>OZ038379.1:177583307-177658307 GCA_964036045.1 Eutreptiella sp. 'Long Island Sound 2002'
AACAATGACAGGACAACAGAACATGACTTGTAAATGAGACATCAGAGTGCCAACTCGGCTGTCGGGGGCGAAGATGCTTCACTACTCCACACCCGATCTTTGTCGTGGGCGATGGCCGCTGGCGGCAGTCCTTGAAAACAAACAAAACACAATCCCGTGGATGTACGCCTCACACAACCAATGCGCACACCGCCACGGAGACGGCAGCAAGGGCACCACACAGGGCCAAAGTGTCAAATCGTTTAGCGATGCGCCCATCCGCAGTTTGTCACTGGCAAAAAGAAGACACACGAACCTTCACCCAATGGACGAAAACATTGGCCAGTAACTGCCGGCGGTTGGGCGCCAACCGCACTCTCAGCGGGCGGTCCCTAAGGCGCTGCCCGGAGTGAACACACACAACATCCCGTCGTGAAACGACGGCCACGGGTGCAGCAAGGCCAAGCAGTGAAATGCACCCGACGCGCACCCGAAAGCACAGGGCCACAGAGCCACTCTCCCCCTCACCCCAGGGCATCGCTTGAAAGGGGGGGGGGGGGTACCCCCTCCCCCCTCCCCAACACTCCGGCCCTGACTCTACCCCAAAGGCATTCCCATACCCCAACACCAGCCCCAACCGCATTTCCAACCGCCAGTAACCGCCCACTCCCCAACCGCTTTCACATCCCCTGTGCCCGCTCTACAACCGCTCTGGAATTGCCCCAATCGCCCCCCTCCCCTTCAAGCGAAGCCCTGCCTCTCCCCCGTACCTGGGCCGCCTTCATGTACAAGTCCGTCTTCTGCACCTCCACCTCCTTCTGGTGGCTGACCGTCAGGAACTGCAGGGTGCACGCCAAGTAGCAGCACAGCAGCTCCGCCATGTTCTGGTCCTCGTCGGCAAAGGGCGGCGCGTCGCGGGTGGTGCGCAGGATGCGCAGCACCCCCACCGTTTTCTTCTCCCCGTCCCCCGTGACGATGGGCACGCAGAGGATCGCGGACCCCTGGATGTCGCGCATCTGCGCCGCGTTGTGCTGGGCGCACAGCCGCACGGTCTGGCCGGTCTGCACCACCTGCCCCACGACCCCCTCCGGCGGGACAGTGCAGAGGTTGTGGCGGTCCATGAGCTCGTCGAATTCATAGGTGAACAGGGTACACTCGTCGGCGGCCATGAGGGGGGGGACGTGCGCCGTGATCATCATTGTCAACTGGTCGTAGGTGTGCATGCCTGTGGCAAAGCCAGGCTCAGATTGGAAGAGGGGGGGGGGGGCACAAGGCCTCGGTCGGGGGGGGGGGGGTCTGGGACCCAAAAGTTTGTGGACCAAAAATGGCCCGGTCAGATATTCCCTATTTCAAATTTCCCACGATGGTCACTTTGATCTTGGGGGGGGGGGGGGTTGGCACAAGGCCTTGGTGGTTGGCTCTGTTAGCCTGTGGCGGCGCCTATTGGCCTCTCGCCCTTGAACCTTCTGCTATGACAAGCAGGCATCCGTACTACTGCGGGCATCCGCACTGCCGCGGGCATCCACCTGCCTCGGGGGGAATCCAGAATGCAACTTCTGCCCATGGCGTCCTCCCCTGACGGCCTGATCAGTGCCCGGTATGCGGTCATCATGAAGACCCCAGGCTGGGAGAGGGGGGGGGGGGGGGCTCCTCCTATGGTTGTCGGCCGTTCTAATGTAAGGCTGGGCAAAGCACCGCGTGTCTTGCAGGACCTGCTGTTGTTGGTCGGGGGCAGTCGTGGGGCATTTGGGGAGGGTGTGCCACAAAGGCTGAGTGAATAATGCCGGTTTGTACTTCCGGGTGTACGTGCGTGTTCACCACTTTGGCAGGGAATCCTATACACGTGGATGGGGTGGGTGGTTGCCCACCCATTGGGTTAGGGGTGAACGGGGCGGATTTGGAACTTGTGAGAGGTTTGGGAGCCCGCTCATGATGCCACTGTAACAATGTCCCCATGTTGGCACTGCCCCACCCGCCAGGATCATGACTTTGAGGGCTTACGCCTGGCATTTTGCCTCCCCACGGGCACATATCTCAGTTTTCGATTGGGAGGGGAGGGGTTTCATCCGGCGGCGGGCAGGCAGGGGGGGGGGGGGGTTGCCATAACGCCGAAAGGCTGAGTAAGTGTGCCAGTTGGCACTTCCGGGCTGGTTTGCGTGTTCAGGAGGCAATTGTCTGTATTGGTTGTGTTTCGTGTTGTGCCTCTGGGTGTAGCTCTGGGGGAGTGTGAGAGTGTGCATGGAGGTGGAGGGGGGGGGGGGGTCGAGAATGGAATATCTCAACACCTCATCACAATTGCAGCATACTGCCCCCGTGACTATCACTCCCCTGCTAGCGCTTTAAGGGGGGGTATGGGTGTGGCATGGATGGAGTCCTCGTGCCAAGTACCCGGCGAGCACCACTCACTGTACTGCGGTTGCCCCTTTGGAATTGTGAGGCAACCGGAGACCGCCACTGCCACAGCCAAAGCACGGGTGAAACGGTTGTGCGGTGCGGTGTGTTGTGTACTCGCATAGCGGCTGTTACCGGGGGGAGGGCTCCACTAACCGCCAGGGTGGATGCCTTGCACGACAGGTGCTGACAGGGCGCCCATGTGTCAGGCTGGTCACACTGTAGATCTTCACATGAGGCATGGGCACTGCCCGGTCCATGTTCTCCGGAGCCAATGGCTGAGAGTCACAAGCCCCCTCTGGTAAGGGTCCCTTGCTAACTTTTTGGAGGACTGACCTGTCAGGGCGAGCCACCGGCCACATCCTCCTCTTGAGCATCCGCAGGCTCCAGGCCACTCAGGACACTCCGAGGGTTAAACCCTGCAGGTTCACAAGACATCTTGTGACAGTGAGGGCCATGGACAATCCTGTTGGGCTGTCCCACTCATACACGGCCACAGTTCAGTGAGTTAAGACACTGGGCTCCTGGCCACCCGTTCCCAGGGGACACTAAACTGAGCGCGCATCAGAACCCCACCCTGCCATGCGTAAGCTGGGCTCTCCGGGAGACCCTGACCGGCAACCCCTATTTCTTCCACTTGGTATGGCAACCGTAGTTGACGGACATCTGCCATATAGAGTTGATGCTTCACGTAGCATAGGGTCTGTGGGTTAGGGTTTGGGGACTGCACGCTTCTGTGCCCAGGGTCGGGTGAGTAGGGGACAGGGGGCCGCAAGCAGGTCACAAAGCGCTCCACACATGCACGTCCTGGTATGCATATGCAGCAATGTTTGGCAGTTCCATTGAGATCAACACGCACGGGCGAGGGACGCAACCAGGGTGATTCCTTCGCAGGAGAGGGATTCCAAGCGACCCAGTGCCTGATCAACTCCTGCTTTGCCCGCCAGCCCGGTGGCCTCACGATACCCAACGCCTTCGACCTCCACTCCCCACCGCTGCCATGTGACCGTGTCATGTTCGTCGACGACCGCCACTTCCTCGGCAGCTCCCTACGCGCGGTCACAGCAGACGCGGCGACGTGCTCCGTTCTTTCCACTGGAGTGGGCCGCATCGTCCACCCCTCCAAGCTCCAATTTCACGGTGTGCGACTGACGGCCGGTGGCCTCCATGCGATTTCCACCCACGTGCCGTTCTCGGACAAGCCCTCGTCCACCCAACCCCCGGCCCCGTTGAAGATCCCCCTCCTCCACGACTTGCCCATGACAGCCAAGATCTCCAAGCTCCTCCAGCTCATCCGCTCAGTCTCGGCCGCCGCCCTCCGCCCCGACCACCATCCCATACTGCAACTTCGAGCCCTTCATGTGCACGCCCTGTCCGCGTGCGACTACGTATGGCGCGGAGTCCATTTCCCCCGCCTCCAACTGGCAGCCATGCAGGCCTCCGTGGACAAGCACTACCGGCGAGTGTTCGGACTACCTTCTTGGGCACCCCGGCGCTTCCTCCGCTTGCCGCTGACTGCTGGTGGCCCCCAGTCCCCAGACTTGTTCACGCGAGCCGCCCTCCTGCTGGCCAGCACCTATTACGCGGCGTCCTGGGGCCGAAACCCATTGGCGGCGTCGGCGGCCCGCTACCTTCTGGAGGTCGACGACGTGGCAGGATGGGCGCCAGAGGGCGCCGTCATGCGCCGCGTATGGCTGCCTCTGGGCCTCGATTTCGTCCCCCTACCCAGCCCCTCCGTCAGCCCCATGGTTATCCACAGTACCGGCAGCCTGGACCCGCTGCCGGCCCTCGAGTACGTCGTCGTCGCCATCGACGGGGGCCTCTTGGGGAGCCGCCTCAGTGGGGGCCTGGCAGCTTGGCACCCGAGTCTCGGCGTCTTCTATCGGGCCTGGTGGGGCCTGCGCGCGTATCAGGCATCCGCCACGGACGCAGAGTGGGTGGCCAAGACAACTGCAATGCTCTTGCTGCCACCGACCGCCACGGAGGTGTACATGGTCTCCGACGCGAGTGGGGCGCAGCACCTCAACCTGACGCGTGGCCCAACTCCCTTCTCGGTCCTCAACGTACTATACCGCAAGGCCATTGCACGCTGGGGCGCGTGCCCTCCGAAGGAAATCTGGCTGCGAGCTGGGCATAACACTGACAGCCAGGCTCAGCTCACACAGCTCAACCGGGAGGCCCACGACCTCGCTTGTCGCGGACGCCATGAAGCACGAGCATATACGGCGCCCTGGTTGCCACTGTTGCACGGGCGCGTGGCCGCGTTCTGGACTGGGCAACTGATCGTCGACGTCTCCGCCTTCGAATCAGTGCAGAGCGACTCCGCCCAAGCCGGCAGCCTGCCGCGGCTCCAGCCCCCACCTTCGCCACCGGCCCACGCCGCTTTTGTGGCCGCCTTCCTGGCGGGATCAGTGCCCCGCCTAGCCCTTCAACGGGTCTACGCGCTGCGCCTCTTGGACCGCCGTCACCCACCAGCAGCCCTAACCGCGTTGCGCTGTCCGTTCTGTGACGGCGTGGTCGAGGACTTGGTGGTGCACTTGCGAGCTGCCTGCTGGCACTACCTGGGCTTCGTGGTCTCCGCGTTGGGAGCGGTGTGCTGGCTGGACGGAGTTCGCCGACAAGTTCAAGGGCCCGCCCAGCACCCAGCGTACTGGGTTGCCGTACCCGACGGCGTCGTGGGTCTGTGGGACCCCCTACACCCGGGCGTGGCAGCCCCTCCTGAGCGGCACGCCCTTGTATCCATGACGGCGGAGATATTTGGAGCAGACGATGAGGACAAGGCGATGGTCACAGAGCTACTGCACGTGCTAAGCCGCCCGGTGATGCAGCTAAGCCATTTGCTGTGGCGGGCTACGGCTGTCGACCATGCGGTTAATGCGGGGTGCGAGCGACGCCCCGGCGCTTTAACGTACCGGCAGTCAGCACTGCTTGGGATGGTGGTCCGCGTGCTGCCCCGTTGGGAGCTGGCGCCGGACACCCTGTCTGCCCTGCCCCTACCCCCGCCCCGTAGCCTTGGCCCCGGCAGTGGCTGCCTTGTGGTAGTCGCCTTCGAAGCCGACGACACGTGTTTCCTGTGGCGCGCGCTGCAGCAGCACCTACCACCAGCATGGCTGCTGACCCCAGCCCTGGCGCCAGCCCTGCGTGCGCAGTGGCCAGCGGATCTATATGTCCACCAGTTAAGCCCGGATGCAGTGTTGCTCAGTGTTGCTCTGGGAGCCAGGCACCCAGCTGGAGTACTGGAGGCTATAAAGACGCACCTCGACAGAGGGGCAGAGGTCCCTGCAGCGTGCGCTGTCACACCGCCCTTCCAGCCTGATGCCGGCCCTGCGTGCACAGGGACCCGCGACTCGCTACTCGACACGACCAGAGAACGCCCGGATGCTGTGCAGTGCATGTCGTGCTTGCAGATCAGCGTCCCAGGCCCGCCAGCGTCCCAGCACTGTGCAGTGCATGGGCAGGCGGTAGACAGCCCACACCCCCCTCCGGCCCGCGCCGTGTGGCGTCCGGCCGATAGCAGCGGGGAACTGGGGGTCGGGGGGGGGGGGACCGAGGGGGAGACGAGAGCGACGCGATGGACGCTTCGCCCGCCGCGGTGTGGCGACGTCCAGCCCAGCCTGGCCGGGGCAGCCGTATCCGGTGCGTCCGGTGGAATCGGTTCCAGGCACTCAGACACCAGACACCAGACATTGAGATCAACACTCTGACACACCAGGGGCTACCATACAATTGCTGGCACCAGTATTGGCCTGTATTTTGTCAACACCTGAGTGTTTAGGGGACAAGGGGGGGGGGGGGGGGTGAGTGTGTCTCGGGGTATTCAATGATAAACTGGCAGTTGTTGTCTCGCAAGCCAGTCGATTGCTGGAGGTTAGCGGTGAACCGGCGGCGGTCCCGGGCTTTCCCAAGTGAACAATCACAGAAGAAGGCACACCCTCCTGCCCCCCTAAGGCACCCCCTGGTGACAGTGCATCGCGTACCTGAAAACAGGTCCAAACTGACCCCCAGCAGCACCTCTGGGGCCATGTTGTTGGACACCAGCTTGCGGTACTTGAAGGGCCCCCGCGCAATCTGCTTCAGCTCTTTGGGGTTGCAGGTCCGGGTGAGGTCGCCGGACCCGATCATGGCCTCCGGGGAGTGGACGGCCTGCGGGGCAGTGGCACCGCGGGGCACTGGACAGCGGGGGCACTGGTAGTTCATGAGGGAGTTCAATGTCTGAAGCATTACCATTTCGTCCGCCTGCACGGCATGGCAAGGGCGAGGGGGGGGGGGGCAGGCAGGGATTAGGCGGTACGAGGGTAAGGGCAGTCTGATTACTGATGGTCGTGCTGCTGTACATAGCAGCACTTCCTACGCACATGCGCGACTGCGGTCCCTGTACACGGCAGCATTCCCGGCACAACCAACAGTTGGTGGGCCGCCCGCCGGCCGTTGGGCGGTTGCCCGTAACCGCCGGTCGGGGCGGCGGTCCGGGAGGGCTGTCCTCGGAAACACAAGACCCTTCTGTGCTGAGCACTCGCTGGGGCAAGGCCAGAAGCACCTCAAACGTCTGCACAGTGCTGTTCTCCACCATGTTAATCAAATGCCGCATTGTCGAGGCGATGTTCGGGTTTCTGTCGGGGGTGACGGGGCTGCTGATGTAACTGGCCTCCCGACTGCCGTGGGGGCTCTGCCTTGGGCTGACTGTTGGGCTCCTTCTTGACCCTATCACTGGGGAGCCTTGATGGAGGTCATCCACTGTCAATGCGTCCAAATACTGTTTGTCGGTTGTGTTAGCCATGTTAGACATACCGCCAACCTTCTGCGGCCGCTGCATCGCATGCGACCGCACTTGCCATGATGGAGTTCTGGACTTTTTCGACTGCATTCCGTGACCCGTATCATGAGCAATACATGGAGCACTGCAGGGAGTGGCAAGAGGGCAAGTTCGGGGGCACGTGAACGGGCCGGGGACGCGAGCAAGCTGGGGTCTGAAAGAGTGTTGATGCGAGGAGGGCAGCCAAAGTCAGCAGATCTCACCAGGGCAACCAAATTTTTTGGGGGGGTTGCGCTGCCACACGAGGTCAGACGAGTATGAACAGCCTTGGATGCAGTGAGACAATACAGACTGGCACTATGGGTTGCCGCAGTAGCCAAAGGCTTGGTGCTTGTCGCCTGGTCCCCATGTGGGGCACATGCACCCTTTGAAGAGTGCTTGCGCACCCCTGGTGAAATTGGTTGTGGGAAATTTGGCGGAAGCTGCCAAAAAGGTGGCTGATTCCACAGAGGTATCACTGAAAACTATCACCAGAACTGCCGCTGCCCGTGGACTTTCTGTGGTAAATATGGCGGCCAACCACCAGTTTCCCATGCCAAGTTCACTGCCCACTGAATTTCCCCGCCCCCTTTTATGTCCCGCCGCGGTAGCCAACAGCGTCGTGCTTGTCGCCTGGTCGCCTGACCCCCATGCGGGGCACATACACCCTTTGAAGGGATGAACCCTGGTTCATCCCTGGTGCAGCAACACCAGTGGCAGTGGGCATAAAGGCTGGTTGCTCACAACCAGTTACACCCATGTACGACTACCAGTGTCCAGTGCGCTGTCTTTTGTGTGACGTCCCTCTTGATCAATCTTGTTTGCGTCTCTCAAGAGTGGGGGGTTTGTTTTACACAAATCAACCACAAGAACCTTCATTTTCACGCCCATGCTCAACTACGACTTCAAAAAGACCCCACCCACAACACAACTGCTCATGTCAACATGTTGCTCCTTGCACTTGCATCCCTCGCCCAAGCACAAATTCAAGTCAAAGGAACCCTCATCCTACTGGTGTCGGATCCGAGAGTGTAGTCCTTAACGGAAAAAAACTCGAATCGCGCCGTAAATTATATCAACAGATGCAGAATGATGGACTTATTACATTCGTGAAATAAAAAGTGATATCCGTTCCACAGTTTTCCCAAAAAAGCCTGCGGGCACACCATGTGTTGGCGGTGGGCGGTTGGCGGTTGGCGACTGGCGGTTGGCGGCAGTTGGTGGCGGTTGGTGGTGGTTGGGGGTGGTTGGTGGTTGGGGATTGGTGGTTGATGGCGGTTGGCAGCGGTTGGCGGTTGGCAGCGGTTGGCGGTTGGCGGCGGTTGGCAGTTGGCGGTTGGTGGCGGTTGGTGGTTGGCGGTTGATGGTCCCTTGGGGCGGTCCCTAGGGGCGGTCCTTAACAAAAAAAAACCTCGTCCCTTAAAGACCCCCCTGGAGTGTATCAACTTGGAAGGGGGGTCAACCCCTGCAACCTGCTGCTCTTGGCCTCAACCTGAATCTGGTCTTGGGATACCAAACTGTGGAGGTCCCAATCCAAAGAGGGTGCTATGGGGGAGTCTTTGCACTGCGCGCGCACTGCGCGCTACTTTTAGACTATGTTCCCCCCGGAGAGCCCCCAAGCACACCCCTTGGAAACGCCCTTAGAATTAGGTGACCCAAACTGCCCCAGCTCAAGAAAGTTGCAAACTACCTTCCCTTCACATAACACACATCATGCACAACTGGAAAAGCCATGAACAGCGCATTGGTCGCCACCCTCAAGAACACACAACTGTCTCTCTGTTCCATTGTCAACTAAGTACACATTAAGAATACGCAACTTGTGTGCACAACATGACACAGTTGCAGAATCAAACAAAAGTCACATTGTCACAAGTGTGTGTGTCAATGCAATCCGTACAATATTGCAGTTCACACTTGTCACACATGGACATCTTTTCAGGGTCAGACTTGGTGCAACAAAGGGCACAAACATCCCCATCATCACCCACAACATCCTCATCATCATTGTCCTCCTGTGTAGGTGCAGTCCATACATGTGCAGGTACGTGCTCCCACGGACCATATGGAGGGTACCGTACCTCTCTTCGAATCAAAAATTGCTGCAAATGCAAGAGTACACGCACGTACTCATGCAACTCCGTACCGGGATGCACCACGCAACAAAGCGTGGATTCAAAAATTGTCCCGGTTTCCTCAACAGCACCGGAAGGTTGGGGCCCAAAAGAGGGCGGAAATGCTACATCACCCCTGCATTCTCGGGGGTCCCCAACAAAGGGGGACAAAATCAGAACTCAAAACCTCCGCTACGGGTCACCATGATGCCCCTAGGGGCCCCTAGTATCTCAAAGTATGGGTCTCTAGTACGGCCACACGCCCAAATAGTTGCACTGCGCGCGCACTGCGCTTGAGGCGCCCCCTATAATCGCACCGTGTGCACCCTAGGATGCCTGCATGCCTGAACCACTGAGGAAGCAACATTTTCGTGTAACATGCACCGCACCCTTTTTGAAGGTCAGCAGAGGTGGCCTAAAGAGTTTGCATGTAACAACGGCCTCCTCCACTCCAAAGCCCTCATCTCTCGGGTGTTGATGGTTGCAGCTGCCCACAGCCCCTGCCAAGGAGGTTGTAGCAGAAAAGGGGCCATGGCTCTCATGGCCTGAGACTTAGTAGGTGAGATGGGGAACATAAGGTTGTCCTGTGGAAAATCCGGATTCAGCTGGGGATGGCCAAACATATTGGATTGCCACACAGTCTAGGGTGGATGGTGGGCCCATATTGGTGGCGGGCACATGCTCAGTGTAGTGTTACCATAATGTGTGTGCACACCAGACTGATGTTGCACCACGCACAGTGCGCGGGCGGCACCCTCAAAGGAACTCGAGGTGAATCCATGGCTACGCCTCATGATTGCAAAAGTGACCCCTGCAGATTTACCGGATTTGGAATGTGGACGGAGCCTCCGGGAGGCTTTCCTTGCTCCACACATGGCGGTCAGACGCCTTCAGCCTAACGGGATTGCACTGGAAGGCTGAAATTTTGGCCAGAATGTTCCTCTTACGCGCGGGGGGGGGGGGATTATTCCATGTGGGGGGAAATATGAATCTATAAATTCTGGCGCAACAAAATCTGTGCCACTTCTTAAAAATGAGCGAACAAATTATGTATGGTGCCCAACAATTGCTCATGAGAAACAGTGGAGGCCTGCAATGCCTAACGTATACCTGCACAAATCCTTAAAAACACCGAGCAAATTGCGTACAAAATTTTCGTACAGAATTTGAATTGCTGAAATTCTAGCTTGCATAATTCCCACCCTCCCGGTAGCCAGTCGAACCCCTGCAGACAAGCACATCAACAGAACAGCACATCAATACAATTTCAGCAAAGCTGTTTGCAATCGCAAAGGTGCTATAACATCTCACTTCCCGATGTATTCTAAAGGAAACCTTTCCCTCCATCATGCACCATCCTGTTCCAGTTTGCGCTGGTTTTTGGTATTCAGGCTTGGTCAAACTGCCTTGGAGGGTAGCAGCTGCCTTACCCTTAGCCTTCGGTAGTGCTTTGGGTTGTGGCTTGGGTTTTGGCTAGGCTTGGGTTAAGACGCCTTGAAGTGGCGAGGGACTGCCTCCTCATCCATGTTGTGGTGTAAAATACCAGTCTACCATTGAACACGCAGGCTAAACCCTGCAAAGCTCTGGTCGTCTTTATTCACATCATATCTACACACTGATCATTGGCAGGATCAACATCAGACTGCTCAGAATTGGATTGTGCACGAATGAAACAAATACCCTGAGCCCAACCCAGAGTCGCGATCCAAATGGGGATCAGGGTCAGGATGGGGATTGAGATCGGAATTAGAACTTGAGTCTATACTGGAATCTCAACACAAATCGCATTCATCTTGAGGCTCAGAGTGGTGTGCTGGCAACATGTTTTGTGTGCTGAGGCACACAATAACAATTGCACAGCATCAGCCTACCCAAAGTTTGCCCAAAGTTACCCACTTTTTCCGGTACTATATAACAGGTCTTCCAAGGTTCCCCAAGTTTACCTGCATTCAAAGGCAAGGGTCTCCAGGTTACCAAGGATACCAGTATGAAACAGCAAGATTACCCGGGGTAACGTCAGATTGCCCAAATTTACGAGCAGTCCACAGCAAGTTTCCACACCCACCCTCCACTCCATTAACCTTATCACGGCTGTTTGGTACAACTGGTGTCCAGTGCCACCCGAGGGGTGGCTCCGAAATTGGGGAATCTTGCGTCACCTTCAACATCAAAAACACCCTCAATCTGCACAGGGCATTGCGGAATATCGCAAATCGGTGGAGTGGGGTGCACAGATTTTTGGTGTACATCGCAGGAGGTGGGCCAGGAAAGCCGGTATGCACGACCGGAGCACTCTCGCGGTCCTCATTCCGCTGACGCCGAAGTATGCCCCAGGGCCACACAGCACTGTATACGAGACAACAACTAATCTCCTGGCAGAATCCCACCGAAGCGCAGCGAACTGCAGGCCTGCCTCTGATGACAGTTTCCGAATGACAGTTGCCAATCAGTCCCCAGCGCTCCTGGCACGGGGGGTCACAGAAATGGATGACCAGCAGGTCCTGTGCCCGACCTCAGGACTCGCGCATCTTGTGTGCATGACAGACCCTGTGCCGGCCTTGACCAGTGTGGTCACAACCACATGGTGAGTGCCACCGCCTCCCAGTTCCTCTGCCCCGTTCCTGCAGAGGCGCACACAAGTGGCGGATGCCATGAAGGCTGGTCGGTGACCATGCCGTACAGCTGGTGCCCGGTGTCACATGAGCAAGTAAACCCCCCCCCCCCTTGTACAAGCTACGCCAAAGTCCCAAATTAATACGGTCCCTACGACTACTGTAGCTTGGACACGGGCGTAGCTTGTGCGCGACACATACAACTACCGACACCGGGCGCCCAGGTTCAAAAAGAGAGGATTGCATGGTGAGCTGGTGCAAGAAAGGGGCATATAATGCACAAACATCCCCAAAATCAGAGCTATGTGGGTTCAAGTGGGCAAACACTCACAACAAATCTGTCCATGACTCTATGCAACTCGCAAATCCGTCACCAAACCCATGTCTTATGTGGCTGCACTACGTTTGGTACCGAATTAAAATTAGGTCCCAAATTAATACGGTCCCCACGCCTACTGTAGCTTGGACAAGGGCGTAGCTTATACAAGGGGGGGGGGGTACAACCCACAAAGGCATAGGGGAAACCCGGATCCATGAGCTGTTGCATCTGCTCAAACTCATTGAAGAGAAAGGTCGTAACATCCATATACGTTAGTCTGCCACAGGTACCTCCTGGGCTGTGGTGGGGCAAGATGTGCCGGAGGCTGACGCTAATGGAGTTCTATGAGGAGGCGGAATATGAGAGCAGAGATTAAGCAATCTTGAGCAATTCCCGCCCGAAGCTTCGCCAGTGCGAGCATCACTCCTCTGTTCCCTCCCATGTGAAGTGTGGAGTGTTGCACCGCCCCCATGATGATCTCCATCCGAAACCTGCAAAATTCAAAATGTTTTCGAATGTTGCACAGAGCCGAATGCGTGTCTGATGCATCAATATGATATATACGCACAATCCTCTGAACCAGCAATCTAGGACATGATCATGGACCAAGCAAGTCCACTACTGAAGATTTACCCCATAAAGCAAATTGAGTTTTTGGAGCAAATTGTGCTTGACACAAATGTGGCGTGAGATGCAAACATGTGGAGAAAAAATCCACAGCGTTGCAAAATTTAACAATGGTCTTGCATTTGCTATGGGTCCATGAGGGAGTTTGTTGGGCAAGGCATAAAACTCTCCCCAACGAAAAATTGCCATTCTCTCCATTCAGCCATCGCTGCTCAAAATCTACCAAGAACTCCAATTGTTGACCAGACAGATATCTCAGCATTTTACATTCAAGCAGGTGCCCAAATGGGGTGGAATGTGGAGATCGCTTTACGGTACAGCTGAGGAAAGAGGCGGTCAGCTGCAATCGTGGGAGATTGATCGGCTCCCATTGGAAGTACACCTGAATCTACTGTGTTCCCATATGAATAGCAGGAGAGAGGTGCCGCTGACGGAACGGTCCATGGCGACCACACCAAGCATCTCAGCTGCTGGAAAGGCTCCTGAAACATAAGTGGGCTCCAATGCACCTGCTCTGCTGTCATGAACCATTTTTCTATGATACAGTTTTTTTGGACGCGGACGCGTGTTGGGCGCCGGGCCACCTCCGGGCCATCCGGGGGTTTAGGGGGGTCTGATTCACAAAGCCCCTTCTCGATGGGGGTAGGGGGATCGAAAGCAAAGCATAATCTTCGGCGTAGGGGGGCAGGCTGTTTGTTGACAGCTGGGGCCTCAAGGCACCTCATCGGCGAAAGCATCTGCAGGGGCATGCGTATGTACTGCTCCAATGGACCCTGCCGTTGCCATCGAAGTGTGGAAGAAACAACATCACTGCGAGGCACAATCTTGAGAAAGAGAGGTGTCGTTGGATGGCACTGGTGGTTAGTGCATGTCTCGGAGGGTTTAGAGATAGCGCCTTTCTCCGCCCCCGCGCGCTCGCTCGCTCGCCTCGCCTCGCGTCACCAAGCCAAGGCAAGGCATGGTTGGCATGGCATGGCATGGCATGGCATGGCATGGCATGGTGTGCTTGTCCCTGTCATCGGATTTGTCATTTTGGAAGCCGCTTCTTCCAAAACTACGCGAACGAGATGCAGGGCAGCCCGACAGAGGCATTGCCGGGGAGTGGCGGCGACAGTGCGCACTGTGACGGAGGAGCCCCATGTCCCGGGCCCCTGGCACTGCGTGCGCATGCTCCACCCTTTGAGAGCCTGCTACAAGGTCCCTGTCTGGGACACTGCAAGCGCCTCAGGACCCAGCAGGCAGGACCTCAGCGCATATATATAAAAGGATGGGGCACCCGTCCCTCGACAACGCACACGACGCATCCTCGGCGACCCACCATTCGCGAGCGACGGCGTCTGGGGGCGCTCCCGCCGGGACCTGATCAGGGGGTGCCATAATAAAAATAAAAATAAAACTCGGAGTGTCCAATACGCCCTATGATGGCGGCCGGTGGGTAACCGATGGCGGTTGGTGTGTAACCGATGGCGGTTGGTGTGTAACCGATGGCGGTTGGTGTGTAACCGATGGCGGTTGGTGGGTAACCGATGGCGGTTGGTGGGTAACCGATGGCGGTTGGTGGGTAACCGATGGCGGTTGGTGGGTAGCCACCAAACATCAGAGAGTGGATGCCATAGAAAGAAAAAAAAAAGGGTGAGCGTCCTTATGGCACCCCCTGGGCCTGATCAGCCGCTGCACGATCTGGAGGGCCCGGTGGCGGTCCTGCGCCGCAATCCGCTTCAGGTCGGTGACCTTGTGGACCCGCTTGTACATCCCGGTCGTGTCGGTGCTCACGTCCTCCAGCGTCACTTCGTCGTCGATGATGGGGAAGAACCGGGACTGCCAGGCGCTGGTCAGGACGAGCTCCCGGCCCGGCTCCGGCCCCCGCTCGACGTCCCCCTCGTGCAGGTACGCGAAGCCCCCGCTTTTGGTGAAGATGTGGTCCCCGATGAACTCGCTCGGGGTGACGAAGGCGAAGTGGGTGAAGCCGAACCCGCGGGGCAGCGCCACGGTGATCGGGGCCCAGCGGCACCAGTCGTGGAGCTGCGGGATGGCGGGGCGGGGCAGGGGGCTGGACTGGCCCAGGCAGATCGTGCCCATGGGGCACGCCTCCTCCTGCCGTTTCTGCGCCCCGGCGAGGCTGACGGCGTTGATGCCGATGATGTCGAAGTGGAAGTCGAAGTACATGAACGCGCCCCCCGTCAGCCAAACCACAAACGGGTCGTCGACGTCGACCCCGGCCTCCTTGATTTCCTGGATCTTGCCGGGCTTCGCGGCGCTGGGGTAGCAGAAGCTGTAGAACGAGGCGTGCAGCGGCACGCCCGCCTTCGCGCGCGCGGCATCGGACAGCGTCACGGAATGCAGCGGGGAGGACATCAGCTCGTATGACTCCTCTTCGTCGGCCATCTCGAACAGGAGCGTCTTCAACGACTGCAGATTGCGTTTCGAGTTGAAGGCGGTGCCGCTTGTGAAGGCGGTGTCCATCAGCCGGAACTTGAGGGAGGATCCCGAGTCCCGCATGCTTGACTTGTCCTCGGCGAACACGTGTTCGGCGAACGGCACGAGGTTGTTGGCCACGTGCCGGTTCAGCTTCATGGTGTTGAGGAACTGGTTGATGACGCATGTGTAGCCCGCGCCCGTGTGGGGCTGCAGCTTCACAAGCTCCGGCATCCCCAACTTCTCCAGGTTGTCCATCGTCCACGTCGCGCGGTCGTCGGCCTGAAACTCCTTCTGCTGGTCGGGGGGTGGGTCCGGGCTGCCCGCCGCATCCCAGAGACTGAAGCGGAACACGGTCTCGTCGCTGGGGTCGAACAGCGCGATTTGGATGATCGGCGTCTGCAGTTTGGCGATCGCCTCCAGCGTCTCCAGATCGGTGGCGAAGAGTTCGGCCTTCGGACGGAGAAGGGCAGCGAGAGCGAGGGAGAGGGAGGGAAAGGGAGACTCACGGAGATCAAGGGGCAGGGACAGTGAAGGCAGCGAAAGTCGCATAGAGAGAGAGGGGGGGGGGGGGCGAGGAAGGGAGGGAGGGAGGGAGGGAGGGAGGGAGGGAGGGAGGGAGGGAGGGAGGGAGGGAGGGAGGGAGGAGAAAGAGAGCATGTCACTGAGAGTAATGAGGAGGGACAGTGCGGGGCAGAGAGAATTACACACACACACACACACACACACACACACGTTGAGAACCGCGAAACAAGAACAAAGCAAGAAAAGCGGTTGGAGAGAACTCGAACTGCAGAGCAGTCCTGGACGTCTTTCGGTCTGGTGAAGAGCGTGCGGTACGGAAAAGCAGGGCACAGGCAAAGTGTTCTACTGCCCCAAGCCAGACCTCAATAAATCCATGAAGGAGTTTGTGTTCTTTGTAGCCTTGCCGGACATACAGATTTCACTACACACAGAACATGCAGGATAGGAGCAGAGACTCAGGCCTTGGTCAGGGCACGGAGGAGGCGGACATCATTACACCACCGGGATATACCCCTCAGGCTGGTAAATGGGGGAAATGACAGTGTCAGTGTATTGATTCCCGTCCCACTCTGCATTGCGCTGAAGCCAGTGTAGGAGTCAGGGGCACGCCTGACTCCGCGCGCATTGTATTTGGGCACACACACACACACACACACACACACACACACACACACACGCACACACACACACACACAGAGAGAGAGAGAGAGAGAGAGAGAGAGAGAGAGACCTTCCGCTGTGCTTTTCGCGTGTTGTCCCTCAATTGCTGCAGATCGGCAATGTTCTTGTCCACGTACTGTGCCAGATCCCGGTAGAAATCGGAGTTCACCTCGGTGCTGTCCTGGACCTCTAACGAGTCTTTCAGGGCATTGAAGTCGCCCAAGTACTGGGTCAACTTGTTATGGAGCTGTTGCTTGAAATTCAGAGCACTGGCCACGACTGAGCATGCCTTTCTGATGCGCAGGCGGCTCGTTGATGCCGTCAGGTTGGGGACGTCAGAGCTGAAAACAACAGCACATGAGAGACAAAAGTGGCCGACCGCCGGGATCCTTGAATAGATACCCCCCGCCCCCCTTGTCCAAGCAACGGCAAATGACTAGAAATTGACGGAACCAACGCCCAGTGTTGCTTAGACAAGGGTGTTGCTTAAGCGTTACACTGTGGATGGTGATGCGGAAGGACATGGTGTACTATTCTGAAAACCAAGGGGCAGAATATGCCACCAAGGCCATCATGCCCCAATCAGCTTCCTTGACACAAAACATGAACATCATGCATCTCAAAACCAAAGTATCAGACAGCACACATAGCACACAGTGGGACCAATTGAAAAATGCACCGCCAAAATCCACAGTGTGAAAATTGACGCAACCAACGCCCAGTGCTGCTTGGACGTCGGGGTTGCTTGGCCATAGAACGACGATGGTCGTCACCCTTCGGAATCGCTCCGGGAACTCTCACAGTGCATTGTCATGAGTACGGCGCCAGAGGCGCCACCTCAGATCGCCCACTGTCCGGATTGTCCTGCACGGGCCTTTAGGCTCTGTGGATGCACTCTTGATGCCCGCCTCCAGCACTTGCCACAGCATGTGTCACGCACATCCGTGCTAAACTCTGATGAACTCGACGCCGAGCTGACCCGCCAGGTGTCACTGACATCCCTGCCGATCCCTGAGCTCGACCCCTCACATAGGGGTTGCTGGGACAAAGGGGGGGGGGGGGTGGATAGGAGGCAGGCAGGGGGGGGGGGTCCTGGCCGGAATACACCGCACCTGAAACAGTGGTGTACAATCATTTTAGTTGCAGGGGTTACACAATCATTGGGCCCCCCACCACCAAAAGCCTCAGGGCTGTCCTTAAGGGGAAAAACAGAAAGAAAAGGGTTCGTAACGCCAACAGAAACGACCGTTCGCGGGGACGCGCTCTGCCTCATGGTCATGGGACCTTCTCTACTTCAAAGGTTGGCGGTTGGCGGTTGGCGGTTGGCGGTTGGCGGTTGGCGGTTGGCGGTTGGAGAATGGCGGCGGCTGGTGGCGGTTGGCGGTTGGCCGTTGGCGGTTGGTGGGGGTTGGTGGCGGTTGGCGGTCCCTGGGGGCTGTCCTTAAGGGCTGTCCTGAACAAAAAAAAAAATCTGGGTTCTTACGGACAGCCCTGGGAAGTATCCAAATCTACAGAAGGTGTCCACGTATTCCAAACTTGCAGACCACATGCAAAACATGATACCATCCGCCGTAGCAGAAGCACGGTTCCAATGTCATGACAGGAGCCACTCCCTATTTGCAATGCTACGAGCACTGGACGCCAACACCACCACACGCCTTGACGGTCCCTTGTCGCCACAGAGCCCCAATATCCACCTTTCGTCTGGCTGAAGGAAAAAGGAAAAATCAAAATAAGAATCTGAAGCGGGCGATGATGGACGACGAAGATATGACCGGGTGATCTGCAAAGGGCCCACTGGAAAGCAACGAGGTCTTTTCAATCTTTGTGTGCTGCTTGTGCCAAGGGGTGGGAGAAAAAAGGGTTGCGCACGGGGAAGGTCGTAGGAGCCCCTTTTGTCACCCCCCAGCCCTCCCCTTCAGGGGTCGGGTGACGGGGACCATATTGAACACCCAAAGGGATCCCCGGTGGGGGGGGGGGGGGGGACATATATGACTCAAAAAAAAAAGGTCCCCATATCGCGCTGAGCATGGTGCCTGTACTTATGTTGGGGTAAAAATGTGATTTCAAAATTTTTCCTTTGGCGCTTCAGTTGCAGCAACAATCCTGTCACCTAAGCCCCTTTCCCAGACCTCCCCCACCCCCTCCCTGAGGGGGCGCAAAGCATGGCTTGGCTGCATGCCGCATCAGGGCCCTCAAAGCGGGAGGAGCCAAATGGCCACATGACCCATGCGTGATCGGGAACCACAGCGAAGGTGTGGATGGATTTGAGATTTCGATGTACACTTGCCCAGACACCCACAGAGAAACTCACAGCTGTAAAGTGTCGCGCTCATGTGACACCTGAAGAATCTTTGCTTTCTTCTCCTCACACGGGACATTTAATTTATTCAACGCATTTGACTCATTTACCGCACAAATAAAAGTCTGGTTGACATGCCGGCCTCACACAACCAATGCGCACACCGCCACGAAGATGGCAATCAGGGCACTACACGCAGCACAGTGTCGAATCACCCGGTGATACGTCCACCTGAAGTTTGGCAAAGAGAAGACGCATGACCCTTCACCCGCAGTCGGTGCTTAATCAACTAACAATTGCCCATCATCTGCCGGCGGTTGGCGGTTGGCGGTAAAGCCAAGAGGGCAGTCCTTCGAGAAGCAAACAAACAAAAACAAAACGTCCTGCAGTCAACGGACCGCCCCGCTGCCCTCTCCCCCTCGTACAGCAGCATACAATGATCCATTGGGGGTCGTGCTGGGGCTCGGCGTGGAGGAGAAACTTACGTGACGCCAGCTCCGGCCACAGTGATGGCAGCATTCAGGGGATTGGTCAGGACAAGCGGCGTCGGAGCAAAGGGATGAGCGCCCGCTGGACAGAGAAACAACCGTCGTGTGCCCTCGCAGTGGGGTCGCAGCACACGCTTGGGGTTGTGAGGGCCAGGCACAGGCTTTGCAGTGCATGTCGACGACGTTCGTGGCCACAAGCGGCCGTTGTGCGCACTATACCACCCCCGGCCAATCCACATGGAGGCAGTGCCGGGGACGTACGGGAGGGGGGGGGGGGAGGGTTGGCACAAGGCCTTGGTGGTTGGGGGGGGGGGGGGTTGGTGCGCGCAAAATTTGGTGCGGAGAAAACTTGGCCCCAATTCTTAAATGTCACTGATACATTTGGCACAAAAGCCCCAGCTTACAAGTATAGACTGTGTTGGTATTTCCTATGGGCTTTTGGTTGGCTGCTGGTATTTCCAGGAGGCTTTTGGTTGGTTCATCGGTAGGCTACGACAAATGGCTACAACAAATGGCTACAACAAATGGCTACAACAAATGGCTACAACAAATGGCTACAACAAATGGCTACAACAAATGGCTACAACAAATGGCTACAACAAATGGCTACGACAAATGGCTACAACAAATGGCTACAACAAATGGCTACAACAAATGGCTACAACAAATGGCTACAACAAATGGCTACAACAAATGGCTACAACAAATGGCTACAACAAATGGCTGCAACAAATGGCTACAACAAATGGCTACGACAAATGGCTACGACAAATGGCTACGACAAATGGCTACGACAAATGGCTACAACAAATGGCTACGACAAATGGCTACAACAAATGGCTACAACAAATGGCTACAACAAATGGCTACAACAAATGGCTACAACAAATGGCTACAACAAATGGCTACGACAAATGGCTACGACAAATGGCTACGACAAATGGCTACGACAAATGGCTACGACAAATGGCTACAACAAATGGCTACAACAAATGGCTACAACAAATGGCTACAACAAATGGCTACAACAAATGGCTACAACAAATGGCTACAACAAATGGCTACAACAAATGGCTACAACAAATGGCTACGACAAATGGCTACGACAAATGGCTACGACAAATGGCTACAACAAATGGCTACAACAAATGGCTACGACAAATGGCTACAACAAATGGCTACGACAAATGGCTACAACAAATGGCTACGACAAATGGCTACGACAAATGGCTACAACAAATGGCTACGACAAATGGCTACAACAAATGGCTACAACAAATGGCTACAACAAATGGCTACAACAAATGGCCAAATGGCTACAACAAATGGCTACGACAAATGGCTACAACAAATGGCTACAACAAATGGCTACAACAAATGGCTACAACAAATGGCTACGACAAATGGCTACAACAAATGGCTACAACAAATGGCTACAACAAATGGCTACAACAAATGGCTACAACAAATGGCTACAACAAATGGCTACGACAAATGGCTACAACAAATGGCTACAACAAATGGCTACAACAAATGGCTACAACAAATGGCTACAACAAATGGCTACAACAAATGGCTACAACAAATGGCTACAACAAATGGCTACAACAAATGGCTACAACAAATGGCTACAACAAATGGCTACAACAAATGGCTACAACAAATGGCTACGACAAATGGCTACAACAAATGGCTACAACAAATGGCTACAACAAATGGCTACAACAAATGGCTACAACAAATGGCTACAACAAATGGCTACAACAAATGGCTACAACAAATGGCTGCAACAAATGGCTGCAACAAATGGCTACAACAAATGGCTACAACAAATGGCTACGACAAATGGCTGCCTTAAAATACCGTGGCATAGTTTGGCAAACTTTTGTTGTGCCAAATTTGCCTGCCCCCCCCACAAAAGCAGAAACCCTGCTTATCCGACTGTTGGTGTTGTGCAACCACGCCTCAAACCCTTTAGCCCCACCTCAATCTCCGCTGGGGAAGACAGACAATGAGGCGCCGACAATGCCCCCCTACCTCCACGCAGATGGGGAGAGTAGGAGAAAGGGGTGGGGGGGGGGGGGGGGAGGAGCAGGACAGGCTTATCGTGGTGGCAGATGTGGCGGCCTGACGGTGTACTGTGTAGCAGGCCGCATCCCAGAAGCAACATAATTTGGACTGCGGTACCCGGTGGTGCACCCCAACCCCCCGTTGGATCGGCAACGTGGCTCCAACCCATTGCCTTGCATCGTATGTCCTCGTTAAGAAGAGAGGTTGGCTCAGGAAGTTTCATGCCTGAGGGCCCCTTCCGGACTGGTTCCACTGCAATCTATATATACATATACCCCTCAAAATAACCGCCACGCCACGCTGATCTTTTTGCGATACCTATGCTGAGGCAATCCACCCCATTCAACCTCATCCTAGGGAGACACTCCCCAGCCTCACTTACCGCACCCAACACCACCAATCTGAGGAGGCACTCCCCTGGCAAAGACTGATGCATGAGGCAGCTTGACAGGGAAACAACACCAGGGGGGAACATAAGGAAAGACATGAGGGGGGCAAGAGGGGCAGAACGGTGTCGGAAGTTTGCAGCTGCTGCAATCACATGGCTTTAGAGAGTGGCATAGGAGTAAATCATTAGTCGCAGGGGGGGGGGGGGGATGCCGTGAGGGAGCGTCAAATCCAACTGCGAAAAATTGCGGAAAATTTGTGGGAAGTTGCGGTGCTGTAATCAAACCTCCTGAAGCCTCAAGGAGCAATACTTCTGCCCAGGTGGCTCAGGATGTTTCTGTGTCTCTTCAAACATGGTCCACACATGTATCACAATTACAGGAGGCGACCCTCAATATCACCATTGAATTGAAGCAAGAACCGAAGGCGGCGGATGTTGCCATCCCATTTGTGCTGCCGCTTGGAAATGGTGCCACAGTGTGAGAAAAAGAGCTCCACATCACCGCCAGATATTGGCTGTGTAATCAAGAAAAGCACCATCTCTTGAGAAGGGGAAGGTGCATGTGGTTGCCACCATTGATGCAAAGCACTGGGGCCATTGACGTTTGCTCATTGTCAGACGCACATTGCAGCATGACCCTGTGGCACAGGAAGGCACCATTCCATCATTTCGGGGGCTGGAAAACCTTGAAGCTGGTTGTTCTGCAACAGTTGGGCGCAGGGCAAAGGGCACCAACACGCACGCAAAGTGGACAGGCCACAAGCAATTGCAGAAAATTGCGGACAATTGCGGAAATTGCGGACCTCAAACCCCCCCCCCCGTGGGTTGCCAGTGGCGGAAACGTGCTGAGCGCTGAGCAACAACAGACTTAAAGACAGAACAGGCAAAAGAAAATCACGCCGAAATAAGAAAATCACGGCGATTGTTTAGAGAGGGAAAGGGGGGGGGGGGGCTAATTAAGGTGAGCTGGGCGAAGGTGCGTGCAGGTGGAGCCTTTGGTAGTCCTACCCTCTTTGACCCAGCCACCCACCAAGAGCCACTGGTTTGCACCCACTCAAAGGCCCACAACTTCAAAGAGGAGTAGTAATGAGTGACGATGCAAATTGGTGCGTGAAATACGCACACACTGTGTCGAACACACACTGTCAGAGCGAGGGCCGACTGCATATCTGCTGTCGCCCTCTTGTCTGCGTGCAGACAGCACGGCATCGAGAAAGTGTGGCGGGTGACCAAGCCGCTCCATGTCCTCGATGAGATAAAGGCACCACGCGTGACTGGCATCGCCGTGAAGAGCTTCCCACCATTTGCTGGCTGAGAGAGACTGCTGGGGGGCAGGACCCAACTAAGGTGAGCTAAGCGAAGGTGCGGGTGGAACCTTTGGTGGACTCTCACACATGCACAGCCACCCACCAAGAGCCACTCGATTGCAACCACTCAGAGGCAGACTTCAAGAAGCAGTGGAAATGAGGGATGATGTGGAAACGGGGTGGGGGGTCCACGGATGTCTCACACAGCGTTGCTGCAGTCCAACGCTGGCACGGAATCCGCTCTACGAAGGGCAGCGGCGCATACCCATTGGGGCTAGAATCGGTGGTGCCGAGCTGCTCGCGCATGCTCCGAGGCGGAAATTCGTAAGTGGCCTCTGCGGACATACGGTTTGGGAAGCGTGCAGGCCAGACACACAAACAAAGGGAGCGAGCCGCCGGGGGGGGGGGGGGGGGGACAAGAAGATGGGGCTTGGGTTAGTGCGCACTCCCTGCCGCTGCCTTGCCCTGCCGTTGTGTGCACCACGGTGTTCCACACCATCAACAAACGTGTGGTTGGGGCCAGCGGTTGACGGTTGACCGCCGGCGCAAAGGGCGGTCATTGAGGGGCTGTCCTGAGGGACAGCAACTAAGGGACGCCCCCTGGGCTGGTCGGCCTGTGTGAGGCCCTGTCCCAACCCCCCCCCCTTAGCCCCCCCCCAGCGATGCTTGAGGGGGGGGGGGGGATCCATGTCAATCTTCGCCAAACTATTTTTTTGCTCTCAGTGAACATAGTCTGACAGCTGCGAGGGTGAGCTCTCAGCAGGGGTACGTTACATAATATGGCGCAAAGCGAGAGTCATATAGTACGGGGGGGGGGGGGGGGGATTTCGCGCCAAGTCAAATTCGCGGTGGTAAATTTCGCTGTGGGAAATTTCGCGGAGGCCCCTGGATTTTGTGTGGTAAATTTCGCGGACACTCCCAGAAATGGTGAGGTGTGTAGGGCGTGTCTTTATGGGCATTACTTGATGTTGTACTTGACTTTGGGGTGCAGTTTTACGGACCCAAAACCGTTCCATGAGGCAGGGGCTGAATGACATGTGAGTGCAGACAATCCACAGGGGCTTGAAGCTGAGACAGTGGTATGGGTACAGGCACTCAAAACAGTCAACACTCATGACAAAACTTCCTTTCACGTTGGGGGAGGGGGGGGGGTTGAGTGTATCATCCCCCGCCAGAGTCCACAGTGTGTACTGCTAGTGTGCGAGAAATTCGCAGAGAACCCTGAATTTCGTGTGGGAAATGTCGCGGTCCATTTGAAACGCGAAATTTCCAACACGAAATTAAAGTGCCACGACACCCCCCCCCGTATCTTTAAGACAGGCGTACCCCTCACAAAGAGAAAGACACTGTCTTCTCCTTCCGATACTACACACTAAGCGGCCCAGCATGACCCACGCCTTCAAATTGAAGGCAAGAACCAGGGAGAGACATAATTATTGAAACTGTCTACTGTCAAACATGTCAGTCCTCAACATTCCGTCTTCCATACCGCGGTGGTTTTCAGCGCACTTCGCATGCCCTGCAAGTGTGCGCCCGCCAGGTTTCTGGGTATGGCGTGCGCAGCCCGCAATGTGCACCTGCCCGGCATTCGTCTGGGGTGCCTCGTGTGGCCTAAGATGTGCTCGCGGCATTTGTGTGATGTTGTCTTACATTCAAAAGACAAGTTCCACGACAAGTGCGCGCAAGGGCCACAGCCCGTGCCACCTAAAAATAGTGCGCCAGTGTTTCTTTCTGAAGGGCGGGGGATGGCCCATCTCATGACAGGACCCTCCCTCATCCACAAAAAAAAAAAGACACCGGCTCTGAATTCGGGGCGAAGCACAACAAAAAGCTCATTGTACCATCGACATTGCGTGTCCCGACGGCAGGGCAACTTGCGACCAGGACGCTGAGCTAAGCAGAACCCCATGTGTAGACAGGGGTGGGCATTAAGAACAGCCCCCAGCAGGACATTGTGGATGTGTGAATGACTGTTGGCCCATGGGCTCTGCATGGTTGCAGTGACTTTCAGAGCCCAGCCATCGCAGAGACCCCCGGCGGGCACAGAGGAGGGGTTGGTATGGACTCCTGATGTTGATGCTCAGGCCCAGGGCCGATACGGATCGTGACATGCACTGCGTTCTGCAGAGCGCTTGTGTTTCCGTGATGCATGGACAACGGACTGGTGGCTCCCAACACAGATGACAGGGTGTCACAGACACACAGCCCTTCACGCTCTGGGAAGGGGCCTGCAGCCCCAAGCAGGACATCATCCCTGAACTGGGCTAACAACAACCCCCCCCCCCCCCCTTGTGACATTCCGTCGGGTTGCAGTGCGTTTACGGGGCCGTGGACAGTCACCCGTTCTTCCCTTCGCGTGCCGCGTCGGGGCAATGCGTTCTGACGGCGGCTGCGGTCCTTGCGGTGTTGTTTCCGCGTTCGCGGAGCCCAAAAGTTGGTGTACCGGGGCTGTGCTGGGTGTTGCGGGGACCCCCAGGACACCGCCCACCGCCGCACTGTGCCCATTTGTCGCTCAAGCAAGGTCATGCAGGTCCCCATGCAGTGCTGCGGCTGCAACTCCAGCGGCTTGAGTGGGTTTATTTTTGAGTGGGCTGGTGGCAGGTCTGGTGGGTTGGCTGCCTCGAAATCCCCCCCCCTCCCCCTTTGGCTCATTGAGCACGCATTTCCGCAATCAATGCAACGCAAACAAAAAGGCAAACAACCGCAGGTTGTATTACCCTCCGCTCCAGCGGTGGCTTGAGGAGGAGGAGACCTGGTTCGGCCGGCGCATGCGTTGCAGACTCAACGAATTTTGGGGGCTGAGCAGCGGCTGAGTTGCCATTGCAGGGCCTTGTATCCGGGTTGGCTGATGCCGGACGTGCCTTCGGGTTCTCGTTGCACGGGTTTGCACTTCCCAACGTCATCCTGTCCACATCAGGTGTGGGCCAGAGTTCCCCCTTTGCGGAAATCCTCTTCCCCAAGCAGGCGTCAAAAAGGGGGGGGGACACCACGCCATGGAGCGCGAACACGGCTTTGGGTTTGACGTGTGTAGCAGTGGCATGGCATGGGGCAACTCCAGTTCTGCGGAGGGTTCTCCCTTCTCTGTTCATGTACGGGGAACAGGGGGCTGTTTCCTGGTCCAATAGTCGAAAAGGTCAGAAGGTGCATGTGATGTGCATGCGGTGCAAACACTCGCCCATGGCCTGAACGCACCCATAAGCTAACCTGGACGGGTATATGCCCCCCTCCCCCTCCCCTCAGTGCGCTTGCATGTCCAAGCACGGCGACCCTGTTCGACCGTTGTTTCCCTGACCGCAGCCTTTGCGGTCAAGAATGCACGATGAAATGGGTGTCACCTGGTTGTCGGGGGACGGAGGGGCTGTGTAATGTTCAAGGAGAGTTGTTTCTGCTCTGAACAGCATTGTGGTTGTGACCACGACCCCCTTCTATTTGTTTGGATGTGATTTTCGGTGACTGTTGTTGTGATCCGGCCACGCCGCTGCAAAACCGCTTGCCTGTGGATGTTGCATACCGCACAGCCTTGCCTAAGCATGGGATTCCCGTCCGCATGTTGTTTTCCTTGACTTGATGTCATTTGAAACTTTGCCGCAGGGTATACACTGCATTCCACCATTGCAACAGGTCTATCACACTGTTGTCATGGACTGCATGACTGGGGGGCTGATTAACGTACAGCTTGTATTGATGAGCACATTGTGTGTAGAATGAAGAGTGTGCATTATGCAGTATCCAGTGCAACCCCATAATGGTGCTTGCAGGCTTTGCACCTCTGTGTCTTTTCTAGCGTCGACAGTGTTTTTTCTTGTGTCTCTAGTGTTTTTTCTAGTGTCTCTCGTGGTTTCCGCAAACACATTGTTGCAGAAAAGTGACACAGCCAAAGGAAGCATTTGTAAGGACTGGGACTGAATTAATAACAACATAATTTGTGGAAATGTGATTTTCTGGTCATTTTTTTCTCCCAAAAATGGAAACCCCCCCCAAAGAATATTCACATCGGTTGAATATTCACCCCCCATTTCATATTCAATGCAGAATTACCATTTACAATGAACAGCCGGGCCTATGACAGCACAGTGAAGCACAAGGCACAAACACAAAGCATGAGCTGCACAGCTCAGTGCCAAGGAATTTTACTACGAAGCACCGGGCGGTGTTGCGGGGCTTCAGGGCGTCCGTGACACGGACCGCGGCACAGGGCCCGGCAGTCGGGCGTCGCCTGACAGCAGTTGGAGGGTGGCCAACGGCGGTTGCAAGGGAGGGCCTTAACGGGCGGCAGCAAATGGGCCAGAAAAACGGAGCACCCGTGTCGCCACATGACCGCCCAGTGCAAACGTCACAGGCCAAGAGAGGCAGAGGGTCATACTTCACTTCTTGTGTGATACCAGCGCCTGAAGTCCCATCTGCTGGGCCCACGGGGGATGCGCCATTGCACGAGGTCTTGTGCAGGGACAACGTGCCATTGAACGACGTGTTCTGCGCGAGGGGGCAGCAGCGTTGGTGTGTGCGCGCGTCGGTCGCGATGGGAGTGAGAAGGGCCAAGCCGAGAGCGTGGATCACACACAGGAGCGTGGATGGACCGCAGCCCCCCTCCCACGGGCGCAAGCTGCAGGCAAGGTACCAAAAAAATGACCAAGGGGCCACCAGGATTGGACAAGATGCAGGGGGTGGTTCAGTTCAGTTTCAGACCCCGGACCCCGCAGCCTGGGCGGGGGGGGGTCCAGACGGGGGGGGGGCATTTTTTTCCGGGTTTGAGGGGCATTTTTGAATTCCCCGTTTCATTTTCAGCATTTTGAATTTTCACAAGTACAACTGGGGTAAAATCCCCTGTTACCATTCACCACAACTGAAAATTAGTGTGGCATTCCGGCAGACACACAGCTGAACCAGCAAAAGCATCCGGCAATAGTGTATGTAATACACGTGGCAGCATCAACAACTTCATCTTGATCCACTGTTTCCATCACACTGTCTGCAAGCAAGGAATCAATATAGCTACATAGGGGGAATGTTTGCCCAGCGCGCGCCCGGCGCGCTACCTTTCTATTAACTATCCCGACTTCAGCCCGAGATTTACCCTCTGATGGAGAAGGCCCCCCAAATAGACCATGATGGACTGCGCACCTTCCCTCCAAAGCACGTTGCATAATTAGGCAATAGCTGTGAACTCAACAACTCCAAATGTCATTTGTATTGTACTTCACAAACGGTACTTTGCCTTTACCTTTCCCATAGATTTCGCTATTGTAATGAGTCCCCAAGCCGCAAGCGGTTTGGATGGCGTTTCTGCCTCACATCACAGGAACGAAGCGCAAACTCAGCATTGGCTACATCACCCCTGCCTTCTCAGGGGCCCAAAGTTGGGCGGAATGGCTACATCACCCCTGCCTTGTCGGGGTCCCCATGGTGGGGAGAAATCAATATGGCTACATTACCCCTGCTTTCTTGGGGCCCCCATGGTGGGGAGAAATCAACCTAGTAAGGAGTGGATGTAGTGGAAACGAGCAAAAAATGGATGAAAATGGGTGAAACTGGGTGAGAATCCAAATATACCATATCCCGAATGTGAAAGAAGCATCAAAATACCCGTTGTCAAACAACAATAATGCCCATAGTAACACAAAGCATGGGGTTCTAGGACGGCTAGACGTGCAAATAGTTGCACTGCGCTTAGTGCACCCCCTAAAAGGTCACCGGTGGGGCACGGGTCAAAAAAGATGCCCGGCGTGCGCCCGGCGCGTGCCCGGCGCGCTAACGCTCCCCCATAACCCCTGCCTTCTTGGGGTCCTCAAAGTGCAAAGAAATCAACATGGCTGCATAACCCCAGCCAAAATGGTGGGGGAAAACGAAAGATTTGAAATCACCTTTCAAATTGGAGCATTGTGTGTCGAGACACATTTGGCGAAGCCAATTTTCCAATCCTTTCACGACGGGCCAAAAAAGCTTTCCCGATGCCATTGGCACCCAAATGGGCTGTTTCCTATTGCCGCCAATCGGCGTGGGTTGGGTTGTCTAGAGGGAGGGCTGGGGCCCAGCCCAACATGTAACCCCCCCCCCCTTGGGACACGTGAGACAGCCATGCTGCAAACACACCAGTGAAGCAACATTGCGACAAACCAGAGCACGATATGAGGGACTGGCCGTTAGCTCTCAGGCACAATGTTGCGATGCCCATCCACAACCCTCACAACTATCATCCAGCCCCTCTTTCCCACTACAATCAGCTCAAAGCCATGTGACTTGCATGCACTCCCGACAATGCGGTGTGTTCAGCCCTGCCCACCACTGCTGCCCGCCCCTCCAGGTTTGTACCCGCCAGAAGTTGCCTTGCAACCGCTGTTCCGATCACCGGTAACCGCTTGTGCAACTCCTCTTGAGCACAAAAACAGCGGTCCCCAAAAAGCCTCCGAAGCCCCCCCAAAACGAAGATACCACAGGCTCATCTTGCTTGGCATGCAGCCTGTGCTGCTACCACCAAGGGGGCGCACAAGGCCTCCAGCCTCCCCTTATGTACAGTGGAGGCCATGCAGTGGTTATTCGGGGAATCCACGCCATCATGGACACTGGCCCTCCTGGCTGCGGGTGGCACGGATGCGCCAATGAAAACGGCCACATGGATGCGTAGACAAGACCATGCCAGCGCAAAGGGGGCGGAATCAAACTACTGGTGCAGGCGCCTGCAACGTGGCCCCACAAAACCCTGGTACCCTGGTGCCCCTTTGCGATTCGGCTGCCAGCGTGCACCGATTCCCCCCGCGCAGGTAGCGGAACCAGGTCAAAGCGAGGTTTTCCCAATCCCCATCAGCCATCGCCCTTAGGGGAAGTTCTTGCACTGCGTGTGCACTCCGTGCATACTACGCACGCAGAGGCTGGGATACTCACCCAAGTAATACGGTTGGTGGTGACCGTATTATTCACTCAGAATCCATTTCAGAAAAATGAACAATCCAAAAATATTTGACTATTTATGGAAGCACTTTTCCTTTATAGGAAACCAAGGGCACAGGATCAATGTTTTACCACCAAAAGGTAGCTTGGGTGCAAGTATTTGCCGACATCCAAAACTTCGCACTGTGTGCGCACTGCGTGCACGGCATTCCCTTAGTTTCCTGTCGACCCTGAAAGCTGGCCTGCATCCTACAGCTGACAATGTCCTTGGGTGACTCAACGGGCCTTGCTTAAGGCTGGCACTCAGTCGGCTGGCCCTCTACAATTTGTCCTCAGGTCCGGAGGGAGGTGTAGGGGTCTGCATGGGGCAAAGGGGTAGCCCCGCCCCCTCTGGAGTCTCCCCCCCCCTGTGGCACACAACGGTCTCCCTTAGGGGAGGGGGGGGGGTCGCCAAGTGAGGGTCTCCCCGGGGGGAGGGGGGGGATTGCAAGGGTATTTCAAGGCAAAATGTGGTACAGTCCAATGATGCAAGGAAACAGAACAAAGTTGAACGGACTTTGGCAGTATGCACCATCCAAAGGAACGGTGGAGAAGGCATCCAATGTTGACTGCAAGCAGTGCTTCTGGGACACATTTGCCACAGTGAGTTGTGTCCAGGGTTCTGAAGCCAGGCCAATGTCTGATGACTCTGGAGACTTGGGTGATGCAACCACCACAGCAAAGCCTCTAGCCTTGACAATTGAGCATTCTCATGATCCACTTCAGTGACCACCAGGGCGCATGTACCGAATGTGGCGAAACTGTGGCCCATTTCGTGAAGGTCCCACAACAGTGGCTAACAAATGAGCACTAAGTGTGTGTGAGTGGTACCATACATGTTACCATACATGGTCACTGGGAGAAAACATCTGAGGTTTGAAAAAGCAAGACAACACTCAAGACATCGCCTTTGGAGAGAGAATATCACAAACACATGCAGGTGATTGACTTGAAGCAATAGGAGACCAGTGCATTGCCTTGTGCAACACACGGGCAACACCAACTTCTGTAACAAATGTTGACCAGCAAACACATTGAAGTGACGGTCTCCCCGGGGGGGTGGGGGGTCGCAAGGGGTGGGAGATTGTGCTAAAAGAGATCGTGAGAGCGAGAGAGCGAGAGAGCGAGAGAGCGAGAGAAAGAGAGAGCATGTGTGTATGGTGACGAATGGTGATGACCTGCCATGCCATTTGTATTGGTGAGAATCCTATGGGCAAAGACTTTCTATGTTTGTATTGATCACAATATCCTCGTCGATACTCCTCCTCAAGCTCCAGGTTGAGGGCGTCCTCAGTGTCGTCACACATGATGAGATCTTCAGTCATTGGATGTGAGGAAGCTGCAATGAGAAAGATTAGCAACAAAAGAGCACAACAGCACTGCAGACTGGATGGAGTAATTCCTAAGTCCCAGGGAGCCCATGCACCAGAAAATTGCATACTGTTTACACTGTTTGGGCTGATCTTAGGCTCTTATGTTGTTGCACTTGCTTCATGGACACAGGTAGGCAGTGTTTCGTGCAGACAGCACAAGGTTCAATTCTGCATATTTTGTCCTTTTGCGTCTGTCTGTGCCAGGGGAGGCAGGAGCACTTGTCCGACCAGCACCAACACGGAATATGTTGAACATATCACATGGATCAGAGAGGCTGTGGCGAAGTGTTTCTGGATAGTTGGGGTCCCACAGCCATGTGCCACACTGATGCTGATGTGGGTGGCAGCAGCATGGACTGTGAGTGAGGAGGGAGACGGCAGAGCAGGTGCATCACGTGTAGGACATGTGTTTTCTCTGTATCCACTTACACCAAAACAAAGGTGGAGTCAATTCTGTAGTTTGGACAAGTGACTGTTTGTTGTTGCTGATGAAGCGACGGCTACATAGCTACTGAATGCTCTGGTGCTGCAGGTGATTCAGCCACAACAATCGCTCAGTTTGTGTGTCCCAGCTACATGTCAGCCATGCCTTACTGACATTCATTGTATTTATTGGATTACGGGCCGGTTACGCTTGGTTCCAGGCTGCTGGGGTTCAAAGCCAGATTCAGGACTCATTTCCCCTGACCTCACTGATGGCTGAGATATCTCGTCCCAGTCATCCCACTCTTCAACATCTTTCACTGCACTCTCCTCCAAGCCCAGTTCTTTTCAGATGACCTGTACGAAGCGATTTCACTCCAGTTCAGTTCGTGCTGAATCTGGCCCACTCCCCGATTCCTCATCTGCACGGTCCTCCCACACCCACGTGTGACGTGTGACGGTACCCACTGCACAGAAACGCTAACTTCCACCTGACTTCATCCCACAAGTCTGTGTGTGCCAAAGGCCCACGTGATCCCACCCACCCATGCCTCTTCTCCATAAATCCTGCATAGATCGGTTCAGAATCAGTGACCTTGTGTAACCTTATCTCCAGCACCTTTCCATCGACACTGCCCAATGCCCCATGCAGCTCAGTGCATGTGACTGTTTGTGATCCATGACGCGGCACTGGCTGTGATCCATTGCGCTGCTGGTTGGGGCCAAACCAAGCACCATATTCCGCATGAACATCATTTTTCTAGATCCATCCACAAACACAAATGTGCTGCCCAGATCTAATTTTGTCTTGGGTGACATTTTTCAGGCAAATGCCCCGCCCACTTTTGGGCTGTTGGGATTGTCCATTCCGTTTGCAGGAGCACCACACTACACAGCTGTTGTGGTGCCGAAACGAACACTGTGTGTGTGTGCTCTGTACATGGCTTGCAGCTGAAAGGCATTCAGAATCATTGTCCGTGAGAATTTCTCCTCCTGTGGCACACGTTTTGTGGTGTGCCGCACCAGAAGTGTGGACGGTGCCTGCAATTTCCAGTGACAGTTCTAAGTAATTGTGCCCCTTGTGATGTACAGCACACTTCGGATAATACAAACAGGATGCAAGTGGCCATGAGCTCTGCAATTTTACCGAAGTGAGTATTATTGGAAAAAAGCCGTCACAATTGTCAGAAACAGGTGAGTGTAGCAGCCAAATCGAATGGGGAGATTGTTCTTGACATAATTTCCAAAGAGGGGGACCAAAGGTCACAACTCAGGCATCAAAGTGTTTTGTGAAGCACAGCTGCAAGCCTACCTGCAGCAGTTTGCCAACCATGACTCATTTTGTCTGTGGGCAGTGTTTGTCTTCTACTACGGATGAAAACCACTGACCATTACCCAAGGACACCAATATCCCCGTCATTCATCTACATTGCTCACATGATCCCATGCTAAGACAAGGCCGTGCTCATGCGCGAGGCACCTATTTGGCCACAGGTGATTAAACTGTACACCTCGCCCCTCTCAGTCCACGTGGGCTTGTGAAGAATTGGACTGCCCTCTGAGGTATCATATTGCTATGAGCAGAAGCAACTCTCACAGGCACAAGCTAGCACAACTTTCCCAGTGGAATGGGATCACGTCCATTCTTGGCTTACATCTTCCGTTGCCAACCACAGAAAACATGCTTGCACAGGGGTGGGGGTATGCCCCTGCACGGTTGGACCACAAAGGCATCAGCATAAGCCAGCGAAACGTGCAGGACACAGTGCATCCCGTTTACATGGAGGGACTTGGGACTGTCTAAAGTGCTAGGTGCACCGCTTTGACACAGCCTACCAAGAGCTACTGGATCGCAGTCACTCAGAAGCACATAACTTCAAAGAGGAGTGGGAAGGCGAAATGATGCAAATTGGGGTGTGAAATATGCACTGTGGAAAACGCACTGTCAGAGCAAGAATCTACTGCATATCAGCTTTTCAGCCTGTTGTCTGCACACACACAGCACGGCATAAAGAGTCAAACAAGGGGTGAGTGGGTTGGTGGGGGGAAGGGTGCCATAAAGGCTGAAAGAGTATGCCGGTTGGTACTGCAGCGTGAATGTACGTGTTCGCCTTTTGAGGGGGGAATCCTCCACTTGTGGATAGGGGGGGTTGGTTGCCCGCGCGTCGGGTCGGGGGTAGAGAGCGAGGGTTCATTGCAAGAATTGCAAGAATGCAAAAAAATTGCAAGAGGCTGGCAGCCTGTTGGGCTACCTAAACAGCTGGGGGAAAAATTGTTTTTACTGTGTGAGAGTGAGACAGTTGTCTCGCTACTCGAAAGTGCTGCTGCTGCACCTTGGCGTCCCTCCTATGCCGGCGCTGCATGCTCCACACAAAGTCTTTCTTAATACAGTGAAGTGAAGGTGGAGGGTGGTCACCACCACTGATGTGGGAAATGTAACACGGGGCAAAGGGGGGGCTCGTGATAATTAACCAGCACAGTTTCTGCACGCGATTACAACTGCATGGACAAGTGGGAAAATAACCATTCCTTTGGTAAAAATGTGTTATTGGGTTTTCCCTGCACGTGCAACAAGACTCCCTACCTGTGCATGGTACAGTTCCAAGGGCAGTGGTGGAATACCCCACCCCACTGTCTGGTGCTGCTGCTGGCTGGACCGTTTCAGGTTACACACTGTGCACTCCATCATCCTGTGCAGCAGGGTATGCCTAGAAGTTGGACCTGGCGGAGCATGAAGCAGAATAGTCAAGAAAATGCACCAATTCATACTTCCAGTGCTACACACTTGCTCCAATGCTGGGGAGGAATGCCTCCATACTGCAGGCAGTTGATGCTGAGCAATACAGCATGAGGACTGTGCGTTGTACATCAGGTCCACACTTGCGTCTCATCTCATTCACTGCTTTCGTCAGGTCGGGTCGCTCCCCATTGGTGAGGCCCACGGTGCAGGCCAGGGGTGCGTCCCTGTGTTGCCCCTTGACCAGTGCAATATGCACTTTTGGCCAGAACCTGGCTCGCTGTGTGTGTGTGTGTGCATGTGCGTGCGTGCACACACAAAAGGGGCAGGGCACAATTCTGCAGCACAAAATACCACTGCAATCCCCTGAAGCTCAAACAGCATGAGTTTGGTTGATCTTACTCAGGCCGTACCTGACAGACTCCAGTTGGCGTGCTACTTGGAACACAGCAGGTCAGGAGAGCGTGGTGCGACTGGGTAATGTAGTGCGTTTTGGGTCAGGTCTGGTGACAATGCAGGAATACGTTGTTGGCTCCAGCACAGTGATCCTTACATCTGCCGGGCGTAGGGTAGGTGTGGTCTCTGCCGCCCCTGTTGGCTCATCACCTAGCCCAACTCATGCCGTTCCATTCAATCCCCGGCTTACGTTACCGGTGGGGGGGGGGGGGGGGGCACAGCGCTAGTAAAGCACACCCCTACATCCGCATGGAATAGGCAAACGCCACTCTCACTACATTGATGGCCCTCGGCACATCTGCCTCAGCCTCTTGGCAGGGCCGTGTGGAATTCCCCAAAAACATACCTGACGCTTCATGTGACTTGAGTACATCACTGCCATGAGCGTGTCTGTCTCGATCCACGTGCGCTTTTCAGTTGGGCCCCTGCACGCTGCTCGCGGTGTGTGGGACCTGCCACACCGGCTACGAAAACCCCCTTTAGTGCAATGCATCTCCTCCTTCCTCTCTGCCCCCCCCCCCTTCACCCCTCCCTCCCCCCCTTCCCCCCGGATAGCTTTGGCTTGCCATGGGTCCGTTGGTCCGTTGGGCCATTGGGGGTTAGATGGAAATGCGTGGGTCGGTGCAGCCAGGGCGGTGATGATACTGCAAAATGGGCCTCGCCCAACCCCCTCCCAGCCTCCCGCGTCGCATATTCCACGCAGTAACTCTTGAGAGTGCCCCGCCACAGGACTTCCCAAACACGTTGGACCCCGGGCAAGAGAGCCCTTCCAGGGCAGGGACTGACAGCGGATCACACACACCGGGGGTGATTCACCCGCGGCCTAGTCTTCACGAATCAAGTTCTTGAGCGGCTATGGCCCACCGACGGCGGTCGGAAACCAACCGACGACGGTTACCCCTCAATTCGAGGAACCAAAGCGATAATGTGAAAGGGCACGCAAACGGAGGCAGGGACGATCAGGGCTCCTTGCCAAGGCGGGGGCGGGGGGCTGGGACCCCCCAGTGGTGCTGAGACCCCCCGGTGGTGCTGAGTTTTCAGAGGCGCCAAAGGCGCCGAAGCAAATTTTTGGCCTAAACTAAGTGGCGCCGAAGGTGCCAGAGAAAGTTTTTTGATTGGCCGAAGGCGCGGAGAAAAACGTGGCCCAATCACTTGCGGGGGAGGGAGGGTGGGGATTCGGTGGTGCTGAGTTGTTTAAAGGGGCCCTGGGGACGATCCACATCCCAGTCAGTGTGCCTGAGGTGCAGGCAGCTGGGGCCAGCAACGACGGAGTGACCCCGGCAGACTCTCAAAACACCGCGCGACAGCCTACACACACAGCGTGAGGCTGCACACGATGAGCACGGCCGCGTGACAAGCTTCTCTCAGGTCGCTGCTACAAGACCGGTCAACGGAAGAGAGATGTCATGGAGCAATGCCAGACAACTTGGCCCTTCGAACAGAAGGAAAACCAAAATCCCCAACCCCAAAACAGAAGCGCCCCCCCCTAAAGAGCGGCGGCGGCCGGGGGGGGGGGGGGGCTTGTGCTTCAAGTACCGGGAGACTGAAGGGGGTCTCAGGCGCCGTGCCAAAAGCGGTGATTGGCGGTATTCGAAAGGCGGTGGGGTGCAAAATTGGGCGGTTACATGACGGTTTCAGAGCGGTTGATGGTCGGATGGGAAGCGGTTGGGGCGGAACAGATGTCTGGCCTGAATGAGGCGGGGGGGGGGGGGGATTTCCAGCACAGGCCCAAGGGGGGTGAGGGTTCCAAAAAGGCTGGGAGCGCGACATGTAGTACCACCGATGTCCCGTGCCGTGTCGTTTGGGTGACCAACGCTTGTTGATCGGGGTCGTTCGTGACGGGGGGGGTGGTCAGAACCCCTGGAGGGGGGGGGGGGGGGTTCGTGCGCCAATGCCGAGTGGATGCCGCCCGGTTCCGGGCCATTTGTCCGACCTGCCAACGCACAGCAAAGCAGCATGGCACCCTCAGGCACTGCAACACGCTGATGACAACACGTGCCCCCCGCCAATTGATGGAGGACGACAGCAAAGCCGGAGGGCACTCAGAGTCCCACATGAGGACCTGGGGGGGGGGGGGGGTGCCACAAAAGCGAAGGAAGTAGGGGCTGGGGGGGCTGAGAAGGGACACCCCTGGCAGTAGAAGCGGGCCGAGGGCCTCAGAGGTGCATTGGAGGGTGGGGGTGAGGTGCCCCCCTCCAAGGCACCCAGCCTATGCCCAGCCACTGTCTGCCTGACGCCAAGCTCTGCCGAATTCAAACAATCCAGTTCTCTCTGACGCCAAGTGTCATTTTCAATGGCATTGGTAACCGACAGTAACCGCCTCCAACCGCTTCGGCAACCTCCTTCAACCGCCTGTCTAACACGCTACACGCCGCCCCTTACCGGAGTGAGGGGAACTCCTCCAGATCGGCCTGGTACGCCGGCTTCTGCCCCTTGGTCTCCGACCAGTGCCCCTGCGGTCCCCCCGCCCCGGCTGCCGGCTCCTGCTCCCCCATGCCCCCATCGTCCTCCTCCTGCTCCTCCTCCTCCTCCGCGCCCTCCCCCCAGTCCCCCTCCCCCTCCTCCTCCCCCCAGTCACCCTCGCCCTCCTCCCCCTCCTCCCCCTCCTCCCCCTCCGGGGCCTCCTCACGCACGGGGGGGTCCGGGATGTCCTCGTACTTCACCACGAACGAGTACTCCTGGTCCACGCCGATGTAGCAGTCCGAGATCAGGTAGAAGTGGAACGCGTACCCGTCCGCGCGCTCCGGGTCGTTGCCCTCGCCGTACATCTCCTCGTCCCAGTCGAAGATCAGCTTGGTGCTGGTCTTCTTGCGGATGGCCTGCGCGGGAGGGCGAGGGCTGTGGATGGCGCGGGGGTCCGCGATGGACCGCACGCCGCGAAACGCCTGGAGTGACGTGCGTGCCAACCACCCGCCCATGACAGTGATCGACACATGCTTCCAGGTCAACTGGTTCCTGAAGCTCTTGGCAGATGGCCTTGTCAACAGGGTCTGCAGCAGGTTCCGTCCACACCGATCAAAAAATTACCCCAAACTGTACCAAAAATGTCCCCAAACAGGGGGTGGGTGCAGTCTGGGGGGGGGGGGGGGGAATCCAGTTGCGAAAAAATGCAGTAAAATTGCGGGTAATTGCGATAAATTGCGGCAAATTGCGAAAAATTGCGGACCTCAACCCAACCCCCTGCCCAGACTGTACCAAAAGCCACCCTGTGTGACATTCCGTCGGGTTGCTGTTTCTTTACGGGGCCCTGGACAGTCACCCGTTCTTCCCTTCGCATGCTGCGTCGGGTTGCTGCGTTCTGACGGCCGCTGCGGCCTGTGCTCCTGCTGGTGTCGTTTCCATGTTCGCGCAGCCCAGTCGCTGGTGTACCGGGGCTGTGCTGGTTGTTGCGGGTGCCGGTTGTGTGGTAGCGGTGCCCAGTAGTTGGCGCACCGCAGTTGTGCTGGTTGTTGCGGGGGTCGTTTGACGGCTTTCGCTGCCCACGCACCTCCGCTCTGCGGTTGTCCACCACCTGTCTCGCCGCGTTTGTGTGTGCGTGAGGCCCAGGTGCCCCACTCCTCCACGCACTGTACCGGTCGGCCAACCCTGCGCTCTACCACTCCGTGGGCCGCGTGTGTGCATGGCACGCTCCTTGATGGTCGCAGGTGGCGTGTGCTTCGCGGGTGGCTTACGCTCCGATATGGTTGACGCGAGTGGTGTGTGCGGCTGCGTGGTGTCCCGGGTGATTTACGCTGCACTGTGGCCACGCCGTTGTCCTTGGTTTTGCCCATCCCAGTTTTGTCGGGGTTCCTTCCTTTCCTGGCCCACCACTCCTTTTCACAGGGCGCCTCAGGGGCCCCAGTGGTGGCCCACTGGGTGCTGGATCCCCTGGGCACAGGCGAACAGCGATGTTGCGCCGCAGGGGCCCCAGGGTCGGTCCTCTGGGTCGATCCGGGTCGATCCCCTGCGCGCACTGACAATTCCACAAGACGCCTCAGGGGCCCCGGTGGTGGCCCTCTGGGCACCAGATCCCCCGGGCGTTGCCCACCCCCCTGCGGGGTCACTCAGTCTTGTTGACGTCGGCAGTTCCTGGTCCCCCCCTTCTGTGGCAAAAAGTCCTCCTACCATCTTTGTGCCAGAACACCCCATTTCTTACCAACAAAACCCCAAAATTAAAACCGGCTCCCCCATAAATTGTGCAGAGATCTCCCCCCAGACACACGCATCCACGAACCATGCAACACAATCACACAAAAGCACCCTCAAGGGGTGCCCACCTCTGTCAATCGGAATTGGACAGCATAAGCCAGGCAGCAAAACATTTAAAAGAACAGTCGCCAAAGTGTGGCTGTTGTCCGCACGTTGCAGATCAATTGAGACACAAGACAGGCCACAGTGAACGGAACATGCCATAGACATGGGGTATGATATACATGTGCAGAAAAACAAATCATAGGATCGAGGGCCTGTACATTTGGCAGCATGAGAGCCGCAGATCATAGGCACCTGGATGATGATCATAGTCGGCATTCAATGGCAGTGCCACATAACACACAAAGCACGCGTAAGAAATGAAAACGTGTCTACACATTCTGCATCCACTGCACAGACACACAGAACACCACTGTGTGCTCTTTGGTGCCGTTGGAAATACGGAATACGGCTGCAGTGAGCGGGTGTGCAGGAACCGGATGCCCCTTCTTCCCCCACATGATCCAGGAGCACTGTTGCACAAACACCCACCTCACCCATTCCCGACCCAGCCTTGGTCCCAAAATGGACCAGCTCATGTCGGGCCAACACGAAACTCCCACGGGCTAAAACCCCTCGTTTGGGCAACAACTCGTTGGGGAACAATGTTGGAAGACCGTGTGGATTACCCACCACCCTGACTGGCCATCGGTTGCACTACACGATACCCAACCAGCCATTACGGTACACACACACACACACACACAGACCCCTCCCTTTGGCCCACCACAAATAGCGAACGTGCCACGCAGCATGAAACAAGGCACGAGGACCCCCCCCCCTACCCCTGCCCCCCCTCCTGCAGCTGGCATCGACTGGGCATTCACTTGGAGTCCGTGCATGCCCACAGCCCGCGGCCCGCACAGTGCTCCACGGTCAGCGCACGTGCACGGAGTTGCAGCACCACATCCTACCCGGAGATGGAACACCAACCGCAACGCGAGGAGCACAAGCCGTTTGGAGTCCTGGGGCTGACGCAGGGCAGCGCCGTGGACAGTCTACCGGGCCGCAGTTGGGACATTGAGAGCCAATTGAAAACCGTGTATCTTTGAGACTAACAACCGGCCACCAACCAGCCGCTGTCAATCGAACGCCCCCGTCAGCTCAGTGCCCAGCACCATGTTCGCGTCCATAGCCCCAAAATAATCGTCAACCGCTGTTGGCTCACTGCCCACTGCCGTCGGCCAGCCGTCGACTGCTGTTGGCTGCTTTCCAGCCAGACATTCTTAAAGGGGCCGTCTTTCTTAGACGGCTGAACCCCTACCTAGATGCAATGGACTTCTCCAGCCTGGAAACCTCTGCCGGAGAATGAATTGACATGAGGTTTTGCACACGGTGTGCGGGGGAAAAAAAGATAGAGGGTATATAGCAATGCAGGCAATAAAAATTGCAGAGTTACATGATAAAAGCAATATTAAAATTTTATGCCAAGAATGGGTAAGGGGGCGTTGTCGCACGGTGCGCGCACGGTGCGTGCACGGTGCGCGCACGGTTCAATGTTTTTGGGATGGTTGCCCAACTTGTACCCCGTTGAATGGCCCCCATAGAAACACACCCAGGGTCCTGATTTCTGCACCTTGCAGTCCATACTGGCATACCAGGATTCTTCAATTTTTAGTCTGATGCTTGTCACAGGTTCCAGGGTCCTATTTTCTGCACCCTGCAGCCCCTATTGGCGTACCGGGAATTTTTTTTTTTGAATCTGATGCTTGTCACAGGTTCCAGGCTCCCAATTTCTGCACCTTGCACGCACCTCCGTAACAAACCATGCACAGGCGACAACACAAGCGACAACACTGGTTGGGTTACGGGAATTTCAATTTCATCCGCCACAGCATTCTGGCTCATGATCATCAATTCTAGGGGCTTCAGCTTCCACTTCAGGTAATTGGGGCTCCAGCAAAGCGTCCATCGGCGCCTCATAGTGCATAGGTTGGGGGGAATCGGGGCTCTCAGCAGTCACAATTGCAAACTCCAACCGCTCCTCGGGTGCATGCTCGTACAAGACCTCTTCACCACCCAATTCGTACCGAATAGAGACGCGACTCCCACCTCTTGGAGAAGGGTCAACGACAGTGGCCGACACCCTATCCCCGTTGGAGCGGTGGTAGTACACAGGCAGTCCGGCGACAAGCTAGGGCAGCTCAGATTCAGGCATTGTGGATCTGGTGGACACAGAATACGCAAAAGGACGCACGGTGCGCGCACGGTGCGCGCACGGTGCGCGCACGGTTCAGGCAACACCCCCTAAGATGCAGAGCAAATGCAAAAAAGATGGAAACACGTTTGTTTTCTTCAAACACGGTTTTATCTGAAAAGGGAAGCAAAAATACTACATGTGCTACTGGTTGCAGACGGAGCTGAAGAAGTAAGTGTGCTGGACTGAGGTGTGCCTAACACTTTAGAACGAAGTTGCCTTCCGAAATTTCGGTTTTAACGTTTTTGGGGTTGTATTTTAGGGTGGGGTTGGGCCGTCTAAGTCTTTGGAAAAGAAGACTTATTCTTGAAAGCACGTCCTGATCCTGAGTATTGATGTATGAACATACACGAAACACAGCATGACGCCGCACACTGAGGCAGGCACCTGAATCCGTTTGACGGCCACCAGTTCATTGCGCTGCGGGTCCCCGATCACCACCCACCAGCCCTCATCCTTGGGCTTTGTGAACCGAGGCGCGAAGATTCGGGGATAGTACCGGGACCGCCGGAACAAGTCGATGTTCAGCGTAATCTGCGGCAGCGGCTCCTCTTCCTGGACAGGAGCAGAGCATAGGCACAGGACCCAACCCCGCAGTCTTCCGCATTCGGAAGCACACAAAAGCTTCCCAAGCGACAATCCCATGATAGGCTGCCTGGTTGTGCAATGCCCAGCAGTCCCACGCATCCCATTATCCATAGGCTTATCACAACGGGATCATGGTATCCCCCAGACCCAGGCCCCTCCATATCCACGTCAATGCCATCTTTGGTCTTCCAACTCAAAAAATGACTTGCAGTGATTAGCCTGCCACCGTCTCCCAAAAGACAGACAGACAGACAGACAGACAGACAGACAGACAGACAGACAGACAGACACTCGCACACACATCGCAGGCGCGCGCGCACACACACAAGATTGAAGCGAGATGAACAGGCGTGACAAACAGAGCACTGCACTGGTCGCTAACGAATCTCGTCAGGCCGTAAGAAAGTAGAAGAAGGAGTTGAAAAGCATGCGGCTAGGCGCCTTTCTGTAGTACAACGAGCACACGGTCAGTAGGCACCAGCAGGTGGGGCGGTCCACGTATCGTGTCCACCCGTGCAAGCAGGAAAGCAAGGTTCAGCCAGTGCCTGTGCAGCAGCAAACCCCTCACCCTACCAGCCCCCTGTACCCTCTCAGCCCGCAATCCCCGTTGCCCGTTGCGCAAACACACACACACACACACACACACACACACACGAATGCGAAACCAATGAGCACAACACAGGCGTCGAATGTCAGACTTCTCGTCAGTTGGATCGTCAAATAATAGACATGCACGCACAAGGCCATGAGGCGCCTTTCTGTAGGCAACAGGCGCACAGTGGCCCAGACTGAATCTTGGTGCCGCCTGAGGGATGCCACAAAGGCCATACGGTGTCGCTCTGGCAGTGCAGGCACGTCAGTAACAATACTCAGGTCGAAGCACCCGTCCAGCCTCGATCCACCCAGTGATGCAGCTACCCGGACGGCGGAACGTGCATCATGTGACACACACACACACACACACACACCATGAGAACAGCAAACAAGAACAGAGCAAGAAAAGCGGTGAAAGAAAACTCCTCAGGAGCTGCAGGGCAGCCCTTGACGTCTTCAGAAAGGCCAAGTGCAGTCCTGGACAGTGGGTTCAGTTCGGATGCAGACACACACACACACACACACACACACACACACATATAGACACAGACACACACACAGAGAGGGGGGGGGGGGGTTGGCACAAGGCCTCGGCATTAGGTTGTTTGCCTTTGGCGGCGCCTATTGGCCTCTCGCCACTGCTTATTCTGACCCTCTGTGGGTCCGAACGTGTTTTGGTTGTGTCAACGGAGCCCCTGGATGAGTTGTCCTGTCCTGAGAGGGGAGGGGGGGGGGAGAGGGAGAGAAAGACAGAGAGAGAGAGAGAGAGAGAGAGAGAGAGAGAGAGAGAGAGACCCAAACACCCAAACACTGAAGGATCCCCACCGCCTACCGCCCTCAGCAGTGCGGCAGTGAACGGACGGATCCTCACCACCCACTGCCCACTGCGGTGTGGCACTGACACCAGGGCTTCAGACTTGGTTTAGGGTTCAGTTCAGGGCCCACCCGCCTGGCTTTTCCCATGGGCACGGCGTCCCGGGCCAGACCCTCGTCCACCAACCGGGGGGGGGGGGCATTTTGGGGCTGCCTGAGGACTGGGTAACCCCCCCCCAAACCCTACCCCCCCCCCCCCTCTAGGGGGAAGCAGGCACTTTGGGCCCAATTGCCCAAAACCAAACTACCCCACCTGCCCACAGGCCACAGACCCACCTCCGGGGGTAGGGTGGGACCCACCTTAAGCAAACGTCTGGTCCCAGCCATGGCCGTTTGGGAACAGCGCCTTCGGCACACACACACACACACACAAACACACACACACAAACACACACACACAAAGAGAGAGAGAGAGAGAGAGAGAGAGAGAGAGAGATGAGGCGCGTGTGCCACACTCACAGACAGAGACTCATACCCACACCAAACACACACAGAAACGCACGCAACCCGCAAGAACACGCACGACCGCCACCCAAACCCACACAAACAGAACAAACACCCTATGGCACGACATTCGCGCCGAAGCACTTCGGGTGCGGAAACAAATGCCCCGTCCCCGCGGACGCAACCCACACACGCCCCCACAGAACGCGCCACCGGACCTCCTCCTCCTCCATCTCCTCCTCCTCCTCCGGGTAGGCAATCTCCGTCGTCAGCTGCACGTCGACGCGGGGGAAATGGTTCGCGGCCTCGAAGACCTCGCCCATGACGTCAAAGAGCTCGTCGTCCGGCAGGTCGGAGAAGCACTCTGCGACGGCCTGGTGGGCCTTGCGGCGGTTGCAGTGCAGGAAGTGGGCCAGGCACTCGATGCCTTTGGAGGCCAGGCCCGGGAGGTGCCGCTTCTCCAGATGGGGCAGCTGCAGCAGCGTGTTGTCGTGGTGCCATCGCCCCTGCATCACCATCTGGATCAGGCTCATGCAGCGCAGCGCGGTCTGCAGGAACCCGTTGTTGGCGGTGATGTCCACCATGGCCTGGAGAGGCAGGGGGGTCGCAGGGGGGCGGGGGGTTCCCAACGGCCGATGGGGTCAGAGCGGGCAAGGCTGGGGACGCGGTGTAGGACGACAGACTGCCGGGGTCCTCTGCCGGGAGCAGGGGGTGAGGGGGCGTTGCGTGACTGGAGGGGAGCCACTGCCCCGAGGTGTGGCTCCCCCCCGGTACGGCCTGGACCCGTACTTGTGCATACCTCCGCGGGGTGGGTAGTTGTTCCGGATGGTTGGGCGGCTGCATGGTAATGTTCACTCAATGACGTGGATGCCTTCCACTGGCCAACACGGCAGGAAAAGTCATCACTGTGTTTTGTTTACCATCCCAGGGGCTTTCTGAACGCTGGGGAGACCCCACCTTCCGGGTGTGTTCAGGCCGCATACCATCAGGGGTTGCCATAATAAAAAAATAAAAAAACTCGGAGTGTCCAATACGCCCTATGATGGCGGCCGGTGGGTAACTGATGGCGGTTGGTGGGTAACTGATGGCGGTTGGTGTGTAACCGATGGCGGTTGGCTGAGCGTCCTTGTGGCAACCCCTGCATACCATCGTGGCCCGAGTCTGTGAGGCTGGGAAGCGATCACGTGGAATATTGATGGAGAATTTCACATATCCCGTCTGAGCCACTGGCGGCTTTGTGTCGGGGGGGGGGTAGGGGTTGCCATAAAGGCTGAGTACGGTAACTGTGCCAATTAGTACTGCCGGGTGTGCGCACTGATTTGAGTGTTCAGCAGATCGTCTGCATTGCTTGTGCGAAGGCAATGGGGGCAAATGTTTTTGGGAGGTGAGGGCGGGACAGGTGCCCGTCTGCTGACAAGGGCTGCATCTGCCCCTTCACGTCCCTCCCACGCCGACACCGCGATGCTTCCCATTCAGTCACTCCCAGACCATGAAAGTTGGAGGGAGCTCCCCGCCGATGAGGGCCACAGCGTTCCGGGTCACCAAGTTGGTTACGTCAATTTTCGCAGCGTGGATTTTGGCGGTGCATTTTTTCAATTGGTCCCACTGTGTGCTATGTGCACCGTCTGATACCTGGGTTTTCAGATGCATGATGTTCATATTTTGTGTCAAGGAAGCTGATTGGGGTGATGGCCTTGGCAGCATACTTTGCCCCTTGGTTTTCAGAATAGTACACCATGTCTTTCATGTACCATGCACAGTGGAACGGGTAAGCAACACCCTTGTCCAAGCAACACTGGGCGTTGGTTCCGTCAGTTTCCGGCCTTTACCGCTGCTTGGACAGAGGGGGCCTCAAAAGGTCAGGCGGGGACCCGCCACTTTGCTCAAGACGTGCCTGCCTTCCCACGGCCTTCATCGCGTTCTCCATTCATTGCGTGTTCGACTGTCCAGCGTACTGTCCATGGGCTCATTGTGCTTCTCCCGACCCTCCCTGACTTGGGTACGAGACAAGGGCTGCTGGTTCTGGGCTTAATCGCTGGGTCACGCTTTGGATATGTTGTGAGCTGGGTCATGGCATTCGTGACGTGTTCCATGTTGGCTTGCTCCGACTTAGGGGTGTGCTTGCCGATATGGGCCTCACTCGGCCACACACCTTGCGTTCAGGCCCTCCAGGGCATGGGGGGTGCAGGGGGAAGGGTGTGGTCAGAGGTCGGTTGTTCTTGCCGCTGCCACCGGCCATTGTGTATTGTGTTGGTTCTTCGGGTTGAAAACCCCCAGTGGGTACAGGCTTTGTTCCAGTTAGACCACACAGCCCCAAATTGGTAACCTGTTTGTTGTGTGTGTGTGTGTGTGTGTGTGTGTGTGTGTGTGTGTGTGTGTGTGTGTGTGTGTGTGTGTGTGCGTGGGTGCGTGGGTGCGTGGGTGCGTGGGTGCGTGCGTGCGTGCGTGCGTGCGTGCGTGCGTGCGTGCGTGCGTGCGCGTGCGCGTGCGCGTGCGCGTGCGCGTGCGCGTGCGTGTGCGCGTGCGTGTGTGTGTGTGTGTGTGTGTGTGTGTGTGTGTGTGTGTGTGTGTGTGTGTGTGTGTGTGTGTGTGTGTGTGTGTGTGTGTGTGTGTGTGTGTGTGTGTGTGTGTGTGTGTGTGTGTGTGTGTGTGTGTGGTGATGTTCTGTGCTGCACACTGGAGGGGCGCTCTGGTGTGGCGCACCTGGAATTTTCAGTACTGCACGTGTTGGTAGAGGCCGTGGCTGTGGGCGCCAGGCTGTCCGGTACACCACCCCGGTACAGTATGGGGGGGCTCAGTGCAACAAGATTGAGTGAAGAAAGAAGGTGCAGCGACGCTCTGGGTGTTAGCGGTGTCGGAAAAAAGGGGGCGGGGGTATGGGACCGCACCCTCAATTGAAGCAAGCCCCCACCCCCCCGCCTGGTGTGCTTGGACATAGGTGTCGCTTGGACGAGGGGAGTGGGGGCACCTGAATGATACGAATGGCGTTGTCCAGCACAGACTTCGTGTCCGTGATGTAGTCACTGATGGGGAGGCGGCAGCGGCTGAAATGGGCCTGAAAGAGGAGGTTTGCCTTCACGTGGGGATCGTCAATGTTGCGGCTGTCCACAGGCCAGGGCACGTCACGCGCCAGCTCGGCGTTCAGCTTATCCTCGTTGTGCCGCACCGGCAGCTCTAGCGAAGACGCAAACGGCATGCCTTAGGGGGGCAGTCAGACATGGGGGCATGACAGGCACTTTGCAGTGTGCTGGAGACGGCAGCGTTGTAAAGCAAAACGGGAGGGCTTGTGGGGCTTGTGAATGTCCACTTGCAGGGGGGCGTTCCGAGGGGAAGGGGAGCCCACAACACAACACAACACAACACAACACAACACAACACAACACCACACCACATGACACAACACAACACAACACAATACAACACAACACAATACAACACAACACAATACAATACAACACAACACAATACAACACAACACCACATGACACAACACAACACAATACAACACATGACACAACACAACACAACACAATACAACACAATACAACACAACACAATACAACACAACACCACATGACACAACACAACACAACACAACACAACACAACACAACACAACACAATACAACACAACACAACACAATACAACACAACAAAACACAACACAACACAACACAACACAACACAACACAACACAACACAACACAACACAACACAACACAACACAACACCACATGACACAACACAACACAACACAACACAACACAACACAACACATGCCACAACACAACACAACACAACACAACACAATACAACACAACACAACACAACACAACACCACATGACACAACACAACACAATACAACACAACACAACACAACATAACCTACGGATCTAACATTTCAGCGGCAACTTTCTGAGGCTGAAAATTTCTTAGGCAAATGCGTCCACCCAGCAACAGCTGCCATGCCATGCTGCATGATGGGATTCCATTCCATTTTTCGAAAATCTGTAAAGGCAGATAGACCGCAGCTGTAGTCGTGGCATGCAATGGCATCTCCCTGAGTCATGGGTGACACTGAGCCAATGCAATATTTCTCCCAACCGTGTTTGTCCACTGTGGATATTGCCCTGCGGACTGACAATCAACGTGCCCCGGGCAATCAAACATTCTTTCCTCGGATGGGACATCCGCATCCAGTGTACGTATGCGGACTGCGCACGAAAGGGGCCGCCAATGAGAATCGCAACCGCGATACCAACTATGGCACACCGGCGACATCACGTTGATGCTTGGGACTGTGCAGTCATAGGGGAGGCAGCCTGCAACCACCCGTTTAAAAGGTCCTGCCGTTGCAGGTTCCACGACGGACAGCACCTGACTTCGCAACAGAATTGCTCAAATCTCACCAGCGCTGGCAGGCTACTCAGATGTACTGCTTATTCCAGAAATGCGATCAAAAATTTGACAGGGCAGGGAGTGCCCTTTATTTTGACGCCATTTCCCATGTCGCGTTACTCCAATTTGTCACGTGTTCTTTGCCCTCTGACAATTTCTGCAAAGCTGTTGGCCCCATTTGATGGAGCCCGTTTGGTGAAAAGAGGCACGCATTTCAGGGGACAAAAACAACACATACTGGCGCAGACACTGCACAAACGGGCTGCTGGGTGCTTGTTGGCAGGCTGAGGGAGTTGCCCTTACCAATAAGATACAACAAAGCAAACCTGGCGAGAGGAGGAAACGACTGGCCCCTATCATGCACGACCTGCCACAAGCCAGCAATGACTGCAGCCACAGTTTGACCGGAGGGTTGGTCACGCTTGGTTGGGGGATATGTAGCCACAATGACCCATTTTGTTGTCACTCATGGTGAATGGGGGGTCGCCCCCCCCCCCCCCCCCCTGTGTGACACTTCATCCTGCGTTGGTTTCCTTCCAGGGCCCTGGACAGTCACCCGTTCTTCCCTTTGCAGAATGTGTCAGCTCATCGTTGTCTGCTCTGCCGTGAGGCCGGTGCAGGTGGCTTCGTTTGTGTGTACGGGGAAACCAGAAAAGCCGAAGTTCGTCCCACATCCAGGCTCGGCAAGAGCCCCAAAGACTGCCTGGGCCTTTATCCAAGCTGCAGCTGCAGCTTTCAACTCTGTCGGGGTGGCATCAGATGAGACAGAAGCCCGTAGGACAAAGTGGTCTATGACTGGGATGGACCTCCTGCGATGGTGGAATGCAGTGCAGAGGAGGCACTGCACATGCGGTGAAGCGCGCTGTTGGGGCTCGGGTGTACGAAACTGTCACGGTGCCGCCTCGTTCAACCACCCGATTGCCCGAGAGAAACAGGTACCAGACCTCAAAAATGGATGTACAAGTTGCGTCGGGGGTTTTGGGTCAGAATCTGTGCAACAGAATTTCTACGGTACATCCCCCCCCCCCCCCCCGGTACTCCATCGCCACCTCATTGCAGAGGCCCTAGGGTCGCCGGGTGCGTCTGGGCGGAGCAAACCCCACACCCGTGTACTCCTCCGCATCGCTCAGCAGCTTCAGGAGGGTCGGCATGTCGGACTCCTCGCCGATGTCGCGCTCGTACATGCAGGCGGACTGGTGCGACATGTAGTAGTACGAGGCGATCCGCCCGATGGTCGTGGGGATCAGCTCGTCGGTGGAGGCGTCCTCGATGCAGCCGGTGGCCTGCAGGTCCCGCAGCACCTGAGAGAGAGGGGCCGGAGGGTGGCAGGGGCATGAGGGGGAGGGGGGGGGGGGGGGGGCAGGGCTTTGCTTGAAGGGAGGGGGGGTGCCCCCCCCCCCCCCCCCCCAAGGCTCCTCCTTCAACTCGACCCGAAGGCACGTCCGCAACCCCAATACCACCCCCACCCGTTTTCAACCGCCAGTGACTGCCCCCCAACCGATTTTACAGCGCGCCCCAACCGCTTTGTAACCGCCCTGAGTTTGCCCCCAGAGCGCCCTCCCCTTCAACCAAACCCCTAGGGGGGGGTCCACCGTCGGTCAGTGCTCGGCGACGGCCACTCCCTCTGGCGGAGATGGAGAGGGGCTCGGGCCGTCTACGACGTGATGGGCCAGTGCAACACAGGCCATCACGACGCGCGACTTCTTTGGGGGGCGAAGGGGGCGGAACGTGTGCTCTCGATGTGGGGGAGCTGGTGCCGGCACACGGGTGTCCATCAATAATGCTGCGAGAAGAGGGGCAGTGTAAACCGCCGGTGGGGGATTTCTCTTTGTGGTCACCGCTTGCCGCTCGAGTCCAGTTTGGGGAATTTTGTGGGTTTGTTTGCATTTTTTGGACCTTTTTTGGGATTGTTTCCAAAAAATTGCAAAACAAAAAAAACATCTCAAAAAAGACGAATAAAAAAAGACGGCAACAACAAGTAACACACAACCACAACTACAGCGTCATGGCAATGCCATGGAGCAAAGTGATCGTACGACCACACCACACGCCGAGCGGCGGCCGCCTTCGCCGCGGTCCGCACAGGCCCCTGACAGGTCTGGACTTCTACGGCCTTTGCAGAACTTTCAAACCCCCTACCCCCCATCATTGCCGGGTGAAGAGTCGGAGTGCAAACATTTTCAGATCGGGGCCCCGGGGAGCAGGAGTCCCTGGAAAATCGCCCTGTCCACCCCGACCCCCCGCCTACGCAACCGCACACAGAAATAACCTGCACCACACGTCGATGTAAGGCGCCTTTGTCTGTTGGGTGAGCACGCTCCGGGGCGGGGGGGGGGGGGGGTTCCGCGGCCGCATGAGTCGAAAAAGACGGGAAGGCGATTGCCTAGTGACCCCCGGAGGGGGGGGGGGGGGTTGTTCAGGGCCCTGGCCAGCCCCAGCCGACCCACCCACCCACCCACCCACCCACATCAGAGGAATTTTCCTCAGGCAAAATTGAAATTTATTAAAGGGGCCGTAATTCGAGGCCGATGTTAGGGTTTTGGGCCTCTGACACCCCCCCTGGGGGGGGGGGGCGGGGATAAAGGCCGAACGAGGGGGGGGGGGGGGATATCACCTCAAATTGATCGCCACGTGGCGCTGATTGCCTGAGATGTACATGCGACCATTGTTCCACTCGGTTCCCCAAAGATGACACATCTTCACCCATTTTGTCCATATTTTACCACTTCGGAATAGTGTCCCGACAAGGTCCCAGTAGCGGGGATTTCTGGGCCTTGCATGTTATAATGCTTTTGTTTTGGGGAGGGGGGGGGGGGTTGGCACAAGACCTTGGTATCTGATTGTTTGCCTTTGGCGGCGCCTATTGGCCTCTCGCTAGTGCTCATTCTGACCCTCTGTGGGTCCGAACGTGATATGGTTGTGTCAGGGGGGGGGGGGGGTGTCGACCACCAAAACAATGTTCCGGCGCCTTCGTATCTGACTCCCAACCCCAGCGCATTTACCTGGCATGTCCCCGGTCTCCTTCCCCTATCCCCCCGGCATCCCCCCCGCATGAAGAGGTGGTCCCTGAAAAGGACACTCCAGGGGGGGGGGGGGGGGTGGCACAAGGCCTTGGTGGTTGGCTCTGTTAGCCTGTGGCGGCGCCCATTGGCCTCTCGCCTTTGAACCTTCTGCTATGACAAGCAGGCATCCGTACTGCCGCGGGCATCCGCACTGCCGCTTGGGGGGGGGGGGGGGATGGAGGGGGCCGAATGGGCATGGCCCAGGCTGGATCCCCGTCGTCCCCCTGTGGCAGACGGCACCTGCTCCACCAGACGGGACAAGAATATCGTGATGCTCTCGTGGGTGATGTTCTCGACGCCGTAGTACGTGGGGTTCTGCAGGATTCGGCGGAACAAATACGTCCACGTCAGGTAGTCCACTGCGTCCTGCCGTTTGGAGATCGTGCCAGCGACGATCTCGGCGTTCAAGTGCTCGTGGAGGGCGTTGTGCAGAGAGCTCTCCACCGGAAACGGATCGTAGAGGAACTGGAGAAAGGGTGCGCGGAGCGGGGGCAGGCGCAGGGCTGCGTGGCACAGCTCAGTACATCGTACTACATCGCACCACATCACACCGCACCACAACACACCCACTGCCCTCTGCCCACAACTACGCTGCAGCAGGGCACACACAGTGCAGTGCAGTGCACAGCAGGGGTTTCCACTGCTTACTGCCCGAGGGCAGTGGGGCAATGCATTGCAGGAGTTCCACTGTCCACTTCCCCCAGGCAGTGGGGCAGTGCATTGCAGGAGTTGCACTGCCCACTGCCCCCAGGCAGCGAGGCAGTGCATTGCAGGAGTTGCACTGCCCACTGCTCCCAGGCAGTGAGGCAGTGCATTGCAGGTGTTGCACTGTCCACTGTTCCCAGGCAGTGGGGCAGTGTATTGCAGGCGTTCTACTGCCCACTGCCCCCAGACAGTGAGGCAGTGCATCGCAGGAGTTGCACTGCCCACTCCTCCCAGGCAGTGAGGCAGTGTATTGCGGGAGTTCCACTGCCCACTGCCCCCAGGCAGTGAGGCAGCGCATTGCAGGAGTTGCGCTGCCCACTGCCCCCAGGCAGTGGGGCAGTGCGTTGCAGGAGTTCCACTGCCCACTGCCCCCAGGCAGTGAGGCAGTGCATTGCAGGAGTTGCACCTCCTGCTGCCCCAGGGCAGTGAGGCAGTGCATTGCAGGAGTTCCACTGCCCACTGCCCCCAGCCAGTGAGGCAGTGCATTGCAGGAGCTGCACTGCCCACTGCCCCCAGGCAGTGCGGCAGTGGATTGCAGGAGTGGCACTGCCCACTGCCCCCAGGCAGTGAGGCAGTGCATTGCAGGAGTTGCACTGCCCACTGTTCCCAGGCAGTGAGGCAGTGCATTGCAAGAGTTGCGCTGTCCACTGCCCCCAGGCACTGAGGCAGTGCATTGCAGGAGTTGCACTGCCCACTCCTCCCGGGCAGTGAGGCGGTGTATTGCGGGAGTTCCACTGCCCACTGCCCCCAGGCAGTGAGGCAGCGCATTGCAGGAGTTGCGCTGCCCACTGCCCCCAGGCAGTGGGGCAGTGCATTGCAGGAGTTCCACTGCCCACTGCCCCCAGGCAGTGAGGCAGTGCATTGCAGGAGTTGCACTGCCTACTGCCCGAGGGCAGTGAGGCAGTGCATTGCAGGAGTTGCACTGCCCACTGCCCCCAGCCAGTGAAGCAGTGCATTGCAGGAGCTGCACTGCCCACTGCCCCCAGGCAGTGCGGCAGTGGATTGCAGGAGTGGCACTGCCCACTGCCCCCAGGCAGTGAGGCAGTGCATTGCAGGAGTTGCACTGCCCACTGCTCCCAGGCAGTGAGGCGGTGTATTGCGGGAGTTCCACTGCCCAGTGCCCCCAGGCAATGAGGCAGCACATTGCAGGAGTTGCGCTGCCCACTGCCCCCGGGCAGTGGGGCAGAGCATTGCAGGAGTTCCACTGCCCACTGCCCCCAGGCAGTGAGGCAGTGCATTGCAGGAGTTGCACCTCCTGCTGCCCGAGGGCAGTGAGGCAGTGCATTGCAGGAGCTGCACTGCCCACTGCCCCCAGCCAGTGAGGCAGTGCATTGCAGGAGCTGCACTGCCCAATGCCCCCAGGCAGTGCGGCAGTGGATTGCAGGAGTGGCACTGCCCACTGCCCCCAGCCAGTGAGGCAGTGCATTGCAGGAGCTGCACTGCCCAATGCCCCCAGGCAGCGAGGCAGTGCATTGCAGGGGTTCAACTGCCCACTGCCCCCAGGCAGTGAGGCAGTGCATTGCAGGTGTTGCACTGCCTGCTGCCCCCAGGCAGCGGGGCAGTGCACTGGAGGAGTTGCACTGCCTACTGCCGGAGGGCAGTGAGGCAGTGCATTGCAGGAGTTCCACTGCCCACTGCCCCCAGGCAGTGAGATAGGGCATTGCAGGAGTTGCGCTGCCCCCTGCCCCCAGGCACTGGGGCAGAGCATTGCAAGAATTCCACTGCCCACTGCCCCCAGGCAGTGAGGCAGTGCATTGCAGGAGTTGCACTGCCTACTGCCCGAGGGCAGTGAGGCAGTGCATTGCAGGAGTTGCACTGCCCACTGCCCCCAGGCAGTGAGGCAGTGTATTGCAGGAGTTCCACTGCCCACTGCCCCCAGGAAGTGAGGCAGTGCATCGCAGGAGTTGCACGGCCCACTGCTTCCGGGCAGTGAGGCGGTGTAATGCGGGATTTATAGTTTCCACTGCCCCCAGCCATTGAGGCAGTGCATTGCAGGAGTTCCACTGCCCACTGCCCCCAGGCAGTGAGGCAGTGCATCGCAGGAGCTGCACTGCTCACTGCTCCCGGGCAGTGAGGCGGTGTACTGCGGGAGTTACAGTGTCCATTGCAGCTACAGTGCATTGCAGGAGTTGCACTGCCTACTGCCCGAGGGCAGTGAGGCAGTGCATTGCAGGAGTTGCACTGCCCGCTGCCCCCAGGCGGTGGGGCAGTGCATTGCAGGAGTTGCGCTGCCCACTGCCCCCAGGCAGTGGGGGAGACCATTGCAGGAGTTCCACTGCCCACTGCCCCCAGGGAAGTGGGGCAGTGCGTCGCAGGAGTTGCACTGCTCACTGCTCCCGGGCAGTGAGGCGGTGTACTACGGGAGTTACACTACCCACTGCCCCCAGGCAGTGGGGCAGTGCATTGCAGGAGTTGCACTGCCCACTGCCCCCAGGCAGCGAGGCAGTGCATTGCAGGAGTTGCACTGCCCACTGCTCCCAGGCAGTGAGGCAGTGCATTGCAGGTGTTGCACTGTCCACTGTTCCCAGGCAGTGGGGCAGTGTATTGCAGGCGTTCTACTGCCCACTGCCCCCAGGCAGTGAGGCAGCGCATTGCAGGAGTTGCACTGCCCACTGCTCCCAGGCAGTGAGGCAGTGCATCGCAGGAGTTGCACTGCCCACTCCTCCCAGGCAGTGAGGCAGTGTATTGCGGGAGTTCCACTGCCCACTGCCCCCAGGCAGTGAGGCAGCGCATTGCAGGAGTTGCGCTGCCCACTGCCCCCAGGCAGTGGGGCAGTGCGTTGCAGGAGTTCCACTGCCCACTGCCCCCAGGCAGTGAGGCAGTGCATTGCAGGAGTTGCACCTCCTGCTGCCCCAGGGCAGTGAGGCAGTGCATTGCAGGAGTTCCACTGCCCACTGCCCCCAGGCAGTGAGGCAGTGCATTGCAGGAGCTGCACTGCCCACTGCCCCCAGGCAGTGCGGCAGTGGATTGCAGGAGTGGCACTGCCCACTGCCCCCAGGCAGTGAGGCAGTGCATTGCAGGAGTTGCACTGCCCACTGTTCCCAGGCAGTGAGGCAGTGCATTGCAAGAGTTGCGCTGTCCACTGCCCCCAGGCACTGAGGCAGTGCATTGCAGGAGTTGCACTGCCCACTCCTCCCGGGCAGTGAGGCGGTGTATTGCGGGAGTTCCACTGCCCACTGCCCCCAGGCAGTGAGGCAGCGCATTGCAGGAGTTGCGCTGCCCACTGCCCCCAGGCACTGGGGCAGAGCATTGCAGGAGTTCCACTGCCCACTGCCCCCAGGCAGTGAGGCAGTGCATTGCAGGAGTTGCACTGCCTACTGCCCGAGGGCAGTGAGGCAGTGCATTGCAGGAGTTGCACTGCCCACTGCCCCCAGCCAGTGAAGCAGTGCATTGCAGGAGCTGCACTGCCCACTGCCCCCAGGCAGTGCGGCAGTGGATTGCAGGAGTGGCACTGCCCACTGCCCCCAGGCAGTGAGGCAGTGCATTGCAGGAGTTGCACTGCCCACTGTTCCCAGGCAGTGAGGCGGTGTATTGCGGGAGTTCCACTGCCCAGTGCCCCCAGGCAGTGAGGCAGCGCATTGCAGGAGTTGCGCTGCCCACTGCCCCCGGGCAGTGGGGCAGAGCATTGCAGGAGTTCCACTGCCCACTGCCCCCAGGCAGTGAGGCAGTGCATTGCAGGAGTTGCACCTCCTGCTGCCCGAGGGCAGTGAGGCAGTGCATTGCAGGAGCTGCACTGCCCACTGCCCCCAGCCAGTGAGGCAGTGCATTGCAGGAGCTGCACTGCCCAATGCCCCCAGGCAGCGAGGCAGTGCATTGCAGGGGTTCAACTGCCCACTGCCCCCAGGCAGTGAGGCAGTGCATTGCAAGAATTCCACTGCCCACTGCCCCCAGGCAGTGAGGCAGTGCATTGCAGGAGTTGCACTGCCTACTGCCCGAGGGCAGTGAGGCAGTGCATTGCAGGAGTTGCACTGCCCACTGCCCCCAGGCAGTGAGGCAGTGTATTGCAGGAGTTCCACTGCCCACTGCCCCCAGGAAGTGAGGCAGTGCATCGCAGGAGTTGCACGGCCCACTGCTTCCGGGCAGTGAGGCGGTGTAATGCGGGATTTATAGTTTCCACTGCCCCCAGCCATTGAGGCAGTGCATTGCAGGAGTTCCACTGCCCACTGCCCCCAGGCAGTGAGGCAGTGCATCGCAGGAGCTGCACTGCTCACTGCTCCCGGGCAGTGAGGCGGTGTACTGCGGGAGTTACAGTGTCCATTGCAGCTACAGTGCATTGCAGGAGTTGCACTGCCTACTGCCCGAGGGCAGTGAGGCAGTGCATTGCAGGAGTTGCACTGCCCACTGCCCCCAGCCAGTGAAGCAGTGCATTGCAGGAGTTCCACTGCCCACTGCCCCCAGGAAGTGAGGCAGTGCATCGCAGGAGTTGCACGGCCCACTGCTTCCGGGCAGTGAGGCGGTGTAATGCGGGATTTATAGTTTCCACTGCCCCCAGCCATTGAGGCAGTGCATTGCAGGAGTTCCACTGCCCACTGCCCCCAGGCAGTGAGGCAGTGCATCGCAGGAGCTGCACTGCTCACTGCTCCCGGGCAGTGAGGCGGTGTACTGCGGGAGTTACAGTGTCCATTGCAGCTACAGTGCATTGCAGGAGTTGCACTGCCCACTGCCCCCAGCCAGTGAGGCAGTGCATTGCAGGAGTTGCGCTGCCCACTGCCCCCAGGCAGTGGGGGAGAGCATTGCAGGAGTTCCACTGCCCACTGCCCCCAGGGAAGTGGGGCAGTGCGTCGCAGGAGGTGCACTGCTCACTGCTCCCGGGCAGTGAGGCGGTGTACTGCGGGAGTTACACTACCCACTGCCCCCAGGCAGTGGGGCAGTGCATTGCAGGAGTTGCGCTGCCCACTGCCCCCAGGCAGCGAGGCAGTGCATTGCAGGAGTTGCACTGCCCACTGCCCCCAGGCAGTGGGGCAGGGCGTTGCAGGCGCTCCACTGCCCACTGCCCCCAGGCAGTGAGGCAGTGCACTGCAGCAGTTCCACTGCCTACTGCCCGAGGGCAGTGAGGCAGTGCATTGCAGGAGTTGCACTGCCCGCTGCCCCCAGGCAGTGAGGCAGTCAGTGCATTGCAGGAGCTGCACTGCCCACTGCCCCCAGGCAGTGTGGCAGTGTATTGCAGGAGTTGGGCTGCACACTGCCCCCAGGCAGTGAGGCACTGCATTGCGGGAGTGGCACGGCCTACTGCCCAAGGGCAGTGAGGTAGTGCATTGCAGCAGTTCCACTGCCCACTGCCCCCAGACAGTGAGGCAGTGCATTGCAGGAGTTGCACTGTCCACTGCCCCCAGGCAGTGAGGCATTCAGTGCATTGCAGGAGCTGCACTGCCCACTGCCCCAGGGCAGTGAGGCAGTGCATTGCAGGAGTTGGGCTGCACACTGCCCCCAGCCAGTGAGGCAGAGAAGAGCAGGAGCTGCACTGCCCACTGCCCCAGGGCAGTGAGGCAGTGCATTGCAGGAGTTGCGCTGCCCACTGCCCCCAGGCAGTGGGGGAGAGCATTGCAGGAGTTCCACTGCCCACTGCCCCCAGGGAAGTGGAGCAGTGCGTCGCAGGAGTTGCACTGCTCACTGCTCCCGGGCAGTGAGGCGGTGTACTGCGGGAGTTACACTACCCACTGCCCCCAGGCAGTGGGGCAGTGCATTGCAGGAGTTGCGCTGCCCACTGCCCCCAGGCAGCGAGGCAGTGCATTGCAGGAGTTGCACTGCCCACTGCCCCCAGGCAGTGGGGCAGGGCGTTGCAGGCGCTCCACTGCCCACTGCCCCCAGGCAGTGAGGCAGTGCACTGCAGGAGTTGCACTGCCTACTGCCCGAGGGCAGTGAGGCAGTGCATTGCAGGAGTTGCACTGCCCGCTGCCCCCAGGCAGTGAGGCAGTCAGTGCATTGCAGGAGCTGCACTGCCAACTGCCCCCAGGCAGTGTGGCAGTGTATTGCAGGAGTTGGGCTGCACACTGCCCCCAGGCAGTGAGGCAGTGCATTGCAGGAGTTGCACGGCCTACTGCCCAAGGGCAGTGAGGTAGTGCATTGCAGCAGTTCCACTGCCCACTGCCCCCAGACAGTGAGGCAGTGCATTGCAGGAGTTGCACTGTCCACTGCCCCCAGGCAGTGAGGCATTCAGTGCATTGCAGGAGCTGCACTGCCCACTGCCCCAGGGCAGTGAGGCAGTGCATTGCAGGAGTTGGGCTGCCCGCTGCCCCCAGCCAGTGAGGCAGAGAATTGCAGGAGCTGCACTGCCCACTGCCCCGAGGGCAGTGAGGCAGTGCATTGCAGGAGTTGCGCTGCCCACTGCCCCCGGGCAGTGAGGCACTGCATTGCAGGAGTTGCACGGCCTACTGCCCAAGGGCAGTGAGGCAGTGCATTGCAGCAGTTCCACTGCCCACTGCCCCCAGACAGTGAGGCAGTGCATTGCAGGAGTTGCACTGTCCACTGCCCCCAGGCAGTGAGGCATTCAGTGCATTGCAGGAGCTGCACTGCCCACTGCCCCAGGGCAGTGAGGCAGTGCATTGCAGGAGTTGGGCTGCACACTGCCCCCAGCCAGTGAGGCAGAGCATTGCAGGAGCTGCACTGCCCACTGCCCCGAGGGCAGTGAGGCAGTGCATTGCAGGAGTTGCGCTGCCCACTGCCCCCGGGCAGTGAGGCAGTGCATTGCAGGAGTTGCACGGCCTACTGCCCAAGGGCAGTGAGGCAGTGCATTGCAGCAGTTCCACTGCCCACTGCCCCCAGGCAGTGAGGCAGTGCATTGCAGGAGTTCCACTGTCCACTGCCCCCAGGCAGTGAGGCATTCAGTGCATTGCAGGAGTTCCACTGCCCACTGCCCCAGGGCAGTGAGGCAGTGCATTGCAGGAGGTGCACTGCCCACTGCCCCCAGGCAGTGAGGCAGTGTATTGCGGGAGTTCCACTGCCCACTGCCCCCAGGCAGTGCGGCAGTGTATTGCAGGAGTTCCAGTGCCCACTGCCCCCAGGCAGTGGGGCAGTGTACTGCGGGAGTTGCACTGTCCACTGCCCCCAAGCAGTGAGGCAGTGCATTGCAGGAGATCCACTGCCCCCTGCCCCCGGGCCGTGGCGCAGTGTGTCGCAGGAGTTCCACTGCCCACTGCCCCAGGCACGGCGGCAGTGTATTGCAGGAGATGCCCGGCCCACTGCCCCAAGGCAGGGAGGCAGAGAATGGCAGAAGAACCACTCCCCACTGCCCTCAGGCACTGCGGCAGTATGAAGCAGGATTTCCACTGCCCACAGCCCCCAGGCGGCGTGGCAGTGCGTTACACTGCCCACTGCCCTCTGCCCACAACAACCGTGCAGCAGGGCACACACAGTGCAGTGTAGTGCACAGCACCAAGCGGTGCGGCACCACACAAAAAGCACTGAAGGTGCAGCGCGGCACGCGGGGTGCAGTGGGCCCATGAGACCCTGTGTGACAGCGCGCAGGCGTCGGCAAGGCAGTGTCGGCCAAGTGCGAGAGTGCACTGGTCCGGCTATGCCACAACATACTTACACACAGCGCGCACACAACACACACAGCCCAGCCCGTTTACCTTTACCCGTGGGTAGACATCCCGGCCTTTTGCCTTTTGGTAACAGCGCCTTCGGCACACCGCACCACAACACACCCACTGCCCTCTGCCCACAACTACGCTGCAGCAGGGCACACACAGTGCAGTGCAGTGCACAGCACCAAGCAGAGCGGCACCACACAGAAAGCACTGATGGTGCAGCGCGGCACGCACGGTGCAGTGGGCCTACGAGACCCTGTGTGACAACGCACAGGCGTCGGCAGAGCAATGCCGGCCAAGTGCGAGTGTGCTCTGGTCCGGCTATGCAACAACACACTAGCACACAGCGCGCACACAACACACATAGCCCCACCCGTTTACCTGTACCCGTGGGTAGACATCCCGGCCTTTGCCTTCTGGTCACAGCGCCTTCGGCACAACACATCACACCGCACCATAACACAACACATCGCACCGCACCACAACACACCCCAGCGGGGACGGCCGCCTGCTCCTGCACCAGCCCCTTTCTGCAACCCCCCCCAGAAATTGGGGGGCTCCTAACCCCCCCCCCATCCCGCCCCGACAAAAACTTTTCCACCGGCCCAGCGCGCCCCAGTGGAAGTACGTTGGCTGACGCGCCTTCCTCACGGCCTTCGGCCCCCAGCAGGACCTGATGGACGTGCACCCCGTCCCCCTGGGAACGTACTCGTGCTCCCAGGGGGAATGGCAGCCGCACAACACGGGCACAGCACCAGCATAGCACCGGTACAGCACCCGCGCGGCAAAGCGCAGCACCGGCACAGCACCCATGCAGCAGGTGTCTTCATAGTGCCCCCCCCCCCCCCGCGAGTGACAGGTGACAGGTGACAGATGGATGGGCCAGCAGCCAAGGGTCGACTTGGAGGTGGGGTCAGGGGGTCGAAAGTTTTTTCGTGTTGTTCACCCACATTTGAGTTCTCAACAAAAGTCTGAGCACTTTGAGCATAGACACATGGGGTAGAAAAAAATTCACCCTTCGGCAGGCCAAGAAAAATTTTGCCTTTGACACCCCACTTTCCCACATCTGTGCCGGAATGTATGTCACTCTTCCCACTTGCGATTGCCATCTGTCACTCTCCATCCGTCACTGAGTGACGGATGGCAACCCCCCCCCCCCCCCCGAGTCGGCAAACCTGGCGGTCAATGAGTCGGCGAGCGAGTCGGCGGCGCGTTTTACCCGACTTGGAGGGCAGGATCAGAATTTTGGAGGTTGGCAAAAAATAAAGCCGATTATGCGGTGGTAGCTGTGCAGTTATCATTCCACTTTGCATGGCACTCCTCAATGAGTGCTGCACCCAAAATTTTAAATTTTGGCAACTTCGCTGTCGCCGACTCAGGGGGGGGGGGGGTTGAGATAGCCTAAACCCCCCCCCACACCCCCACCAAAAAATGGACCCCTTCCTGTGAAGATCCCTGCCGTGTAGCACAGCTGTACCCCGCGGTGGTCGGAGGGCGAGGGCTGCGTCAGAGCAAGGCCAAACCTTCTTGTAGAACGCTTTCTTGGGCTCGTGCACCAGCACCACAGCCTTGGCGTCCTTGTCGAACTGGGGCCGGCCCGCACGCCCCATCATCTGGAGCACGTCGGTGATGGGGTAGTCGATGTAGGTCTTGGTCTTGCCGTCGTAGTACTCCGTGCCCTTGACGACCACCAAGTGCGCCGGGAAGTTGACCCCCCAGGCCAGGGTAGACGTGGCCACCAGAACTTGGATCTTCTCGGAAAAGAACAGCCTCTCCACGATGGCCTTGTCCTCTTTGCAGATACCCGCGTGATGCAGCCCGATGCCAAAGTTCAGCGTGTGCCTGGGAAATCCGGGGCCCGAAACAATGGCCGAAACCGCCGCGCAACAAAACTGGACCTCCCTGCACAAAACCAACCCCAAACACCACAGGAGAGGTGGGGGTTGCCCCCCCCCTGCGTGACATTCCGTCCGGTTGTTGCTCCTTTACGGGGCCCTGGACAGTCACCCGTTCTTCCCTTCGCATGTTGCGTCGGATCGCTGCTTTCTGTCGGCCGCTGCGGCCGGTGCTCTTGCTGGTGTCGTTTCCGCGTTCGCAGAGCCCAGTGGTTGGTGTGTTGGGGCTGTGCTGAATGTGGCGGGATGTGCCGTTTGCGCGTCAGTGGCGCCCAATAATTGGCGTATTGAGGATGTGCTGGTTGTTGCCGGGGTCATTTGACTGTTTTTGCCATCCATGCGCCTCTGTCCACAGGCCGTCCCCCCCCCCAAACCCTAACCTTTCAAGAGGTGTGCGCCTGGTCTCTGCAACCCCACCAGGACACGCACGACTGAAACAGTCCTGCCACAACAGGCATGTGCCCGGGCAGACTTATCCATGCACCTGCAACTGCACCCGCACACGTGCAGACGCACACCCGTGCACAAACACACACGCACACACACGTGCGCGCGCGCTGCCCCCTACACAACCGGCGAAACGCCAAACTCCCTCCAAATCCTAACCCCCCCTAAGCAGCCGTGCTCCCTCCTCGTGACAGTGAACCCGCAGAACGTAGCGGGCCCCCCCAGCGCAAAACGCGTACCGCAGGTGTTGGTCGCTCACTTGGTCCAGGATCATCTCCATGTCGTCGTCGCTCAGCCGGACGAAGTGCTTCTCCCGCGCGTCCGCCGCCAAATAATTGATGATGTCCAGCGCCGTGAGCCGCGTCTGCCGCCGCGACGACACGAAGATCAGCACCGGCTTGGCCGGGGAGTGCTGCATGATGGCGTTGTACGCGGGCTTGTTCATCGTGGCCATGCGGGGGCAGTAGTGCTTCCCGGGGAAGCCGGCGATGTGCACCTCCACCGGCACGGGCCGGACCGACGGCCGGAAGTTGTACAGCCCCCGGGCCTCGATGCCCATCCAGTCCGCCAGGTCCCGGGCGTTGCTCAGCGCCGTGCTGAGGCCGATCAGGCGGATGGTGCGGTTGACGTGCCATCCGATGTAGCGCATGCGGCTGACGATGACCTGCGGGGGGGGGGGGGGAGCGGCGGCGGGGCCAGAGAAGAGGGGGACGGGGAAAGGGGGGGTTCGGTGCGGTTCTGGACCACAACCCGCGGCGGAGGGGGGGGGGGGGTCCCGGAGCGGAGGGATGGGGGAAACGGTGGGGGGGGGGGGGGGTCCATTGAAAAAAAAAAGATGGAATTCACCGTTAAATTCTGAGCGCTGTCCTGTGATACACAAAACGGGGGGTAACGTTTCGAAACCGTTCAAAAATGTCTAAACCTTCGCTGTTTGGCGAGAGAACGGCTGTTCAGACTTGCCGTTGGCGGACGGCAGCTCAGACGCGATCAGAAGGGGCCGGGGTCCCACTGCACCGGAGGGACGCGGCTGGTTCCTACTGGGCTCCGGGTGCGGCAGCATCGCACCGTCAGGGCGCCCCCTAATTCAAAAGGGGGGGGGTGCGGGGACATGCATTTGTCATGTTTTTGAGCGGTAAGCGATGGCGGTGGGGGGGTGGCCAGCAGCGCTTTGAGGGTGACCGAAGGCAATCGGACGGTCACCGCCGGCCGTTGCGCGGTTGTGTTGTGCGCTGCCCAAGAGCGCTCCTCCGCGCAAAGAAAAGAAGAGCGGGTCCGACCGAGTGGCACATCGTACGGGGCCGGTGCCCACCGAAGCTCGGCTCCCCCCGCCGGACACTAGTGGCCGGCTGCTGCTCTCCGCGGGCGTGGGTTTGAGGGGCTGGAGGTGGGGGCGTGTCCGGCCTACGCGGAAGCCGCCCTTTGTGGGACGGAGGCGGAGGGGCAAAGGGCAGATACATGCGCACCATACAGCCGGGGGGGGGGGGGGGTCGGCATATTTTGGGGAACAGTGCATGCCAAATCAGCGGTCACTAGGCCATCCACCACTTTAATTTGGCCCGGGGGGGCCTCCCATCTCATGGTAAACCCCCCCCCCCCTTGATGGGCTGTTTTGAGATGGGGCGGTTTCGGTGGACACCTGAAAAAAACTTCCGACCAATACCATTGCTCTATGATAGTGTTGTTACTTCCTGGACATCTGTGAAAGGATGTTGTCATTTTTGGGACGTTTCAGAGTTCATGGCAGAAGCAAAGAGTGCTGGCTGTACAACCACCACAACCATCAAAACCCAATTCAGCCATTGCCGTGCCTCAAAACATCTACAGCCCCTCCTCCCATCCCATGCCAACCCCCCCCCCCCCCCCCCTAATGAGATTTTTGGGATGGGACCCCCCCCCCCCCCCCCGGCCAAAGTAAAATGGCGGATGCCCCGATGGAAAACGGCAAGGCCTGAGGTCGGCTCTCCATCTTTGGGGGGGGGGGGGTCTTGAATGGAAATGTAATGAGCCAAAACCAAGTTTCCAAGTGGTGCCGTCAGTGGCCCCCCTGCGTTTGACTGACTTCTGTTTGTTTCCTTGACTGTGGCTGGTTGTTTGACGGGGGTTCGAGGAAGGGGTCAAGAGCAGGGGGGAGGGGTCCAGGGGGTTTGTTGGCCTGTGGCTGACTGATAGGGCCGTAGCAAAGAGTGTACCCCCCCCCCCCTCCCCTGTGGTACTAGCCCCATCTGAAGCACAGGTCTGGCCCGGGTTACGCAAAAAAAATCGCGGGGAAATTTTCGGCGCCAATCCGAAAACAGAAAATGTCCCCTGCCGATACACCCCCACCCCCTGTACCAAGCACCGGCCGGAACAAACGTGCCGTTTCGCAGAGGGAGACGGCATCGGATGTACATTGGGATGACCGACATTATGGGGGACGGGGGGAGGGAGAGGTACTGTGTGCCACTGCTCGACCGGGATCGATAGGGCGCCGTGGTCAACTCACGTGAGGATGCTGAGGGAGGAACGGACAAGCGGGGCGATGGAGACTTCTGCACAGATTACGGAGGAGAACAGGCGCAAGCGGGGGGGAAGCACTGAAGGGACCGGGTCAGTGCCCCTGCACATGGGAATGGCCCGGGGTTTACGGCCGTGAGGCTCCCGTGCCACCGTTTTGCCCCCCCCACCCCCACCCCCTGTGTGACATGACGTCTGGTTGTTGCTCCTTTACGGGGCCCTGGACGGTCACCCGTTCTTCCCTTCGCATGTTGCGTCGGGTCGCTGCGTTCTGTCGGCCGCTGCGGCCGGTGCTCCTGCTGGTGTCGTTTCCGCGTTCGCGGAGCCCAGTGGTTGGTGTGCTGGGGCTGTGCTGGATGTGGCGGGATGTGTGCCGTTTGCGTGTCAGCGGCGCCCAATAGTTGGCGTATTGAGGATGTGCTGGTTGTTGCCGGGGTCGTTTGACTGTTTTTGCTGCCCACCCCCCCCATCCAAGCTGCACTCGGGATAAGTCGCAGCAAGACGCGACATTGTGATGATGTACAAAACAAGTGAAGCTGCACTGGGGATGGACCGGGGATGGATCGTGAAGAATCATTGAGTTTGTCCGGGGACTCGTCGGATGATGGCAGTTCTTCCATGAGGGAGGGGGGGGGGGGGGGGGTCATGGCTTTAGCCCGACGGGAGTGATTCCAGAAATAGGCCCAAGTTTGTAACCGTGTGGGACGCTGAGGGGTTCAGTGCAGATGCCAGTGGATCAGGAGGAAACGGCAAAGAGCATTTCTAATACCCCCCGCCCCGCGTTTCGTCAACACCCAAATTTTGTTAACCCCCCAGTTTTGTCAACAGTTTTATCGCCCGAACAATTGACCCACAATTCCTTGACACCCAACATGCAACTTCATACAACGGCAACACATTCAGGAGAACCCTGTCACGTCACAGGACATTAGTTTGTGTTCTGGGGCTTGAAGAATGTCTTCAAAGACAGTTGCTTGGATGAGCATTGCTTTTTGGACAATGGTTCACCATCATTATCAGGTTGGTTGGCACAATGAACAAGGGAACAAAAGAAGAACTGCAACACAATAACACACATATCCAACCCATGCATTTTGTTAACGCCCCCGTTTTTGTTAACAGTTTCAATGCGCCGAACAACTGGCTCATGTTTTGTTAACATTAACAAAACGCGGGGGGGGGGGGGAGTTGCAGGAGGCTGGCGTAAGCCATGCAGGCGCCTTGTGGCGCTTTGTTGGGCACATGGATCGGTGTGGGTCGAGCATACCTCGAGGATGGGCCCACGGTCGTTGCCCAGCAGATGGATCTCGTCCAAGATCAACAGGGCCACGTCCCGCACGTACCCGCGGTTCTGCCAGTTCCGGGAAATACCGTCCCACTTCTCTGGGGTGGTGCAGAGGATGTCGGCGGAGTTGAGCAACCCAATGTCCGGTTGGGAATCCCCCGTCAGCTCCACCACCGTGTACCCCAACGGCTCGAATCTGAGACGAGAGGCGGGGGGGTCCCGACGGGCGGTGCAGCCAGGCCATGAAATCGACGATGGCCGTCGAGCAGATCAAATGTCTCAGTGCAATAGTCAGCCAAGCGCCAGGAGGCACCAACACGCACGGTCCATGAGTTCCAGCGCCAGGCCGCCACGCTGGGGGACTGTTGCGCAGAGGGTTCCCAAAGGGACAACACTTCTCTGTTTCTCTTGCGAAGGAAAGTCTGGGGGGCTGGCGGTTACCCCACAGAGGCTGGCGGTTACCCCACAGAGGCTGGCGGTTACCCCACAGAGGCTGGCGGTTACCCCACAGAGGCTGGCGGTTACCCCACAGAGGCTGGCGGTTACCCCACAGAGGCTGGCGGTTACCCCACAGAGGCTGGCGGTTACCCCACAGAGGCTGGCGGTTACCCCACAGGGGCTGGCGGTTACCCCACAGGGGCTGGCGGTTACCCCACAGAGGCTGGCGGTTACCCCACAGGGGCTGGCGGTTACCCCACAGGGGCTGGCGGTTACCCCACAGGGGCTGGCGGTTACCCCACAGGGGCTGGCGGTTACCAGCGGCAGTTGGCGGTCCGCTGGTTTGTTGGTCGTCAACCACCGGCAGTCGGCGTGTGGTGGGACCACATAATTTCCTTCATTTCTTTGTCGGGTACCGTCCTGCATCGAACACCCCTCGGGGATTCTCTAGAATGGCTGCATACATAGCAGAGAGGGGGGGGGGGGGTGCAACCAAGGGATGCATTTCAGGAGGGACAGGAGGCTGAAAGAGGGCTCAAAAAAGTGGTTACAAAGCGGTGACTGGTGGTCTTGTATAGGAGCTAATCTCCCGTGTAGCAGAAATGGAGGCTCAAATAGACAATGTGAGTTTGGGTACTACTACCTTGGAGGATCATCCCCTCCCCCTCCTTGAATTTTTCGTTTTCTGCCAGAAAAACCATCTCCGCATCAAACTCGAAAAACGGGAGTTTATGAAAAGAAAAAAAAGATGGAATACCTGGAGCAAGATCTGGTGGTTACACAACGGTTGGGCCGTTGGGGGCGGACAAAAGCGGTTGAGATGGAACGTACGGGGTGGGCACATCAAGGCCATGCCTAGAGGCGACCCCGGCTCAGAATCCCCCCCTCACTCTCCCGACATCTCTTGCCCTCCAGTCCCTTTCAATGTCCGGGTGGCTTCGCCAATGTGTAGTGGACGGTCCGGCAGAAAGGCCTGGCCCCTGGCGCCGATGGCAGGGACCTGCGGCCCCAATCCTCCAGCCGCTCCTTGACCAAGGCCTTCAGCGGCGCGATGTAGATCACCTTCTGCCCCGGGTACAGCGCGAACACGCGCAGCAGGGCCAGCTCTGCGGTGATGGTCTTCCCGGACCCGGTGGGGGCGCCGACGAGGGCGTTGAGGTCCGTGTGGTACATGTGATGGAACACCTGCGTCTGGACCGGGTTGAAGTGCGAGAACCGGTACAGTTTCATGAACTCGTGGGAGTTGAGGGCCGTCGTGGGGAGCGGGTGCAGCGGCAGCAGCTCAGTGTACGGGGGGTGCGTCAGGGGCAGGATCAGGTGCTGGAAGGACAGCGGCACGGTCTCCTCGGCCCCGTAGAACTTCTCGCTGATCACGCGGATCATGTACTGACTGGGCACGGGCTCCGAGAGGGGGATCGTGAAGTTGACCTGGTGTGGGGGGCGTCATATGTACAAGGGGAAACACCGCAACGGGGAGGGGGGGAGGTGTGACCTAATTAAAAAACAGACAAATGCAAACCAGAGGTAATGCACTCCACAGTCCGGCATAAGTGCATCTTTATTCTCTATGCCAAACCTGGTTGAACCTCAAGACACACGGGGAGGGGGGGAGGGGGGGGGACTAATTGGCCAAAGGCGCCAGAGAAATTTTTTGATCGGCCAAAGGCCTGGAAGAAAATTTGGCCCAATCTTTTAAAGGGGTGGGTGGGTGGGTGGGTGGGTGGGTGGTCCAGGGGGAGGGCGCCCCGGACCTCCACACCCCCCCAGCGGTGCCGAGTTGTTAAAAGGAGCCCTGGGGCGGGGGGTTCATGAAAGCTAAGTAAGTATTGGAGCGGGGGGCACAAATGGGTCAGGTTTGCTTCACTGCAATTGTGGGGGCAAAGGGGGGGGGGGGGGCTGTGACTCTCGGTCACGAGGCTGAGGGGAGGGGGGGGAAGGGGGGGGGGGGGCAACTCGGTGGTGCTTCTGGCCCATCCGGATAGGGCCTTCCCAGAGAGTGGCACCCAATTTGCGCGTCGCAGTGGTGGAGGTCTACTTCGACCCATCCGACTTGGATTGGGGGAGGGGGTGTGGGGGGGTGAGACCTAATTAAGGCGAGCTAAGCGAAGGTGTTGGTGGAACCTTTGGTACACTAACCTTAACCCAACCAGCAAACCTACTCCGTCTTGGACCCCGCCCCCCCAATCCTCCCTCCCTCCAACCCTCCAACCCTCAATCTTTCTCGCTTTGACAGTGCGTTTCGTTTCCTCACCAATTTGCATCGTTTTTCATTCCCGCTCCTTTTTGCAGTTCTTTGCTTTTGAGTGGTTGCAATCCAGTAGCTCTTGGTGGCTGGCTGTGTGCACTTGGCTGTAATTATGGAGGTGTGCCCCCGGGCGATGTGGTTCCGGGGGAGTGTCTATGTGGGGAGGGGGAGGGTGGCCATCAATGCTAAGGAAGTGTGCTATTGTCCGTATGTGGCCCGTGCTCAAGGGTTGGAGAGGCATTATAGATATTTGTTTTTCAGAGACGGCGGGGAAACGTACTTCGGTGGGTGAGAGTGGGCAGGTGTCCCTCTACCAGGCCTTTGCTTAGTGATACTGGGGGAGGGGGGGGTGTCAAATTGGCCCCCTGGGATTTTGGCTGACCCACCCACCCACCCACATCAGAAAATTTTTCCTCAGGAAAAAAATGAAATTTATCAAAGGGGCCCGAACTTGGAGGTCGATTTGAGGTACACAAACTTTTTTTTGGCCTCTGACCCACCCCACCCCCCCCCCCCGGTATAGTATCAACCAGCCACTAAGCAAAGGCCTGCCCTCTACTCACAAGTGCTGCTTCTGCCCTGCGGCGTCCACTCCCGTGGCGGCGCTGGCAGCACCTCGGCGTCACATTCAGTCATTCCCAGACCTCGGGGGCTCCCGCCTACTGACGAGGGGAGTGTCGGGTGGAAGGGGGTGGGGGACGAGGGGCACCCTCCACCCCAAAGGGGCCCAAAGGGGTGTGTTCTGGCGACGGCCGCAATGCGCACGTGCGTTCCCGGAGCGCGCGTGCGCAGCGCTTATTCGTATTTTCCGATTGTGTGCCATGCACTTGGCGGTGTAATTCTGGAACGCATGACGTCTTCTCGTAAACCTCCCTGGGCGTTCCATACCCACAGGGAAATAAAGACAGACTCTCAGAATCCTCAGTGTCCGATTTCAGGGACAACAATGGGGGCCGCCCACCGCTGGCAGCAGGCTGCTCAACCGACGCGGCAGGCAGCCAATGACGCAGGTCCCTATCTCCCCCCCAGGGTTCGAACCAGCGACGCTCCGAGCCCGCAGGCCCTCACGCCACCGGCACGGCGACCCTGCGGGATGGGGATGTTCAATGATTTTGGGGGGGATGGCAACCAAGGCCCTCATGCGCCTGAAGTGGGCGGGCTTCTGTTTGCGGGGGGTGGGGGTGGGGGGGTCGATACAGCCCTCTGGCTAGACCCTCCCCCCCCAGGGCTCTATTGACGGGCCCCCCAAATCCTACCGAGACTGACCCCCGGTCCCCGGAGGTGACCCAGACCCAAAATGCAGCAAAAAATGAAAATGGGATGTTTGGAATCAGCGCGTCAAGGGGGTTCAGAAAAGCATCATTTGCCACGTATTTGGTTAAAAAAAATTGACCATTTCCAATGCTCAAAAAAAAAATTTCCTTTGGCGCCTTTGGCGCCAGACTTCATAATAACTGATTAATGGTCCTGTCAATTGAGCCGTTTTCCCGTCCTCCTCAGTTTTCGGGGGCTCTATCGGCCCCCGGCAAGCGAAAACCGACTTCCCCTGTGCTCACACAAACAGTGAGCACGTGAGAGCACTGCCACCCCCTTGTTGGCCCCCGATCCCGAGAGAGCCAACCTGCTGGATCTCTTTCATCTGCGCCGACTTCTTCGTCAGCAGGAAGGTTTCGTGGTGATGCAGCGTCTGCGACTCGTTGTCCTCCACGAAAATCCAGAACGGCTGTGCGCCGCCGTGAAGGCCGTCCGCCCACTCGAAGGTGGGCTCGATGCTGAGCTTGACGCGCAGGATCTGCCGCGTAATGGGCTGACACGAGGCCTCCAGATTGAACGTGGGGAACTGCATGGCGAGCTGCTTGATCAAGGGCCCGTACCTGTGCCGAGGGCCGGGGTGATGGGGAGGGGGTGCGAAGGGGTGTGGGGTGCGGTCAGGGGGTGCAACGGGCTGTGAGCGGGCATGTGGGGCTGTGAGGAGGGGAGAGGGGGGTAACAGGGGGTTGTCTGGGAGCGTGAAGGTGTGACGGAGTGTAAGGGACTGTGAGGGCATATGAGCATGTGAGGAGGGCCCATTGCCATTGACACACACACACACACGTTGCAAACCGCAAAAATAAGAGCGAAAGCACAAGAAAAGCGGTTGGAGAAACACGCACGCACACACGCGCGCGCGCACACACACACATACACACACACACGAAGTCGCACGCAAGCATTCAAAGCAGTGGCTTACGAAGACCCCGTCTACGCTCCAGCAGGGAAGCAGGGAGCAGCAGCAGCAGCAGATGGGCGCAAGTGGGGATGTCATTGCACGGCATGCCGACACAGGGCGGGATTGGTACACAACCTGCTTATGCAGTTTTTCACCCTGGGCAGCTCAAAATCGAAGCTTGCGAAACTTTTTTTTTTTAATACCCTGATCACCTAAAATGACCATCCAAGGTATGTAAAGCATGTTCCGTATTCATGTGTTTTTCATCCTATTTGCGATTGGGTGCGGGGGGGGGGGGGGTCAAACGGGATTGGTACACCTATACAGCCTATATAGCTCACTAGCTCACAGCCTCCTGGCTTTCAGCCCCCCGACCCCCCCCCTAAAAAAGAACTTGCGGTTGGGTGCCATCTTGGCAAATCATCGTGCAAATAAGAGGAGTATTCGATGACTCGTGGAAAATTCAAGTTCACTGTGTGGATTTCAATAAAACTCCGTACATGGAAAAAATTGAAAAAATAAATCACCTCGCAGAGGTTGTTAGATCAAAGCCAGGCAGGCGTATATAGGGGAAAACACCACATACCCCCCATTTTGGGCCTTTTTGGGCCTATTCGCGTACCCTACCCCAAGGGGTTGAATTGTTAGTTCAACCCCTTGTAAAATCATTATTTTGTCCAATAAACACATCCCCCAATGAGTTTTTGGTCCGGACCCCCCCAATCCCCCCCCCACTTGAAACCCACTTTTTTGAGGTTTTGAGGGAGGTGGGGGAGTGAGGGGGGGGGGGGGGGGAATGTCGAAAAAAATGACCCCCCCTTTTTTTGGGTCGAAAATCATGAATGTTTTGGTTTTTTTCGATTTTGAGCCGAAAAAGTGTTTCCCGGTCCCGACTCCATAGGGTTTGTATGGGGCGGAGTGGGACGAGCGCTGATGCAGTTTATGCACTTTTTAGCCATTTTTGGTATGTTGGCGGTTTTGGCGACCTCGGTGACCCCGTGCTACCCACTCTGAGGGGTGTGAGTGGGGATGTTGTGACAGTATATGCCTACTAGGATACAAAGGGACGTTTTTTGCAGTCTCGAGCCTTCATGAGAGCCAGTCACAACCTGTGCCAAAGACGCGAAATGACTGTTTCCACCAATAATGGCCTAGTGAATGGGCCGGTACACAACCTGCTGATGCAGTTTTTCACCCTAGGCAGCTCAAAAATCGAAGTTTTCGAAACTGGTTTTTATGATATTGTGATCACCTAAAATGACTATCCAAGGTATATAAAGCATGTTTCAGGCCGTATTTATGTGCTTTTCACCCTATTTGGGTATTAGGTCCGGGGGGGGGCGGGGGGGGGGGCTCCCAAGGGATTGGTACACAACCTGCTTATGCAGTTTTTCACCCTAGACAGCTCAAAAATCTAAGTTTTCGAAAGTTATTTTTTTGATATTGTGATCGCCTAAAATGACCATCCAAGATATGTGAAGCATGTTTTAGCCCGTATTTATGTAGTTTTTACCCTATTTTGTGTGTGCGTTGCTTGGGGCAGATTCTCTGCGAGGTGGACTTGCCGAAGGCAATAGAACTTTTGACAACTTTTGGTATACAGTAACGGAGGGGCGTGAATTACACAGCTCCCTAACTTTTCATGACATTTTTTTGTTGAGTACCATTCAGGACACAAAGAGCTTTGAATGCCACTTGCACGCAGCTTTTGGGTCTGCAGGACAGGGTCGTCCCCGCAAAATTCATTTACCTTCGGCAAGGCACCTCAAAGAGAGACAAGTGGTTTGGGGGCTGAGACCGCTATGGGGAAGTCATACACTGTAGTTCAGCCAAATTTTGCCCAAAACGGTGCAAACAGGCCCAAAACGGCTCCAATCAGCACCACTAGGAAGGCCTAGCCGGTGCTACACGGGTCTATGCATACTCCTATTTTCCCCAAACGATCGCTCATCAACGGCCCAAGGGTCCTGGGGGGTTGTGGGAGGTCACCCAGAAATTGCGATTTTTCAACCAACCCATGCCGGCCTGAAAACGGCCCAGTCCTCGCCCATGAGCCCCATTGGAAACCTGGGGCTGGCTGATCAAGGAGCCAAGCTTGGTCACGGTAGCGGCGAAGTGTGTTGAAGAAGGGGAACACGGAAGGGGCTCTCAGGCGTGGTCGCGAAAATGACCAGAAACGTGGTTGACGACAAAACGGGTGCCAAAGAAACGGCTTGACAGCGGTAGGACGCCCCCTCAGTGTGGACGGGAGGGTGTGCCATCCTCCCCCCTAGAAACCAGGCCTGGTTGGGACGCTGCAACCGCTCACCCCTTTGAGGGAGGCAGTGAACAGCGAGGGGGTTGGCTTGGGTTGGCACACGGCTACTTTTGGAGGCGGCGACCACATTGACAGCCCCTTACCTGCCGCGCATGACTGGTACAGGAGACCGTACAGGAAGGGCGTGACTGGATAGAGTGACCGGCCCCAAAGGCTGGCTGGATCCCGCCTGGTGCAGCCAGTGCCCAGTGCTTTGTCTTTTGTGTGACCTGTGTTCACTGATCGAGGTTTGTTGTTGCAAGTGCTGCATTTCCATTACCCAGTGCAACATTGCCTTGGGTTCCAGTGGTCCATTGAGCTGGGCGGTGTGTGCTTCCCCCACACTTCACAAAAGCTTTTCGTTTGGCCTCGGGGTTGTTACACGAGGACTGGCCGTTTGCCGCGTAGTACAACCAGTGCCCAGTACCATGTCTTTGTGTGACCTGCTCGTTTGGCGAGGTCGGTCCTGGGGGAGTGTGTGGGGGGGGAGGGGGGGCCAGGGCTCCTTTTAAGAGGGGGGGGGGGGGGGGCACCGAGTGGTGCTGAGTTTGTTAGAGGCGCCAAAGGCGCCCAAGAAAATGTTTGGTCCAAACCAATTGGCGCCAAAGATTGTTTGGCCGAAAACCTGGAAGGAAATTTGGCCCTATCTTTTAGCGGGGGGGGGGGGGGGGGGGCGCCCCAGCCCCCCCTCCCCCCAGTGGTGCTGAGTTGTTAAAAGGAGCCCTAGGGGGGGGGGGGTACCACATAATCAAGGTGAGGTGAGGGGGGGGGGGGGTGCGGGCTGGGGGGGGGGGGGAGTTTGTGGGCTGTGGACGGGGGTCGTCCCCACCATCTGTAGGTCCCCTCCTCTCTCAACAACCGGTTGTTGTCATAGCCAACGGCAGTAGATGTCCAACCGGATGGCAATTGGTGTTGGTTCACTGACAGGGCGGCAGGGGGGGTTTCTTAATAAATCTGGAACACCAACAAATCACCTCAACAAATTTTTGTTCGATCAAGTGCAGGCGTGGGTGCCATATACCCCCCTTTTGGGGGGTTATTCGTGTAGCATATCCCAACGCGTGAAATCTGATGTATAACCCCTTGTAAAATCATCATTTCGGGAAAAATATCCCCCAATGAATTTTTCGATTTTGACCCCTGCATCCGCCATACGTGAGTACCGCTTTTGGGGTGTGTGTGTGGGGGGGGGGGGGGGGGTGTTCAAAACTTGGGTGGCCTATAGCCGCCACCGTGCGTCGATTCTGACACAAGACTCATTCCACTTTTTTCTTCTTTGTGGACCCCCCAACCAATGACAGGGGAAACACCACTTGCTGTTTGGGGGGGGGGGGGGGTACGCCATCAAAGATGAGTGAGTATGCCAGTTGGCACTTCCGGGTGGACGTACTTCTTCACCTTTTGAGAAAGGAATCCTCTGCGAAGAGGAATACTCATCCAGCTACTCACGATGGCTGCCTGCTGCCCCAGTGACGTCCACTTCCCTGCCAGCGCTGACAGGATTCACTTTCATTCTGGTGGTGGGGGGGTTGGGGAGGGGCGGGGGGGACAAAGCCCTGAGATGTTGCTGCTCTCCTGGCAGTTGCGGCGTCAATCGACCCACTCACGAAAATCCACCAGGCCGCTGTGGTGGCTGTGTGGAGGGGGCTTTTGGCATGTCGCCATGGTGTGTCGTTGGGGGGGGGGGGGGTGGAGATTCGATAACAGCTGGTTGGTTACCATAAAGGCTGGCGGGGGGTGAACCATAGATTCTTGGATGGTCCCAAAAAATTGCTGGCGTCAAACCCAGCTCGACGGTAGGAGGGTAACCAACGGCGGTTTGTAGGCTAACCGACGGCCGTTGAAGGGCAACCGACGGCGGTTGGAGGGTAACCGACGGCGGTTGGAGGGTAACCGACGGCGGTTGGAGGGCAATCCAAGGCGGTTGGAGGGTAACCGACGGCGGTTGGAGGGTAACCAACGGCGGTTTGACAGTCACCAGAGCGGTCTCTCTGGTGGCGGTCCGTAATGCAACAAAAACAACAACAACAACAACTGCGGACGTCCTTCAGGGTCGCCCTGGTCCGGGGTAAGACTGCCACTGACAGACCGCATGTTCGTGATGATCTTCCCAATCTCCATGGAATCCAAATCCTGCAGCCGCGGCATCGACACCAGTCGCGTCTCAAGC
>OZ038379.1:178263307-178498307 GCA_964036045.1 Eutreptiella sp. 'Long Island Sound 2002'
TCCGGAACATGATCCGGCGCTTCTGGAACATGTTGCGGTCCTTCCGGAACATGTTCCGGTGCTTCCGGAACATGTTCCGGCGCTTCCGGAACATGTTTGGGTCCTTCCGCAACATGTTCCGGTCCTTCCGGAACACGTTCCGGCGCTTCCGGAACATGTTCCGGCGCTTCCGGAACATGTTCCGGCGCTTCCGGAACATGTTCCGGTGCTTCCGGAACATGTTCCGGTGCCTTCGGAGCATGTTCCGGTGCTTCCGGAACATGTTCCGGTCCTTCCGGAACATGTTCCGGTGCTTCCGAAACATGTTCTGGCGCTTCCGGAACGTGTTCCGGCGATTCCGGAACATGTTCCGGCGCTTCCGGAACATGTTCCGGTGCTTCCTGAACATGTTCCGGTGCTTCCGGAACATGTTCCGGTGCTTCCGGAACATGTTCCGGCGCTTCCAGAACATGCCCGGCGCTTCCAGAACATGTTCCGGTGCTTCCAGAACATGTTCCGGTGCCTCCGGAACATGATCCGGCGCTTCCGGAACATGCCCGGCGCTTCCGGAACATTTTCCGGTCTTTCCGGAACATGTTCCGGCGCTTCCCGAACATGTTCCGGTGCTTCCGGAACATGTTCCGGCGCTTCGGGAACATGATCCGGCGCTTCTGGAACATGTTGCGGTCCTTCCGGAACATGTTCCGGTGCTTCCGGAACATTTTCCGGTGCTTCCGGAACATGTTCCGGTGCCTCCGGAACATGTTCCGGCGCTTCCAGAACATGCCCGGCGCTTCCGGAACATGTTCCGGTGCTTCCAGAACATGTTCCGGTGCCTCCGGAACATGATCCGGCGCTTCCGGAACATGCCCGGCGCTTCCGGAACATGTTCCGGTCTTTCCGGAACATGTTCCGGCGCTTCCCGAACATGTTCCGGTCCTTCCGGAACATGTTCCGGCGCTTCCCGAACATGTTCCGGTGCTTCCGGAACATGTTCCGGCGCTTCCGGAACATGTTCCGGTCCTTCGGGAACTTGTTCCGGTGCTTCCGGAACATGTTCCGGTCCTTCCGGAACATGTTCCGGCGCATCCGGAACATGTTCCGGTGCTTCCGGAACATCTTCCGGCGCTTCCGGAACATGTTCCGGTGCCTTCGGAACATGTTCCGGTGCTTCCGGAACATGCTCCGGTCCTTCCGGAACATGTTCCGGCGCTTCCGGAACATGTTCCGGTGCCTCCGGAACGTGTTCCGGCGATTCCGGAACATGTTCCGGCGCTTCCGGAACATGTTCCGGTGCTTCCGGAACATGTTTCGGTGCTTCCGGAACATGTTCCGGTGCTTCCGGAACATGTTCCGGCGCTTCCGGCCCATGTTCCGGTGCTTCCGGAACATGTTCCGGTGCTTCCAGAACATGTTCCGGTGCTTCCGGAACATGATCCGGCGCTTCCGGAACATGTTCCGGCGCTTCCGGAACATGTTCCGGTCCTTCCGGAACATGTTCCGGCGCTTCCCGAGCATGTTCCGGTGCTTCCGGAACATGTTGCGGTCCTTCCGGAACATGTTCCGGTGCTTCCGGAACATGTTCCGGCGCTTCCGGAACATGTTCCGGTCCTTCCGCAACATGTTCCGGTCCTTCCGGAACACGTTCCGGCGCTTCCGAAACATGATCCGGCGCTTCTGGAACATGTTGCGGTCCTTCCGGAACATGTTCCGGTGCTTCCGGAACATGTTCCGGCGATTCCGGAACATGTTCCGGCGCTTCCGGAACATTTTCCGGTCCTTCCGCAACATGTTCCGGTCCTTCCGGAACATGTTCCGGCGCTTCCCGAACATGTTCCGGTCCTTCCGGAACATGTTCCGGCGCTTCCGGAACATGTTCCGGTGCTTCCGGAACATGTTCCGGCGCTTCCGGAACATGTTCCGGTGCCTCCGGAACGTGTTCCGGCGATTCCGGAACATGTTCCGGCGCTTCCGGAACATGATCCGGTCCTTCCGGAACATGTTCCGGCGCTTCCGGAACATGATCCGGTCCTTCCAGAACATGTTCCGGCGCTTCCGGAACATGTTCCGGTGCTTGCGGAACATGTTCCGGCGCTTCCGGAACATGTTCCGGCGCTTCCGGAACATGATCCGGCGCTTCCGGAACATGTTGCGGTCCTTCCGGAACATGTTCCGGTGCTTCCGGAACATGTTCCGGCGCTTCCGGAACATGTTCCGGTGCTTCCGGAACATGTTGCGGTCCTTCCGGAACATGTTCCGGTCCTTCCGGAACATGTTCCGGTGCTTCCGGAACATGTCCCGGTGCTTCCGGAACATGTTCTGGCGCTTCCGGAACATGTTCCGGTCCTTCCGGAACATGTTCCGGCGCTTCCCGAACATGTTCCGGTCCTTCCGGAACATGTTCCGGCGCTTCCGGAACATGTTCCGGTGCTTCCGGAACATGTTCCGGCGCTTCCGGAACATGTTCCGGTGCCTCCGGAACGTGTTCCGGCGATTCCGGAACATGTTCCGGCGCTTCCGGAACATGTTCCGGTGCTTCCGGAACATGTTTCAGTGCTTCCGGAACATGTTCCGGTGCTTCCGGAACATGTTCCGGCGCTTCCGGCCCATGTTCCGGTGCTTCTGGAACATGTTCCGGTGCTTCCGGAACATGATCCGGCGCTTCCGGAACATGTTCCGGCGCTTCCGGAACATGTTCCGGTCCTTCCGGAACATGTTCCGGCGCTTCCCGAGCATGTTCCGGTGCTTCCGGAACATGTTGCGGTCCTTCCGGAACATGTTCCGGTGCTTCCGGAACATGTTCCGGCGCTTCCGGAACATGTTCCGGTCCTTCCGCAACATGTTCCGGTCCTTCCGGAACACGTTCCGGCGCTTCCGAAACATGATCCGGCGCTTCTGGAACATGTTGCGGTCCTTCCGGAACATGTTCCGGTGCTTCCGGAACATGTTCCGGCGATTCCGGAACATGTTCCGGCGCTTCCGGAACATTTTCCGGTCCTTCCGCAACATGTTCCGGTCCTTCCGGAACATGTTCCGGCGCTTCCCGAACATGTTCCGGTCCTTCCGGAACATGTTCCGGCGCTTCCGGAACATGTTCCGGTGCTTCCGGAACATGTTCCGGCGCTTCCGGAACATGTTCCGGTGCCTCCGGAACGTGTTCCGGCGATTCCGGAACATGTTCCGGCGCTTCCGGAACATGATCCGGTCCTTCCGGAACATGTTCCGGCGCTTCCGGAACATGTTCCGGTGCTTGCGGAACATGTTCCGGCGCTTCCGGAACATGTTCCGGCGCTTCCGGAACATGATCCGGCGCTTCCGGAACATGTTGCGGTCCTTCCGGAACATGTTCCGGTGCTTCCGGAACATGTTCCGGCGCTTCCGGAACATGTTCCGGTGCTTCCGGAACATGTTGCGGTCCTTCCGGAACATGTTCCGGTCCTTCCGGAACATGTTCCGGTGCTTCCGGAACATGTCCCGGTGCTTCCGGAACATGTTCTGGCGCTTCCGGAACATGTTCCGGTCCTTCCGGAACATGTTCCGGCGCTTCCCGAACATGTTCCGGTCCTTCCGGAACATGTTCCGGCGCTTCCGGAACATGTTCCGGTGCTTCCGGAACATGTTCCGGCGCTTCCGGAACATGTTCCGGTGCCTCCGGAACGTGTTCCGGCGATTCCGGAACATGTTCCGGCGCTTCCGGAACATGTTCCGGTGCTTCCGGAACATGTTTCAGTGCTTCCGGAACATGTTCCGGTGCTTCCGGAACATGTTCCGGCGCTTCCGGCCCATGTTCCGGTGCTTCTGGAACATGTTCCGGTGCTTCCAGAACGTGTTCCGGTGCTTCCGGAACATGATCCGGCGCTTCCGGAACATGTTCCGGTCCTTCCGGAACATGTTCCGGCGCTTCCCGAACATGTTCCGGTGCTTCCGGAACATGTTCCGGCGCTTCCGGAACATGATCCGGCGCTTCTGGAACATGTTGCGGTCCTTCCGGAACATGTTCCGGTGCTTCCGGAACATGTTCCGGCGCTTCCGGAACATGTTTGGGTCCTTCCGCAACATGTTCCGGTCCTTCGGGAACATGTTCCGGCGCTTCCGGAACATGTTCCGGCGCTTCCGGAACATGTTCCGGTGCCTCCGGAACATGTTCCGGTGCCTCCGGAACATGTTCCGGTGCCTCCGGAACATGTTCCGGCGCTTCCGGAACATGTTCCGGCGCTTCCGGAACATGTTCCGGTGCCTTCGGAACATGTTCCGGTGCTTCCGGAACATGTTCCGGTGCTTCCGAAACATGTTCTGGCGCTTCCGGAACGTGTTCCGGCGATTCCGGAACATGTTCCGGCGCTTCCGGAACATGTTCCGGTCCTTCCGGAACATGTTCCGGTGCTTCCGGAACATGTTCCGGTGCTTCCGGAACATGTTCCGGCGCTTCCAGAACATGCCCGGCGCTTCCGGAACATGTTCCGGTGCTTCCAGAACATGTTCCGGTGCCTCCGGAACATGCCCGGCGCTTCCGGAACATGTTCCGGTCTTTCCGGAACATGTTCCGGCGCTTCCCGAACATGTTCCGGTGCTTCCGGAACATGTTCCGGCGCTTCGGGAACATGATCCGGCGCTTCTGGAACATGTTGCGGTCCTTCCGGAACATGTTCCGGTGCTTCCGGAACATTTTCCGGTGCTTCCGGAACATGTTCCGGTGCTTCCGGAACATGTTCCGGCGCTTCCAGAACATGCCCGGCGCTTCCGGAACATGTTCCGGTGCTTCCAGAACATGTTCCGGTGCCTCCGGAACATGATCCGGCGCTTCCGGAACATGCCCGGCGCTTCCGGAACATGTTCCGGTCTTTCCGGAACATGTTCCGGCGCTTCCCGAACATGTTCCGGTGCTTCCGGAACATGTTCCGGCGCTTCGGGAACATGATCCGGCGCTTCTGGAACATGTTGCGGTCCTTCCGGAACATGTTCCGGTGCTTCCGGAACATTTTCCGGTGCTTCCGGAACATGTTCCGGTGCTTCCGGAACATGTTGCGGTCCTTCACGAACATGTTCCGGTGCTTCCGGAACATGATCCGGCGCTTCCGGAACATGCCCGGCGCTTCCGGAACATGTTCCGGTCTTTCCGGAACATGTTCCGGCGCTTCCCGAACATGTTCCGGTGCTTTCGGAACATGTTCCGGCGCTTCCGGAACATGATCCGGCGCTTCTGGAACATGTTGCGGTCCTTCCGGAACATGTTCCGGTGCTTCCGGAACATGTTCCGGCGCTTCCGGAACATGTTCCGGTCCTTCCGCAACATGTTCCGGTCCTTCCGGAACATGTTCCGGCGCTTCCGGAACCTGTTCCGGTGCTTCCGGAACATGTTCTGGTGCTTCTGGAACATGTTCCGGTCCTTCCGGAACATGTTTTGGCGCTTCCGGAACATGTTCCGGTGCTTCCGGAACATGTTCCGGGCCTTCCGGAACATGTTCCGGTGCCTCCGGAACATGTTCCGGTGCCTCCGGAACATGTTCCGGCGATTCCGGAACATGTTCCGGCACTTCCGGAACATGTTCCGCTGCCTTCGGAACATGTTCCGGTGCTTCCGGAACATGTTCCGGCGCTTCCGGAACATGTTCCGGTCCTTCCGGAACATGTTCCGGTGCTTCCGGAACATGTTCCGGCGCTTCCGGAACATGTTCCGGTCCTTCCGGAACATGTTCTGGCGCTTCCGGAACATGTTCCGGTCCTTCCGGAACATGTTCCAGCGCTTCCGGAACATGTTCCGGCGCTTCCCGAACATGTTCCGGTGCTTCCGGAACATGTTCCGGCGATTCCGGAACATGTTCCGGCGCTTCCGGGACATGTTCCGGCGCTTCCGGAACATGTTCCGGTGCTTCCGGAACATGATCCGGCGCTTCCGGAACATGTTCCGGTGCTTCCGGAACATGTTCCGGCGCTTCCGGAACATGTTCCGGTGCTTCTGGAACATGTTCCGGCGCTTCCGGAACATGTTCCGGCGCTTCCGGAACATGTTCCGGCGCTTCCGGAACATGATCCGGCGCTTCCGGAACATGTTCCGGTCCTTCCGGAACATGTTCCGGTGCTTCCGGAACACGTTCCGGTCCTTCCGGAACGTGTTCCGGCGCTTCCGGAACATGTTCCGGTCCCTCCGGAACGTGTTCCGGCGCTTCCGGAACATGTTCCGGTCCTTCCGGAACATGTTCCGGCGCTTCCGGAACATGTCCCGGCGATTCCGGAACATGTTCCGGCGCTTCCGGAACATGTTCCGGTCCTTCCGGAACATGTTCCGGTCCTTCCGGAACACGTTCCGGTCCCTCCGGAACGTGTTCTGGTCCTTCCGGAACATGTTCCGGTGCTTCCGGAACGTGTTCCGGTCCTTCCGGAACATGTTCCGGTGCTTCCGGAACATGTTCCGGCGCTTCCGGAACATGTTCCGGTCCTTCCGGAACATGTTCTGGTGCTTCCGGAACATGTTCCGGTGCTTCCGGAACATGTTCCGGCGCTTCCGGAACATGTTCCGGCGCTTCCGGAACATGTTCCGGCGCTTCCGGAACATGTTCCGGTCCTTCCGGAACATGTTCTGGCGCTTCCGGAACATGTTCCGGTGCTTCCGGAACATGTTCCAGCGCTTCCGGAACATGTTCCGGTCCTTCCGGAACATGTTCCGGTGCTTCCGGAACATGTTCCGGCGCTTCCGGAACATGTTCCGGTCCTTCCGGAACATGTTCCGGTCCTTCCGGAACATGTTCCGGCGCTTCCCGAACATGTTCCGGCGCTTCCGGAACATGTTCTGGCGCTTCCGGAACATGTTCCGGTCCCTCCGGAACGTGTTCTGGTCCTTCTGGAACATGTTCCGGTGCTTCTGGAACGTGTTCCGGTCCTTCCGGAACATGTTCCGGCGCTTCCGGAACATGTTCCGGTGCTTCCGGAACATGTTCCGGCGCTTCCGGAACATGTTCGGGTGCTTCCGGAACATGTTCCGGTGCCTCCGGAACATGTTCCGGTTCTTCCGGAACATGTTCCGGTGCCTCCGGAACATGTTCCGGCGATTCCGGAACATGTTCCGGCGCTTCCGGAACATGTTCCGGCGCTTCTGGACCATGTTCCGGCGCTTCCGGAACATGTTCCGGCGCTTCCGGAACATGTTCCGGTCCTTCCGGAATATGTTGCGGTCCTTCCGGAACATGTTGCGGTCCTTCCGGAACATGTTCCGGTGCTTCCGGAACATGTTCCGGCGCTTCCGGAACATGTTCCGGCGCTTCCGGAACATGTTCGGGTCCTTCGGGAACATGTTCCGGTCCTTCCGGAACATGATCCGGCGCTTCCGGAACATGATCCGGCGCTTCCGGAACATGTTCCGGTGCTTCCGGAACATGTTCCGGTGCTTCCGCAACATGCTCCGGTGCTTCCGGAACATGTTCCGGCGCTTCCGGAACATGTTGCGGTACCTCCGGAACATGTTCCGGCGATTCCGGAACATGTTCGGGAGCTTCCGGAACATGTTCCGGTCCTTCCGGAACATGTTCCGGCGCTTCCAGAAAATGTTCCGGCGCTTCCGGAACATGTTCCGGCGCTTCCGGAACATGTTCCGGTGCTTCCGGAACATGTTCCGACGCTTCCGGAACATGTTCCGGTGCTTCCGGAACATCGTCCGGCGCTTCCGGAACATGTTCCGGCGCTTCCGGAACATGTTCCGGTGCCTCCGGAACATGTTCCGGTGCTTTCGGAACATGTTCCGGTGCTTCCGGAACATGTTCCGGCGCTTCCAGAATATGTTCCGGTGCTTCCGGAACATGTTCCGGTGCTTCCGGAACATGTTCCGGCGCTTCCGGAACATGTTCCGGTGCTTCCGGAACATGTTCCGGTCCTTCCGGAACATGTTCCGGTCCTTCCGGAACATGTTCCGACGCTTCCGGAACATGTTCCGGCGCTTCCGGAACATGTTCCGGTGCTTCCGGAACATGTTCCGGCGCTTCCGGAACATGTTCCGGCGCCCCCGGAACATGTTCCGGTGCTTCCGGAACATGTTCCGGCGCTTCCGGAACATGTTCCGGCGCTTCCGGAACATGTTCCGGCGCTTCCGGAACATGTTCCGGCGCTTCCGGAAGGACATGTTCCGGTGCCTCCGGAACATGTTCCTGCGCTTCCGGAACATGTTCTGGTGCTTCCGGAACATGTTCCGGCGCTTCCGGAACATGTTCCGGCGCTTCCGGAACATGTTCCGGTCCTTCCGGAACATGTTCCGGTTTTTCCGGAACATGTTCCGGTGCTTCCGGAACATGTTCCGGCGCTTCCGGAACATGTTCCGGTGCTTCCGGAACATGTTCCGGCGCTTCCGGAACATGTTCCGGCGCCTCCGGAACACGTTCCGGTCCTTCCAGAACATGTTCCGGCGCTTCCGGAACATGTTCCGGTGCTTCCGGAACATGTTCCGGTGCTTCCAGAACATGTTCCGGTGCTTCCGGAACATGTTCCGGTGCTTCCGGAACATGTTCCGGCGCTTCCGGAACATGTTCCGGTGCTTCCGGAACATGTTCCGGCGCTTCCAGAACATGTTCCGGCGCTTCCGGAACATTTTACGGCGCTTCCGGAACATGTTCCGGTCCTTCCGGAACATGTTCGGGTCCTTCCGGAACATGTTCCGGCGCTTCCTGAACATGTTCCGGTCCTTCCGGAACATGTTCCGGTGCTTCCGGAACATGTTCCGGCGCTTCCGGAACATGTTCCGGTGCTTCCGGAACATGTTCCGGCGCTTCCGGAACATGTTCCGGCGCCTCCGGAACACGTTCCGGTCCTTCCAGAACATGTTCCGGCGCTTCCGGAACATGTTCCGGTGCTTCCGGAACATGTTCCGGTGCTTCCAGAACATGTTCCGGTCCTTCCGGAACATGTTCCGGTGCTTCCGGAACATGTTCCGGTGCTTCCGGAACATGTTCCGGCGCTTCCGGAACATGTTCCGGTCCTTCTGGAACATGTTCCGGTGCTTCCGGAACATGTTCCGGCGCTTCCGGAACATGTTCCGGTGCTTCCGGAACATGTTCCGGTGCTTCCGGAACATGTTCCGGCGCTTCCGGAACATGTTCCGGTGCTTCCGGAACATGTTCCGGCGCTTCCAGAACATGTTCCGGCGCTTCCGGAACATTTTACGTCGCTTCCGGAACATGTTCCGGTCCTTCCGGAACATGTTCCGGTCCTTCCGGAACATGTTCGGGTCCTTCCGGAACATGTTCCGGCGCTTCCTGAACATGTTCCGGTCCTTCCGGAACATGTTCCGGTCCTTCCGGAACATGTTCCGGCGCTTCCGCAACATGTTCCGGTCCTTCCGCAACATGTTCCGGTCCTTCCGGAAGATGTTCCAGTCCTTCCGGAAGATGTTCCGGTCCTTCCGGAACATGTTCCGGCGGTTCCGGAACATGTTCCGGTCCTTCCGGAACATGTTCCGGTCCTTCCGGAACATGTTCCGGCGGTTCCGGAAGATGTTCCGGTGCTTCCGGAACATGTTTCAGTGCTTCCGGACCATGTTCCGGAAGCATCGGAACATGTTCCGGTCCTTCCGGAACATGTTCCGGTGCTTCCGGAACCTGTTGCGGCGCTTCCGGAACATGTTCCGGTGCTTCCGGAACATGTTCCGGTCCTTCCGGAACATGTTCCGGTCCTTCCGGAACATGTTCTGGTCCTTCCGGAACATGTTCCGGTCCTTCCGGAACATGTTTCGGCGCTTCCAGAACATGTTCCGGCGCTTCCGGAACATGTTCCGGTCTTCCGGCGCTTCCAGAACATCTTCCGGTGCTTCCGGAACATGTTCCGGCGCCCGGAACATGTTCCGGTGCTTCCGGAACATGTTCCGGTCCTTCCGGAACATGTTCCGGTGCTTCCGGAACATGTTCCGGTGCCTCCGGAACAGGTTCCGGCGCTTCCGGAACATGTTCCGGTGCTTCCGGAACATGTTCCGGTGCTTCCGGAACATGTTCCGGCGCTTCCGGAACATGTTCCGGCGCTTTCGGAACATGATCTTCCGGAACATGTTCCGGCGCTTCCGGAACATGTTCCGGTGCTTCCGGAACATGTTCCGGTGCTTCCGGAACATGTTCCGGCGCTTCCGGAACATGTTCCGGTTCTTCCCGAAACATGTTCGGGTCCTTCCGGAACATGTTCCGGCGCTTCCGGAACATGTTCGGGTCCTTCCGGAACATGTTCCGGTGCTTCCGGAACATGTTCCGGCGCTTCCGGAACATGTTCCGGCGCTTCCGGAACATGGTCCGGCGCACTCCGGAACATGGTCCAGCGCACCGGAACATGTTCCGGTGCCTCCGGAACATGTTCCGGTCCTTCCAGAACATGTTCCGGCGCTTCCGGAACATGTTCCGGTCCTTCCGGAACATGTTCCGGTCCTTCCGGAACATGTTCGGGTCCTTCCGGAAGGTGTTCCGGCGCTTCCGGAACATGTTCCGGTCCTTCCGGAACATGTTCCGGTCGTTCCGGAACATGTTCCGGCGCTTCCAGAACATGTTCCGGCGCTTCCGGAACATGTTCCGGTGTTTCCGGAACATGTTCCGGCGCTTCCGGAACATGTTCCGGTGCTTCCGGAAGATGTTCCGGTCCTTCCGGAAGATGTTCCGGTCCTTCCGGAACATGTTCCGGCGCTTCCGGAACATGTTCCGGTCCTTCCGGAACATGTTCCGGCGCTTCCGGAACATGTTCCGGTGCTTTCCGAACATGTTCCGGAAGCATCGGAACATGTTCCTGTCCTTCCGGAACATGTTCCGGTCCTTCCGGAACATGTTCGGGTCCTTCCGGAAGGTGTTCCGGCGCTTCCGGAACATGTTCCGGTCCTTCCGGAACATGTTCCGGTCGTTCCGGAACATGTTCCGGCGCTTCCAGAACATGTTCCGGCGCTTCCGGAACATGTTCCGGTGTTTCCGGAACATGTTCCGGCGCTTCCGGAACATGTTCCGGTGCTTCCGGAAGATGTTCCGGTCCTTCCGGAAGATGTTCCGGTCCTTCCAGAACATGTTCCGGCGCTTCCGGAACATGTTCCGGTGCTTCCGGAACATGTTCCGGCGCTTCCGGAACATGTTCCGGTGCTTTCCGAACATGTTCCGGAAGCATCGGAACATGTTCCTGTCCTTCCGGAACATGTTCCGGTCCTTCCGGAACATTTTCCGGTTCTTCCGGAACATGTTCCGGTCCTTCCGGAACATGTTCCGGCGCTTCCGGAACATGTACCGGTCTTTCCGGAACATGTTCCGGCGCTTCCGGAACATGTTCCGGTCCTTCCGGAACATGTTCCGGTGCTTCCGGAACATGTTCCGGTGCTTCCGGAACATGTTCCGGTCCTTCCGGAACATGTTTCGGCGCTTCTGGAACATGTTTCGGCGCTTCCAGAACATGTTCCAGTCCTTCCGGAACATGTTCCGGCGCCTCCGGAACATGTTCCGGTCCTTCCGGAACATGTTCGGGTCCTTCCGGAACATGCTCCGGCGCTTCCGGAACATGTTCCGGTGCTTCCGGAACATGTTCCGGCGCTTCCGGAACATGTTCCGGCGCTTCCGGAACATGTTCCGGTCCTTTCGGAACATGTTCCGGTCCTTCCGGAGCATGTTCTGGCGCTTCCGGAACATGTTCCGGCGCTTCCGGATCATGTTCCGGCGCTTCCGACACATGTTCCGGTCCTTCCGGAACATGTTCCGGTCCTTCCGGAACATGTTCCGGCGCTTCCGGAACATGTTCCGACGCTTCCGGAACATGTTCCGGCGCTTCCGGAACATGTTCCGGAACATGTTCCGGTGCCTCCGGAACATGTTCCGGGGATTCCGGAAGATGTTCCGGCGCTTCCGGAACATGTTCCGGCGCTTCCGGAAGATGTTCCGGCGCTTCCGGAAGATGTTCCGGCGCTTCCGGAACATGTTCCGGTGCTTCCGGAAGATGGTCCGGTGCTTCCGGAACATTTTCCGGTGCTTCCGGAACATGTTCCAGCGCTTCCGGAACATGTTCCGGTGCTTCCGGAACATGTTCCGGCGCTTCCGGAACATGTTCCGGCGCTTCCGGAACATGTTCCGGTTCTTCCGGAACATGTTCCGGTGCTTCCGGAACATGTTCCGGTGCTTCCGGAACATGTTCCGGTGCTTCCGGAACATGTTCCGGTGCTTCTTCCGGAACATGTTCCGGTGCTTCTTCCGGAACCTGTTCCGGTGCTTCTTCCGGAACCTGTTCCGGTGCTTCCGGAACCTGTTCCGGTGCTTCCGGAACATGTTCCGGCGCTTCCGGAACATGTTCCGGTGCTTCCGGAACATGTTCCGGTCCTTCCGGAACATGTTCCGGTCCTTCCGGAATATGTTCCGGCGCTTCTGGAACATGTTCCGGTTCTTCCGGAACATGTTCCGGTTCTTCCGGAACATGTTCCGGTGCTTCCGGAACATGTTCCGGCGCTTCCGGAACACGTTCCGGCGCTTCCGGAACATGTTCCGGTGCTTCCGGAACATGTTCCGGTCCTTTCGGACATGTTCCGGTCCTTCCGGAGCATGTTCCGGCGCTTCCGGAACATGTTCCGGTCCTTTCGGAACATGTTTCGGTCCTTCCGGAGCATGTTCTGGCGCTTCCGGAACATGTTCCGACGCTTCCGGAACATGTTCCGGCGCTTCCGGAACATGTTCCGGTGCTTCCAGAACATGTTCCGACGCTTCCGGAACATGTTCCGGCGCTTCCGGAACATGTTCCGGTGCTCCCGGAACATGTTCCGGTGCTTCCGGAACATGTTCCGGCGCTTCCGGAACATGTTCCGGTCCTTCCGGAACATGTTCGGGTGCTTCCGGAACATGTTCCGGCGCTTCCAACACATGTTCCGGTCCTTCCGGAACATGTTCCGGTCCTTCCGGAACATGTTCCGGCGCTTCCGGAACATGTTCCGACGCTTCCGGAACATGTTCCGGCGCTTCCGGAACATGTTCCGGAACATGTTCCGGTGCCTCCGGAACATGTTCCGGGGATTCTGGAAGATGTTCCGGCGCTTCCGGAACATGTTCCGGCGCTTCCGGAAGATGTTCCGGCGCTTCTGGAAGATGTTCCGGCGCTTCCGGAACATGTTCCGGTGCTTTCGGAAGATGTTCCGGTGCTTCCGGAACATGTTCCGGTGCTTCCGGAACATGTTCCGGCGCTTCCGGAACATGTTCCGGTGCTTCCGGAACATGTTCCGGTGCTTCCGGAACATGTTCCGGCGCTTCCGGAACATGTTCCGGTTCTTCCGGAACATGTTCCGGTGCTTCCGGAACATGTTCCGGTGCTTCTTCCGGAACATGTTCCGGTGCTTCTTCCGGTGCTTCTTCCGGAACCTGTTCCGGTGCTTCCGGAACCTGTTCCGGTGCTTCCGGAACCTGTTCCGGCGCTTCCGGAACATGTTCCGGTTCTTCCGGAACATGTTCCGGTCCTTCCGGAACATGTTCCGGTGCTTCCGGAATATGTTCCGGTGCTTCCGGAACATGTTCCGGTGCTTCCGGAACATGTTTCGGCGCTTCCGGGAACATGTTCCGGCGCTTCCGGGAACATGTTCCGGTCCTTCCAGAACATGTTCCGACGCTTCAGGAAGATGTTCCGGTGCTTCCGGAAGATGTTCCGGTGCTTCCGGAACATGTTCCGGTGCTTCCGGAACATGTTCCGGCGCTTTCGAAACATGTTCCGGTGCTTCCGGAACATGTCCCGGCGCTTCCGGATCATGTTACGGCGCTTCCAACACATGTTCCGGTCCTTCCGGAACATGTTCCGGTCCTTCCGGAACATGTTCCGACGCTTCCGGAACATGTTCCGGCGCTTCCGGAACATGTTCCGGAACATGTTCCGGTGCCTCCGGAACATGTTCCGGGGATTCTGGAAGATGTTCCGGCGCTTCCGGAACATGTTCCGGCGCTTCCGGAAGATGTTCCGGCGCTTCCGGAACATGTTCCGGTGCTTTCGGAAGATGTTCCGGTGCTTCCGGAACATGTTCCGGTGCTTCCGGAACATGTTCCAGCGCTTCCGGAACATGTTCCGGTGCTTCCGGAACATGTTCCGGCGCTTCCGGAACATGTTCCGGTTCTTCCGGAACATGTTCCGGTTCTTCCGGAACATGTTCCGGTGCTTCCGGAACATGTTCCGGTGCTTCTTCCGGAACATGTTCCGGTGCTTCTTCCGGAACCTGTTCCGGTGCTTCCGGCACCTGTTCCGGTGCTTCCGGAACCTGTTCCGGTGCTTCCGGAACATGTTCCGGCGCTTCCGGAACATGTTCCGGTTCTTCCGGAACATGTTCCGGTCCTTCCGGAACATGTTCCGGTGCTTCCGGAACATGTTCCGGTGCTTCCCGAACATGTTCTGGTGCTTCCGGAACATGTCTCGGCGCTTCCGGGAACATGTTCCGGCGCTTCCGGGAACATGTTCCGGTCCTTCCAGAACATGTTCCGACGCTTCAGGAAGATGTTCCGGTGCTTCCGGAAGATGTTCCGGTGCTTCCGGAACATGTTCCGGTGCTTTCGGAACATGTTCCGGAAGCATCGGAACATGTTCCGGTGCTTCCGGAACATGTTCCCGTGCTTCCGGAACATGTTCCGGCGCTTTCGAAACATGTTCCGGTGCTTCCGGAACATGTTCCGGTGCTTCCGGAACATGTTCCGGTGATTCTTCCGGAACATGTTCCGGTGCTTCTTCCAGAACATGTTCCGGTGCTTCCGGAACCTGTTCCGGTGCTTCCGGAACCTGTTCCGGTGCTTCCGGAACATGTTCCGGTGCTTCCGGAACATGGTCCGGCGCTTCCGGAACATGTTCCGGTTCTTCCGGAACATGTTCCGGTGCTTCCGGAACATGTTCCGGTGCTTCCGGAACATGTTCCGGTGCTTCCGGAACATGTTCCGGTGCTTCCGGAACATGTTCCGGTCCTTCCGGAACATGTTCCGGTTCTTCCGGAACCTGTTCCGGTGCTTCCGGAACCTGTTCCGGTGCTTCCGGAACATGTTCCGGCGCTTCCGGAACATGTTCTGGCGCTTCCGGAACATGTTCCGGTGCTTCCGGAACATGTTCCGGTGCTTCCGGAACATGTTCCGGTGCTTCCGGAACATGTTCCGGTGCTTCCGGAACATGTTCCGGTCCTTCCGGAACATGTTCCGGTTCTTCCGGAACATTTTCCGGTGCTTCCGGAACATGTTCCGGCGCTTCCGGAACATGTTCCGGTCCTTCCGGAACATGTTCCGGTGCTTCCGGAACATGTTCCGGCGCTTCCGGAACATGTTCCGGTCCTTCCGGAACATGTTCCGGTCCTTCCGGAGCATGTTCCGGTGCTTCCGGAACATGTTCCGGTGCTTCCGGAACATGGTCCGGCGCTTCCGGAACATGTTCCGGTTCTTCCGGAACATGTTCCGGTGCTTCCGGAACATGTTCCGGTGCTTCCGGAACATGTTCCGGTGCTTCCGGAACATGTTCCGGTTCTTCCGGAACCTGTTCCGGTGCTTCCGGAACATGTTCCGGCGCTTCCGGAACATGTTCCGGCGCTTCCGGAACATGTTCCGGTGCTTCCAGAACATGTTCCGGCGCTTCCGGAACATGTTCCGGTGCTTTCGGAACATGTTCCGGAAGCATCGGAACATGTTCCGGTGCTTTCGGAACATGTTCCGGAAGCATCGGAACATGTTCCGGTGCTTCCGGAACATGTTCCGGTGCTTCCGGAACATGTTCCGGCGCTTTCGAAACATGTTCCGGTGCTTCCGGAACATGTTCCGGTGCTTCCGGAACATGTTCCGGTGATTCTTCCGGAACCTGTTCCGGTGCTTCCGGAACATGTTCCGGTGCTTCCGGAACATGGTCCGGCGCTTCCGGAACATGTTCCGGTGCTTCCGGAACATGTTCCGGTGCTTCCGGAACATGTTCCGGTTCTTCCGGAACCTGTTCCGGTGCTTCCGGAACATGTTCCGGCGCTTCCGGAACATGTTCCGGTTCTTCCGGAACATGTTCCGGTGCTTCCGGAACATGTTCCGGTGCTTCCGGAACATGTTCCGGTGCTTCCGGAACATGTTCCGGTGCTTCCGGAACATGTTCCGGTCCTTCCGGAATATGTTCCGGTTCTTCCGGAACATGTTCCGGTTCTTCCGGAACATGTTCCGGCGCTTCCGGAACATGTTCCGGTGCTTCCGGAACATGTTCCGGCGCTTCCGGAACATGTTCCGGTCCTTCCGGAACATGTTCCGGTCCTTCCGGAGCATGTTCTGACGCTTCCGGAACATGTTCCGACGCTTCCGGAACATGTTCTGGCGCTTCCGGAACATGTTCCGGTGCTTCCAGAACATGTTCCGGCGCTTCCGGAACATGTTCCGGTGCTTCCAGAACATGTTCCGGTGCTTCCGGAACATGTTCCGGTGCTTCCGGAACATGTTTCGGCGCTTCCGGAACATGTTCCGGTGATTGCGGAACATGTTCCGGTGCTTCCGGAACATGTTCCGGCGCTTCCAGAACATGTTCCGGCTCTTCCGGAACATGTTCCGGCGCGTCCGACACATGTTCCGCTCCTTCCGGAACATGTTCCGGTCCTTCCGGAACATGTTCCGGTCCTTCCGGAACATGTTCCCGTCCTTCCGGAACATGTTCCGGTGCTTCCGGAACATGTTCCGGCGCTTCCGGAACATGTTCCGGTGCTTCCGGAACATGTTTCGGCGCTTCCGGGAACATGTTCCGGCGCTTCCGGGAACATGTTCCGGTCCTTCCAGAACATGTTCCGACGCTTCCGGAAGATGTTCCGGTGCTTCCGGAAGATGTTCCGGTGCTTCCGGAACATGTTCCGGTGCTTTCGGAACATGTTCCGGAAGCATCGGAACATGTTCCGGTGCTTCCGGAACATGTTCTGGTGCTTCCGGAACATGTTCCGGCGCTTTCGAAACATGTTCCGGTGCTTCCGGAACATGTTCCGGTCCTTCCGGAACATGTTCCGGTCCTTCCGGAACATGTGCCGGCGCTTCCGGAACATGTGCCGGCGCTTCCGGAACATGTTCCGGTCCTTCCGGAACATGTTCCGGTCCTTCCGGAACATGTTCCGGTCCTTCCGGAACATGTGCCGGCGCTTCCGGAACATGTGCCGGCGCTTCCGGAACATGTGCCGGCGCTTCCGGAACATGTGCCGGTCCTTCCGGAACATGTTCCGGTCCTTCCGGAACATGTTCCGGTGCTTTCGGAACATGTTCAGGTCCTTCCGGAACATGTTCCGGCGCTTCCGGAACATGTTCCGGCGCTTCCGGAACATGTTCCGGTGCCTCCGGAACATGTTCCGGTGCTTCCGGAACATGTTCCGGTGCTTCCGGAACATGTTCCGCTCCTTCCGGAACATGTTCCGGTGCTTCCGGAACATGTTCCGGCGTTTCCGGAACATGTTCCGGCGTTGCCGGAACATGTTCCGGTCTTCCGGCGCTTCCGGAACATGTTCCGGTGCTTCCGGAACATGTTCCGGGGCTTCCGGAACATGTTCCGGTGCTTTCGGAACATGTTCCGGTCCTTCCGGAAGATGTTCCGGCGCTTCCGGAACATGTTCCGGCGCCTCTGGAACATGTTCCGGTGCCTCCGAAACATGTTCCGGTGCCTCCGGAACATTTTCCGGTGCTTCCGGAACATGTTCCGGTGCTTCCGGAACATGTTCCGGTGCTTCCGGAACATGTTCCGGCGCTTTCGGAACATGTTCCGGTCCTTCCGGAACATGTTTCGGCGTTTCCGGAACATGTCCCGGCGTTGCCGGAACATGTTCCGGTCTTCCGGCGCTTCCGGAACATGTTCCGGTGCTTCCGGAACATGTTCCGGCGCTTCTGGAACATGTTCCGGTGCTTCCGGAACATGTTCCGGTGCTTCCGGAACATGTTCCGGTGCTTCCGGAACATGTTCTGGTCCTTCCGGAACATGTTCCGGTCCTTCCGGAACCTGTTCCGGTCCTTCCGGAACATGTGCCGGCGCTTCCGGAACATGTTCTGGTCCTTCCGGAACATGTTCTGGTGCTTCCGGAACATGTTCCGGCTCTTCCGGAACATGTTCCGGCGCTTCCGGAACATGTTCCGGCGCTTCCGGGAGCATGTTCCGGCGCTTCCGGGAACATGTTCCGGTCATTCCAGAACATGTTCCGACGCTTCCGGAAGATGTTCCGGTGCTTCCGGAACATGTTCCGGTGCTTCCGGAACATGTTCCGGTCCTTCCGGAACATGTGCCGGCGCTTCCGGAACATGTGCCGGCGCTTCCGGAACATGCGCCGGTCCTTCCGGAACATGTTCCGGTCCTTCCGGAACATATTCCGGTCCTTCCGGAACATGTTCCGGCGCTTCCGGAACATGTTCCGGCGCTTCCGGAAAATGTTCCAGGGCTTCCGGAACATGTTCCGGTGCTTTCGGAACATGTTCAGGTCCTTCCGGAACATGTTCCGGCGCTTCCGGAAAATGTTCCGGCGCTTCCGGAACATGTTCTGGTGCCTCCGGAACATGTTCCGGTGCCTCCGGAACATGTTCCGGTGCTTCCGGAACATGTTCCGGTCCTTCCGGAACATGTTCCGGTGCTTCCGGTCCTTCCGGAACATGTTCCGGTGCTTCCGGAACATGTTCCGGCGCTTCCGGAGCATGTTCCCGGCGTTTCCGGAACATGTTCCGGCGTTGCCGGAACATGTTCCGGTCTTCCGGCGCTTCCGGAACATGTTCCGGTGCTTCCGGAACATGTTCCGGTCCTTCCGGAACATGTTCCGGTCCTTCCGGAACATGTTCCGGCGCTTCCTGAACATGTTCCGGTGCTTTCGGAACATGTTTCGGTCGTTCCGGAACATGTTCCGGCGCTTCTGGAACATGTTCCGGTGCCTCCGAAACATGTTCCAGTCCTTCCGGAACATGTTCCGGTGCTTCCGGAACATGTTCCGGCGCTTCCGGAACATGTTCCGGTCCTTCCTGGAACATGTTCCGGCGTTTCCGGAACATGTTCCGGCGTTGCCGGAACATGTTCCGGTCTTCCGGCGCTTCCGGAACATGTTCCGGTGCTTCCGGAACATGTTCCAGTCCTTCCGGAACATGTTCCGGTGCCTCCGGAACATGTTCCGGCGCTTCCGGAACATGTTCCGGTCCTTCCTGGAACATGCTCCGGCGTTTCCGGAACATGTTCCGGTCTTCCGGCGCTTCCGGATCATGTTCCGGTGCTTCCGGAACATGTTCCGGCGCTTCCGGAACATGTTCCGGTGCTTCCGGAACATGTTCCGGTCCTTCCGGAACATGTTCCGGTGCTTCCGGAACATGTTCCGGTCCTTCCGGAACATGTTCCGGCGCTTCTGGAACATGTTCCGGCGCTTCCTGAACATGTTCCGGTCCTTCCGGAACATGTTCCGGTGCTTCCGGAACATGTTCTGGTGCCACCGGAACATGTTCCGGTGCTTCCGGAACATGTTCCGGTGCCACCGGAACATGTTCCGGCGCTTCCGGAACATGTTCCGGTGCTTCCGGAACATGTTCCGGCGCTTCCGGAACATGTTCCGCTTCCGGAACATGTTCCGGCGCTTCCGGAACATGTTCCGGTGCTTCCCGAACATGTTCCGGTGCTTCCGGAACATGTTCCGGTCCTTTCGGAACATGTTCCGGCGCTTCCGGAACATGTTCCGGTGCTTCCGGAACATGTTCCGGTCCTTCCGGAACATGTTCCGGCGCTTCCGGAACATGTTCCGGCACTTCCGGAACATGTTCCGGTCCCCCCGGAACATGTTCCGGCGCTTCCGGAACATGTTCCGGTGCCTGCGGAACATGTTCCGGTCCTTCCGGAACATGTTCCGGCGCTTCCGGAACATGTTCCGGCGCTTCCGGAACATGTTCCGGTCCTTCCGGAACATGTTCCCCCGCTTCCGGAACATGTTCCGGCGCTTCCGGAACATGTTCCGGTCCCTCCGGAACATGTTCCTGTCCTATCCGGAGCATGTTCTGGCGCTTCCGGAACATGTTCCGACGCTTCCGGAACATGTTCCGGTGCTTCCGGAACATGTTCCGGCGCTTGCAGAACATGTTCCGGCGCTTCCGGAACATGTTCCGGCGCTTCCGATACATGTTCCGGTCCTTCCGGAACATGTTCCGGGGATTCCGGAACATGTTCCGGCTCTTCCGGAACATGTTCCGGTGCTTCCGGAACATGTTCCGGCGCTTCCGGAACATGTTCCGGCGCTTCCGAAAAACGTTCCGGTCCTTCCGGAAGATGTTCCGGTGCTTCCGGAACATGTTCCGGCGCTTCCGGAACATGTTCCGGCGCTTCCGAAACTCGTTCCGGTCCTTCCGGAAGATGTTCCGGTCTTTCCGGAACATGTTCCGGTGCTTCCGGAACATGTTCCGGCGATTCCGGAACATGTTCCGGCGCTTCCGGAACATGTTCCGGTGCTTCCGGAACATGTTCCGGTGCTTCCGGAACATGTTCCGGTGCTTCCGGAACATGATCCGGCGCTTCCGGAACAAGTTCCGGTGCTTCCGGAACATGTTCCGGTGCTTCCGGAACATGTTCCGGTCCTTCCGGAACATGTTCCGGCGCTTCCGGGAACATGTTCTGGTGCCTTTGGAACATGTTCCGGCGATTCCGGAACACGTTCCGGTGCTTTCGGAACATGTTCCGGTCCTTCCGGAACATGTTCCGATGTTTCCGGAACATGTTCCGGCGATTCCGGAACATGTTCCGGCGCTTCCGGAACATGTTCCGGTGCTTCCGGAACATGTTCCGGTGCTTCTGGAACATTTTCCGGTGCTTCCGGAACATGTTCCGGCGCTTCCGGAACATGTTCTGGTCCTTCCGGAACATGTTCCGGCGCTTCCGGAACGTGTTCCGGCGATTCCGGAACATGTTCCGGGGCTTCCGGAACATGTTCCAGTGCTTTCGGAACATGTTCCGGTCCTTCCGGAACATGTTCCGGCGCTTCCGGAGGATGTTCCGGTCCTTCCGGAACATGTTCCGGTGCTTCCGGACCATGTTCCGGTGCTTCCGGAACATGTTCCGGTCCTTCCGGAACATGTTCCGGTCCTTCCGGAACATGTTCCGGCGCTTCCGGGAACATGTTCCGGTGCCTCCGGAACATGTTCCGGCGATCCGGAACATGTTCCGGTGCTTTCGGAACATGTTCCGGTCCTTCCGGACATTTTCCGGCGCTTCCGGAACATGTCCCGGCGCTTCCGGAGCATGTTTCGGCGCTTCCGGAACATGTTCCGGTGCTTCCGGAACATGTTCTGGTCCTTCCGGAACATGTTCCGGTGCTTTCGGAACATGTTCCCGTCCTTCCGGAACATGTTCCGGCGCTTCCGGAACATGTTCCGGTGCTTCCGGAACATGTTCGGGCGCTTCCGGAACATGTTCCGGTCCCTCCGGAACATGTTCCGGCGCTTCCGGAACATGTTCCGGTCCTTCCGGAACATGTTCTGGCGCTTCCGGAACATGTTTCGGCGCTTCCGGAACATGTTCCGGTCCTTCCGGAACATGTTCGGGCGCTTCCGGAACATGTTCCGGCGCTTCCGGAACATGTTCCGGTCCTTCCGGAACATGTTCCGGTGCTTCCGGAACATGTTCCGACGCTTCTGGAACATGTTCCGGCGCTTCCGGAACATGTTCCGGTGCTTCCGGAACATGTTCCGGCGCTTCCGGAACATTTTCCGGCGATTCCGGAACATGTTCCGGCGCTTCCGGAACATGTTCCGGTGCTTCCGGAACATGTTCCGGCGCTTCCGGAACATGTTCTGGTCCTTCCGGAACATGTTCCGGCGCTTCCGGAACATGTTCTGGTCCTTCCGGAACGTGTTCCGGGGCTTCCGGAACATGTTCCGGGGCTTCCGGAACATGTTCCGGTGCTTCCGGAACATGTTCCGGTGCTTCCGGAACATGTTCCGGTGCTTCCGGAACATGTTCCGGTCCTTCCGGAACATGTTCCGGTCCTTCCGGAACATGTTCCGGCGCTTCCGGGAACATGTTCCGGTGCCTCGGGAACATGTTCCGGCGATCCGGAACATGTTCCGGTGCTTTCGGAACATGTTCCGGTCCTTCCGGACATGTTCCGGCGCTTCCGGAACATGTCCCGGCGCTTCCGGAACATGTTTCGGCGCTTCCGGAACATGTTCTGGTGCTTCCGGAACATGTTCCGGTCCTTCCGGAACATGTTCCGGCGCTTTCGGAACATGTTCCGGTGCTTCCGGAACATGTTCCGGTCCTTCCGGAACATGTTCCGGCGCTTCCGGAACATGTTCCGGCACTTCCGGAACATGTTCCGGCGCTTCCAGAACATGTTCCGGCGCTTCCGGAACATTTTCCGGCGCTTCCGGAACATGTTCCGGCGGTTCCGGAACATGTTCCGGCGGTTCCGGAACATGTTCTGGTCCTTCCGGAACATGTTCCGGTCCTTCCGGAACATGTTCCGGTGCTTCCGGAACATGTTCCGGCGCTTCCGGAACATGTTCCGGTCCTTCCGGAACATGTTCCGGCGCTTCCGGAACATGTTCCGGTCCTTCCGGAACATGTTCCGGTCCTTCCGGAACATGTTCCGGCGCTTCCGGAACATGTTCCGACGCTTCCGGAACATGTTCCGGTGCTTCCAGAACATGTTCCGGCGCTTCTGGAACATGTCCGGTGCTTCGGGAACATGTTCCGGTGCTTCCGGAACATGTTCCGGTGCTTCCGGAACATGTTCCGGTGCTTCCGGAACATGTTCCGGTCCTTCCGGAACATGTTCCGGCGCTTCCTGAACATGTTCCGGTCCTTCCGGAACATGTTCCGGTGCTTCCGGAACATGTTCCGGTGCCTCCGGAACATGTTCCGGCGCTTCCGGAACATGTTCCGGTGCTTCCGGAACATGTTCCGGCGCTTCCGGAACATGTTCCGGTGCCTCCGGAACATGTTCCGGTGCTTCCGGAACATGTTCCGGTGCTTCCGGAACATGTTCCGGTCCTTCCGGAACATGTTCCGGCGCTTCCAGAACATGTTCCGGCGCTTCCGGAACATCCTCCGGCGCTTCCGGAACATGTTCCGGTGCTTCCGGAACATGTTCCGGCGCTTCCGGAACATTTTCCGGCGCTTCCCCGGAACATGTTCCGGCGGTTCCGGAACATGTTCCGGTCCTTCCGGAACATGTTCTGGCGCTTCCGGAACATGTTCCGGCGCTTCCGGAACATGTTCCGGTCCTTCCGGAACATGTTCCGGTCCTTCCGGAACATGTTCCGGCGCTTCCGGAACATGTTCCGGTCGTTCCGGAACATGTTCCGGTCCTTCCGGAACATGTTCCGGCGCTTCCGGAACATGTTCCGGCGCTTCCGGAACATGTTCCGGCGCTTCCGGAACATGATCCGGTCCTTCCGGAACATGTTCCGGTGCTTCCGGAACATGTTCCGGTGCTTCCGGAACATGTTCCGGTCCTTCCGGAACATGTTCCGGCGCTTCTGGAACATGTTCCGGCGCTTCCGGAACATGTTCCAGTCCTTCCGGAACATGTTCCAGTGCTTCCGGAACATGTTCTGGCGTTTCCGGAACATGTTCCGATGCTTTCGGAACATGATCCGGAAACATCGGAACATCTTCCGGTCCTTCCGGAACATGTTCCGGTCCTTCCGGAACATGTTCCGGCGCTTCCGGAACATGTTCCGGTCCTTCCGGAACATGTTCCGGTCCTTCCGGAACATGTTCCGGTCCTTCCGGAGCATGTTCTGGCGCTTCCGGAACATGTTCCGACGCTTCCGGAACATGTTCCGGCGCTTCCGGAACATGTTCCAGTGCTTCCGGAACATGTTCCGGTGCTTCCGGAACATGTTTCGGCGCTTCCGGAACATGTTCCGGTACTTCTGGAAGATACTCCGGTCCTTCCGGAACATGTTCCGGCGCTTCCGGAAGATGTTCCGGCGCTTCTGGAAGATGTTCCGGCGCTTCCGGAACATGTTCAGGCGCTTCCGGAAGATGTTCCGGTCCTTCCGGAACATGTTCCGGTCCTTCCGGAACATGTTCCGGTGCCTCTGGAGCATGTTCCGGCGATTCCGGAACATGTTCCGGCGCTTCCGGAACATGTTCCGGTCCTTCCGGAACATGTTCCGGTCCTTCCGGAATATGTTCCGGCGCTTCCGGAACATGTTCCGGTTCTTTCGGAACATGTTCCGGAAACATCGGAACATGTTCCGGCGCTTCCGGAACATGTTCCGGTCCTTCCGGAACATGTTCCGGTCCTTCCGGAGCATGTTCTGGCGCTTCCGGAACATGTTCCGACGCTTCCGGAACATGTTCCGGCGCTCCCGGAACATGTTCCGGTGCTTCCAGAACATGTTCCGGCGCTTCCGGAACATGTTCCGGTGCTTCCGGAACATGTTCCGGTGCTTCCGGAACATGTTCCAGCGCTTCCTGAACATGTTCCGGTCCTTCCGGAACATGTTCCGGTGCTTCCGGAACATGTTCCGGTGCCTCCGGAACATGTTTCGGCGCTTCCGGAACATGTTCCGGTGCTTCCGGAACATGTTCCGGTGCTTCCGGAACATGTTCCGGCGCTTCCAGAACATGTTCCGGTGCTTCCGGAACATGTTCCGGCGCTCCCGGAACATGTTCCGGTGCTTCCAGAACATGTTCCGGCGCTTCCGGAACATGTTCCGGTGCTTCCGGAACATGTTCCGGTGCTTCCGGAACATGTTCCAGCGCTTCCTGAACATGTTCCGGTCCTTCCGGAACATGTTCCGGTGCCTCCGGAACATGTTTCGGCGCTTCCGGAACATGTTCCGGCGCTTCCGGAAGACGTTCCGGCGCTTCCGGAACATGTTCCGACGCTTCCGGAACATGTTCTGGCGCTTCCGAAACATGATCCGGCGCTTCCGGAACATGTTCCGGCGCTTCCGGAACATGTTCCGGAAGCACCGGAACGTGTTCCGGCGCTTCCGGAAGACGTTCCGGCGCTTCCGGAACATGTTGCGGCGCTTCCGGAAGATGTTCCGGCGCTTCCGGAAGATGTTCCGGCGCTTCCGGAAGATGTTCCGGCGCTTCCGGAAGATGTTCCCGTCCTTCCAGAACATGTTCCGGTGCTTCCGGAACATGTTCCGGTCCTTCCGGAACATGTTTCGGTGCCTCTGGAACATGTTCCGGTGCCTCCGGAACATGTTCCGGCGCTTCCGGGAACATGTTCCGGCGCTTCCGGGAACATGTTCCAATCCTTCCGGAACATGTTCCGACGCTTCCGGAAGATGTTCTGGTGCTTCCGGAACATGTTCCGGTGCTTCCGGAACATGTTCCGGTCCTTCCGGAACATGTTCCGGTGCTTCTGGAACATGTTTCGGTGCTTCCGGAACATGTTCCGGTGCTTCCGGAACATGTTCCGGTGCTTCCGGAACTTGTTCCGGTCCTTCCGGAACATGTTTCGGGGCTTCCGGAACATGTCCCGGGGCTTCCGGAACATGTTCCGGTGCTTTCGGAACACGTTCCGGTCCTTCCGGAACATGTTCCGGCGCTTCCGGAACATGTTCCGGTGCTTCCGGAACATGTTCCGGGCCTTCCGGAACATGTTCCGGCGCTTCCGGGAACATGTTCCGGTGTTTCCGGAACATGTTCCAAAAGCACTGGAACATGTTCCGGCGCTTCCAGAACATGTTCCGGTCCTTCCGGAACATGTTCCGGTCTTTCCGGAACATGTTCCGGCGCTTCCGGAACATGTTCCGGTGCCTCCGGAACATGTTCCGGCGCTTCCGGAACATGTTCCGGTGCCTCCGGAACATGTTCCGGAGCTTCCGGAACATGTTCCGGTCCTTCCGGAACATGTTCCGGTGCTTCCGGAAGATGTTCCGGTCCTTCCGGAACATGTTCCGGTCCTTCCGGAACATGTTCCGGTGCCTCTGACACATGTTCCGGCGATTCCGGAACATGTTCCGGCGCTTCCGGAACATGTTCCGGTGCTTCCGGAACATGTTCCGGTCCATCCGGAACATGTTCCGGCGCTTCCGGAAGATGTTCCGGTGCTTCCGGAACATGTTCCGGTGCTTCCGGAACATGTTCCGGTGCCTCTGGAACATGTTCCGGCGATTCCTGAACATGTTCCGGCGCTTCCGGAACATGTTCCGGCGCTTTCGGAACATGTTCCGGTCCTTCCGAAACATGTTCCGGTGCTTCCGGAACATGTTCCGGTGCTTCCGGAACATGTTCCGGTCCTTCCGGAACATGTTCCGGCGCTTCCGGAACATGGTCCGGTGCTTCCGGAACATGTTCCGGCGATTCCGGAACATGTTCCGGCGCTTCCGGAACATGTTCCGGTCCTTCCGGAACATGTTCCGGCGCTTCCGGAACATGTTCCGGTCCTTCCGGAACATGTTCCGGTGCTTCTGGAACATGTTCCGGTCCTTCCGGAACATGTTCCGGCGCTTCCGGAACATGTTCCGGCGCTTCCGGAACATGTTCCGGCGCTTCCGGAACATGTTCCGGTGCTTCCGGAACATGTTCCGGTGCTTCCGGAACATGTTCCGGTGCTTCCGGAACATGTTCCGGCGCTTCCGGAACATGTTCCGGCGCTTTCGGAACATGTTCCGGTCCTTCCGGAACATGTTCCGGCGCTTCCGGAACATGTTCCGGCGCTTCCGGAACATGTTCCGGCGCTTCCGGAACATGTTCCGGTGCTTCCGGAACATGTTCCGGTGCTTCCGGAACATGTTCCGGTGCTTCCGGAACATGTTCCGGCGCTTCCGGGAACATGTTCGTGTCCTTCCGGAACATGTTCCAATGCTTCCGGAAGATGTTCCGGTGCTTCCGGAACATGTTCCGGTGCTTCCGGAACATGTTCCGGTGCCTCTGGAACATGTTCCGGCGATTCCTGAACATGTTCCGGCGCTTCCGGAACATGTTCCGGCGCTTTCGGAACATGTTCCGGTCCTTCCGAAACATGTTCCGGTGCTTCCGGAACATGTTCCGGTGCTTCCGGAACATGTTCCGGCGCTTCCGGAACATGTTCCGGCGCTTTCGGAACATGTTCCGGTCCTTCCGGAACATGTTCCGGTGCTTCCGGAACATGTTCCGGTGCTTCCGGAACATGTTCCGTCGCTTCCGGAACATGTTCCGGTCCATCCGGAACATGTTCCGGTCCTTCCGGAACATGTTCCCGTGCTTCTGGAACATGATCCGGTCCTTCCGGAACATGTTCCGGCGCTTCCGGAACATGTTCCGGTTCTTCCGGAACATGTTCCGGCGCTTCCAGAACATATTTCGGCGCTTCCGGAACATGTTCCGGCGCTTCCGACACATGTTCCGGTCCTTCCGGAACATGTTCCGGCGCTTCCGGAACATGTTCCGGTGCTTCCGGAACATGTTCCGGTGCTTCCGGAACATGTTCCGGCGCTTCCGGAACATGTTCCGGTCCTTCCGGAACATGTTCCGGTGCTTCCGGAGCATGTTCCGGTCCTTCCGGAACATCTTCCGGTGCTTCCGGAACATGTTCCGGCGCTTCCGGAACATGTTCCGGCGCTTCCGGAACATTTTCCGGTCCTTCCGGAACATGTTTCGGTCCTTCCGGAGCATGTTCTGGCGCTTCCGGAACATGTTCCGGTGCTTCCGGAACATGTTCCGCTGCTTCCGGAACATGTTCCGGTCCTTCCGGAACATGTGCCGGCGCTTCCGGAACATGTTCCGGCGCTTCCGGAACATGTTCCGGTCCATCCGGAACATGTTCCGGTCCTTCCGGAACATGTTCCGGTGCTTCCGGAACATGATCCGGTCCTTCCGGAACATGTTCCGGCGCTTCCGGAACATGTTCCGGAACATGTTCCGGCGCTTCCGGAACATGTTCCGGCGCTTCCGAAACATGATCCGGCGCTTCCGGAACATGCTCCGGTGCTTCCGGAACATGTTCCGGTGCTTCCGGAAATATGTTTCGGCGCTTCCGGAACATGTTCCGGCGCTTCCGGAACATGTTTCGGTGCTTCCGGAACATGTTCCGGTCCTTCCGGAACATGTTCCGGCGCTTCCAGAACATGTTCCGGCGCTTCCGGAACATGTTCCGGCGCTTCCGGACAATGTTCCGGCGCTTCCGGAACATGTTCCGGCGCTTCCGGAACATGTTCCGGCGCTTCCGGAACATGTTCCGGTTCTTCCGGAACATGTTCCGGTTCTTCCGGAACATGTTCCGGTTCTTCCGGAACATGTTCCGGCGCTTCCGGAACATGTTTCGGCGCTTCCGGAACATGTTCCGGTCCTTCCGGAACATGTTCCGGCGCTTCCGGAACATGTTCCGGTGCTTCCGGAACATGTTCCGGTGCTTCCGGAACATGTTCCGGTGCTTCCGGAGCATGTTCCGGTCCTTCCGGAACATGTTCCGGTGCTTCCGGAACATGTTCCGGCGCTTCCGGAACATGTTCCGGCGCTTCCGGAACATGTTCCGGTCCTTCCGGAACATGTTCCGGTGCTTCCGGAACATGATCCGGTCCTTCCGGAACATGTTCCGGTTCTTCCGGAACATGTTCCGGCGCTTCCAGAACATGTTCCGGCGCTTCCGGAACATGTTCCGGCGCTTCCGACACATGTTCCGGCGCTTCCGGAACATGTTCCGGTCCTTCCGGAACATGTTCCGGTGCTTCCGGAACATGATCCGGTCCTTCCGGAACATGTTCCGGTTCTTCCGGAACATGTTCCGGCGCTTCCAGAACATGTTCCGGCGCTTCCAGAACATGTTCCGGCGCTTCCGGAACATGTTCCGGCGCTTCCGACACATGTTCCGGTCCTTCCGGAACATGTTCCGGCGCTTCCGGAACATGTTCCGATGCTTCCGGAACATGTTCCGGCGCTTCCGAAACATGATCCGGCGCTTCCGGAACATGTTCCGGTGCTTCCGGAACATGTTCCGGTGCTTCCGGAGCATGTTCCGGTCCTTCCGGAACATGTTCCGGTGCTTCCGGAACATGTTCCGGCGCTTCCGGAACATGTTCCGGCGCTTCCGGAACATGTTCCGGTCCTTCCGGAACATGTTCCGGTGCTTCCGGAACATGATCCGGTCCTTCCGGAACATGTTCCGGTTCTTCCGGAACATGTTCCGGCGCTTCCAGAACATGTTCCGGCGCTTCCGGAACATGTTCCGGCGCTTCCGACACATGTTCCGGCGCTTCCGGAACATGTTCCGGTCCTTCCGGAACATGTTCCGGTGCTTCCGGAACATGATCCGGTCCTTCCGGAACATGTTCCGGTTCTTCCGGAACATGTTCCGGCGCTTCCAGAACATGTTCCGGCGCTTCCGGAACATGTTCCGGTGCTTCCGGAACATGTTCCGGTCCTTCCGGAACATGTTCCGGTGCCTCCGGAACATGTTCCGGCGCTTCCGGAACATGTTCCGGCGCTTCCGGAACATGTTCCGGCGCTTCCGGAAGATGTCCCGGCGCTTCCGAAACATTTTCCGGTCCTTCCGGAACATGTTCCGGCGATTCCGGAACATGTTCCGGCGCTTCCGGAACATGTTCCGGTGCCTCCGGAACATGTTCCGGTCCTTCCGGAACATGTTCCGGTCCTTCCGGAACATGTTCCGGTGCTTCCGGAAATATGTTTCGGCGCTTCCGGAACATGTTCCGGTCCTTCCGGAACATGTTCGGGTGCCTCCAGAACATGTTCCGGTGCCTCCGGAACATGTTCCGGTGCTTCCGGAACATGTTCCGGTCCTTCCGGAACATGTTCCGGCGATTCCGGAACATGTTCCGGCGCTTCCGGAACATGTTCCGGTGCCTCCGGAACATGTTCCGGTCCTTCCGGAACATGTTCCGGTCCTTCCGGAACATGTTCCGGTGCTTCCGGAAATATGTTTCGGCGCTTCCGGAACATGTTCCGGCGCTTCCGGAACATGTTTCGGTGCTTCCGGAACATGTTCCGGTCCTTCCGGAACATGTTCCGGCGCTTCCGGAACATGTTCCGGCGCTTCCGGAACATGTTCCGGCGCTTCCGGACAATGTTCCGGCGCTTCCGGAACATGTTCCGGCGCTTCCGGAACATGTTCCGGCGCTTCCGGAACATGTTCCGGTGCTTCCGGAACATGTTCCGGTGCTTCCGGAACATGTTCCGGTGCCTCCGGAACATGTTCCGGTGCCTCCGGAACATGTTCCGGTGCCTCCGGAACATGTTCCGGCGCTTCCGGAACATGTTCCGGCGCTTCCGGAACATGTTCCGGCGCTTCCGGAAGATGTTCCGGCGCTTCCGGAAGATGTTCCGGCGCTTCCGGAAGATGTTCCGGCGCTTCCGGAAGATGTTCCGGTCCTTCCGGAACATGTTCCGGTGCTTCCGGAACATGTTCCGGTGCTTCCGGAACATGTTCCGGTCCTTCCGGAACATGTTCCGGTGCCTCCGCAACATGTTCCGGCGCTTCCGGAACATGTTCCGGTCCTTCCGGAACATGTTCCGGTCCTTCCGGAACATGTTCCGGTCCTTCCGGAACATGTTCCGGTGCCTCTGGAACATGTTCCGGCGCTTCCGGAACATGTTCCGGCGCTTCCGGAACATGTTCCGGTCCTTTCGGAACATGTTCCGGCGCTTCCGGAACATGTTCCGGTGCCTCCGGAACATGTTCCGGCGATTCCGGAACATGTTCCGGCGCTTCCGGAACATGTTCCGGTGCCTCCGGAACATGTTCCGGTGCTTCCGGAAGATATTCCGGCGCTTCCGGAACATGTTCCGGTCCTTCCGGAACATGTTCCGGTCCTTCCGGAACATGTTCCGGTGCCTCCGGAACATGTTCCGGCGCTTCCGGAACATGTTCCGGTGCCTCCGGAACATGTTCCGGCGATTCCGGAACATGTTCCGGCGCTTCCGGAACATGTTCCGGTGCCTCCGGAACATGTTCCGGTGCTTCCGGAAGATATTCCGGCGCTTCCGGAACATGTTCCGGTCCTTCCGGAACATGTTCCGGTCCTTCCGGAACATGTTCCGGTGCCTCTGACACATGTTCCGGCGATTCCGGAACATGTTCCGGCGCTTCCGGAACATGTTCCGGTGCTTCCGGAACATGTTCCGGTCCTTCCGGAACATGTTCCGGCGCTTCCGGAACATGTTCCGGTCCTTCTGGAACATGTTCCGGCGCTTCCGGAACATGTTCCGGTGCCTCCGGAACATGTTCCGGTCCTTCCGGAACATGTTCCGGCGCTTCCGGAACATGTTACGGTCCCTCCGGAACATGTTCCGGTGCTTCTGGAACATGTTCCGGTTCTTCCGGAAGATGTTCCGGCGCTTCCGGAACATGTTCCGGCGCTTCTGGAACATGTTCCGGCGCTTCCGGAACATGTTCCGGTGCTTCCGGAACATGTTCCGGTGCTTCCGGAACATGATCCGGTGCTTCCGGAACATGTTCCGGTGCTTCCGGAACATGTTCCGGCGCTTCCGGGAACAGGTTCCGGCGCTTCCGGGAACATGTTCCTGTCCTTCCGGAACATGTTCCGGTGCCTCCGGAACATGTTCCGGCGATTCCGGAACATGTTCCGGCGCTTCCGGAAGATGTTCCGGTGCTTCCGGAAGATGTTCCGGTGCTTCCGGAACATGTTCCGGTGCTTCCGGAACATGTTCCGGTCCTTCCGGAACATGTTCCGGCCCTTCCGGAACATGTTTCGGTGCCTCTGGAACATGTTCCAGCGATTCCGGAACATAATCCGGCGCTTCCGGAACATGTTCCGGTGCTTCCGGAACATGTTCCGGTGCTTCCGGAACATGTTCCGGCGATTCCGGAGCATGTTCCGGCGCTTCCGGAACATGTTCCGGTGCCTCCGGAACATGTTCCGGTCCTTCCGGAACATGTTCCGGTCCTTCCGGAACATGTTCCGGCGCTTCCGGAACATGTTCCGGTGCTTCCGGAACATGTTCCGGTCCTTCCGGAACATGTTCCGGTGCTTCCGGAACATGTTTCGGCGCCTCCGGAACATGTTCCGGCGCTTCCGGACAATGTTCCGGTGCTTCCGGAACATGTTCCGGCGCTTCCGGAACATGTTCCGGCGCTTCCGGAACATGTTCCGGTGCTTCCGGAACATGTTCCGGTCCTTCCGGAACATTTTCCGGTGCCTCCAGAACATGTTCCGGTGCCTCCGGAACATGTTCCGGTGCCTCCGGAACATGTTCCGGCGCTTCCGGAACATGTTCCGGCGCTTCCGGAAGATGTTTCGGCGCTTCCGGAAGATGTTCCGGCGCTTCCGGAAGATGTTCCGGCGCTTCCGGAACATGTTCCGGCGCTTCCGGAAGATGTTCCGGTCCTTCCGGAACATGTTCCGGTGCTTCCGGAACATGTTCCGGCGATTCCGGAACATGTTCCGGCGCTTCCGGAACATGTTCCGGTGCTTCCGGAACATGTTCCGGTCCTTCCGGAACATGTTCCGGTCCTTCCGGAACATGATCCGGTCCTTCCGGAACATGTTCCGGCCCTTCCGGAACATGTTCCGGTTCTTCCGGAACATGTTCCGGTGCTTCCGGAAGATATTCGGGCGCTTCCGGAAGATGTTCCGGCGCTTCCGGAAGATGTTCCGGCGCTTCCGGAACATGTTCCGGCGCTTCCGGAAGATGTTCCGGTGCTTCCGGAACATGTTCCGGAGCTTCCGGAACATGTTCCGGGGCTTCCGGAACATGTTCCGGTGCTTTCGGAACATATTCCGGTCCTTCCGGAACATGTTCCGGGGCTTCCGGAACATGTTCCGGTCCTTCCGGAACATGATCTGGTGCTTCCGGAACATGTTCCGGCGCTTCCGGAACATGTTCGGGTCCTTCCGGAACATGTTCCGGTCCTTCCGGAACATGTTCCGGCGCTTCCGGAACATGTTGCGGTGCCTCCGGAACATGTTCCGGCGATTCCGGAACATGTTCCGGCGCTTCCGGAACATGTTCCGGTGCCTCCGGAACATGTTCCGGTGCTTCTGGAAGATATTCCGGCGCTTCCGGAAGATGTTCCGGCGCTTCCGGAAGATGTTCCGGCGCTTCCGGAACATGTTCCGGCGCTTCCGGAAGATGTTCCGGTGCTTCCGGAACATGTTCCGGAGCTTCCGGAACCTGTTCCGGCGCTTCCGGAACATGTTCCGGTGCTTCCGGAACATGTTCCGGTCCTTCCGGAACATGTTCCGGCGCTTCCGGAACATGTTCCGGTGCCTCCGGAACATGTTCCGGCGATTCCGGAACATGTTCCGGCGCTTCCGGAACATGTTCCGGTGCCTCCGGAACATGTTCCGGTCCTTCCGGAACATGTTCCGGCGCTTCCGGAACATGTTCCGGTGCCTCCGGAACATGTTCCGGCGATTCCGGAACATGGTCCGGCGCTTCCGGAACATGTTCCGGTGCCTCCGGAACATGTTCCGGTCCTCCTGGAACATGTTCCGGCGCTTCCGGAACATGTTCCGGTCCTTCCGGAACATGTTCCGGCGCTTCCGGAACATGTTCCGGTCCTTCCGGAACATGTTCCGGCGATTCCGGAACATGTTCCGGCGCCTCCGGAACATGTTCCGGCGATTCCGGAACATGTTCCGGCGCTTGCGGAACATGTTCCGGTGCTTCCGGAACATGTTCCGGTGCTTCCGGAACATGTTCCGGTCCTTCCGGAACATGTTCCGGCGGTTCCGGAACATGTTCCGGCGCTTCCGGAACATGTTCCTGTCCTTCCGGAACATGTTCCGACGCTTCCGGAAGATGTCCCGGTGCTTCCGGAACATGTTCCGGTGCTTCCGGAACATGTTCCGGTCCTTCCGGAACATGTTCCGGCGCTTCCGGAACATGTTCCGGTCCTTCCGGAACATGTTCCGGCGATTCCGGAACATGTTCCGGCGCCTCCGGAACATGTTCCGGCGATTCCGGAACATGTTCCGGCGCTTCCCGAACATGTTCCGGCGCTTCCGGAACATGTTCCGGTGCTTCTGGAACATGTTCCGGTCCTTCCGGAACATGTTCCGGCGCTTCCGGAACATGTTCCGGCCGCTTCCGGAACATGTTCCGGCGCTTCTGGAACATGTTCCGGCGCTTCCGGAACATGATCCGGTGCTTCCGGAACATGTTCCGGTGCTTCCGGAACATGTTCCGGTGCCTCTGGAAATGTTCCGGCGATTCCGGAACATGTTCCGGCGCTTCCGGAACATGTTCCGGTGCTTCCGGAACATGTTCCGGTGCCTCCGGAACGTGTTCCGGCGATTCCGGAACATGTTCCGGCGCTTCCGGAACATGTTCCGGTGCCTCCGGAACATGTTCCGGTGCTTCCGGGACATGTTCCGGCGCTTCCGGAACATGTTCCGGTGCTTCCGGAACATGTTCCGGTGCTTCCGGAACATGTTCCGGTCCTTCCGGAACATGTTCCTGCGCTTCCGGAACATGTTCCAGCGCTTCCGGAACATGTTCCGGTGCTTCCGGAACATGTTCCGGCGCTTCCGGGAACATGTTCTGGCGCTTCCGGGAACATGTTCCTGTCCTTCCGGAACATGTTCTGACGCTTCCGGAAGATGTCCCGGTGCTTCCGGAACATGTTCCGGTGCTTCCGGAACATGTTCCGGTGCCTCTGGAACATGTTCCGGTGCTTCCGGAACATGTTCCGGTCCTTCCGGAACATGTTCCGGCGCTTCCGGAACATGTTCGGGTGCCTCCGGAACATGTTCCGGCGATTCCGGAACATGTTCCGGCGCTTCCGGAACATGTTCCGGTGCCTCCGGAACATGTTCCGGTCCTTCCGGAACATGTTCCGGCGCTTCCGGAACATGTTCCGGTCCTTCCGGAACATGTTCCGGTGCCTCCGGAACATGTTCCGGTGATTCCGGAACATGTTCCGGCGCTTCCGGAACATGTTCCGGTGCTTCCGGAACATGTTCCGGTCCTTCCGGAACATGTTCAGGCGCTTCCGGAACATGTTCGGGTGCCTCCGGAACATGTTCCGGCGATTCCGGAACATGTTCCGGCGCTTCCGGAACATGTTCCGGTGCTTCCGGAACATGTTCCGGTGCTTCCGGAACATGTTCCGGTGCTTCCAGAACATGTTCCGGCGCTTCCGGAACATGTTCCGGTGCTTCCGGGAACATGTTCCGGCGCTTCCGGGAACATGTTCCGGTCCTTCCGGTACATGTTCCGACGCTTCCGGAAGATGTTCCGGTGCTTCCGGAACATGTTCCGGTGCTTCCGGAACATGTTCCGGTGCTTCCGGAACATGTTCCGGTGCCTCTGGAAATGTTCCGGCGATTCCGGAACATGTTCCGGCGCTTCCGGAACATGTTCCGGTGCTTCCGGAACATGTTCCGGTGCCTCCGGAACATGTTCCGGCGATTCCGGAACATGTTCCGGCGCCTCCGGAACATGTTCCGGCGATTCCGGAACATGTTCCGGCGCCTCCGGAACATGTTCCGGCGATTCCGGAACATGTTCCGGCGCTTCCGGAACATGTTCCGGTGCTTCCGGAACATGTTCCGGTGCTTCCGGAACATGTTCCGGTGCTTCCGGAACATGTTCCGGCGCTTCCGGAACATGTTCCGGTCCTTCCGGAACATGTTCCGGTCCTTCCGGAACATGTTCCGGCGCTTCCGGAACATGTTCCAGCGCTTCCGGAACATGTTCCGGTGCTTCCGGAACATGTTCCGGCGCTTCCGGGAACATGTTCCTGTCCTTCCGGAACATGTTCCGACGCTTCCGGAAGATGTCCCGGTGCTTCCGGAACATGTTCCGGTGCTTCCGGAACATGTTCCGGTGCCTCTGGAACATGTTCCGGCGATTCCGGAACATGTTCCGGCGCTTCCGGAACATGTTCCGGTGCTTCCGGAACATGTTCCGGTCCTTCCGGAACATGTTCCGGCGCTTCCGGAACATGTTCGGGTGCCTCCGGAACATGTTCCGGCGATTCGGGAACATGTTCCGGCGCTTCCGGAACATGTTCCGGTGCCTCCGGAACATGTTCCGGTCCTTCCGGAACATGTTCCGGCGCTTCCGGGAACATGTTCCGGCGCTTCCGGGAACATGTTCCTGTCCTTCCGGAACATGTTCCGACGCTTCCGGAAGATGTTCCGGTGCTTCCGGAACATGTTCCGGTCCTTCCGGAACATGTTCCGGTGCCTCCGGAACATGTTCCGGTGATTCCGGAACATGTTCCGGCGCTTCCGGAACATGTTCCGGTGCTTCCGGAACATGTTCCGGTGCTTCCAGAACATGCTCCGGCGCTTCCGGAACATGTTCTGGTGCTTCCGGAACATGTTCCGGTCCTTCCGGGAACATGTTCCGGCGCTTCCGGGAACATGTTCCGGTCCTTCCGGAACATGTTCCGACGCTTCCGGAAGATGTTCCGGTGCTTCCGGAACATGTTCCGGTGTTTCCGGAACGTGTTTCGGTGCTTCCGGAACATGTTCCGGTGCTTCCGGAACATGTTCTGGTGCTTCCGGAACATGTTCCGGTCCTTCCGGAACATGTGCCGGCGCTTCCGGAACATGTTCCGGCGCTTCCGGAACATGTTCTGGGGCTTCCGGAACATGTTCCGGTGCTTTCGGAACGTGTTCCGGTCCTTCTGGAACATGTTCCGGCGCTTCCGGAAGATGTTCCGGTCCTTCCGGAACATGTTCCGGTGCTTCCGGAACATGTTCCGGTCCTTCCGGAACATGTTCCGGCGCTTCCGGGAACATGTTCCGGTGCCTCTGGAACATGTTCCGGCGCTTCCGGAACATGTTCCGGTTCTTCCGGAACATGTTCCGGTGCTTCCGGAACATGTTCCGGTGCTTCCAGAACATGCTCCGGCGCTTCCGGAACATGTTCTGGTGCTTCCGGAACATGTTCCGGTCCTTCCGGGAACATGTTCCGGCGCTTCCGGGAACATGTTCCGGTCCTTCCGGAACATGTTCCGACGCTTCCGGAAGATGTTCCGGTGCTTCCGGAACATGTTCCGGTGTTTCCGGAACGTGTTTCGGTGCTTCCGGAACATGTTCCGGTGCTTCCGGAACATGTTCTGGTGCTTCCGGAACATGTTCCGGTCCTTCCGGAACATGTGCCGGCGCTTCCGGAACATGTTCCGGCGCTTCCGGAACATGTTCTGGGGCTTCCGGAACATGTTCCGGTGCTTTCGGAACGTGTTCCGGTCCTTCCGGAACATGTTCCGGCGCTTCCGGAAGATGTTCCGGTCCTTCCGGAACATGTTCCGGTGCTTCCGGAACATGTTCCGGTCCTTCCGGAACATGTTCCGGCGCTTCCGGGAACATGTTCCGGTGCCTCTGGAACATGTTCCGGCGATTCCGGAACATGTTCCGGCGCTTCCGGAACATGTTCCGGTGCTTCCGGAACATGTTCCGGTCCTTCCAGAACATGTTCCGGTGCCTCCGGAACATGTTCCGGCGATTCCGGAACATGTTCCGGCGCTTCCGGAACATGTTCCGGTGCCTCCGGAACATGTTCCGGTCCTTCCGGAACATGTTCCGGCGCTTCCGGAACATGTTCCGGTGCTTCCGGAACATGTTCCGGTCCTTCCTGAACATGTTCCGGTGCTTCCGGAACATGTTCCGGTCCTTCCGGAACATGTTCCGGCGCTTCCGGAACATGTTCCGGCGCTTCCGGAACATGTTCCGGCGCTTCCGGAAGATGTTCCGGTGCTTCCGGAACATGTTCCGGTGCTTTGGGAACATGTTCCGGTGCTTTCGGAACATGTTCCGGTCCTTCCGGAACATGTTCCGGCGCTTGCGGAACATGTTCCGGCGCTTCCGGAACATGTTCCGCTGCTTCCGGAACATGTTCCGGTGCTTCCGGAACATGTTCCGGTGCCTCCGGAACATGTTCCGGCGCTTCCGGAAGATGTTCCGGTGCTTCCGGAACATGTTCCGGTGCTTCCGGAACATGTTCCGGTGCTTCCGGAACATGTTCCGGTGCTTCCGGAACATGTTCCGGTGCTTCCGGAACATGTTCCGGCGCTTCCGGAACACGTTTCGGTGCTTTCGGAACATGTTCCGGTGCTTCCGGAACATGTTCCGGCGCTTGCGTAACATGTTCCGTTGCTTCTGGAACATGTTACGTTGCTTCTGGAACATGTTCCGGTTCTTCCGGAACATGTTCCGGTCCTTCCGGAACATGTTCCGGTCCTTCCGGAACATGTTCCGGCACTTCCGGAACATGTTCCGGCGCTTCCGGAACATGTTCTGGTCCTTCCGGAACATGTTCCGGCGCTTCCGGAACATGTTCCGGTCCTTCCGGAACATGTTCCGGTGCTTTCGGAACATGTTCCGGTGCTTCCGGAAGATGTTCCGGCGCTTCCGGAAGATGTTCCGGTCCTTCCGGAACATGTTCCGGTGCTTCCGGAACATGTTCCGGTCCTTCCCGAACATGTTCCGGTCCTTCTGGAACATGTTCCGGTGCCTCCGGAACATGTTCCGGCGCTTCCGGAACATGTTCCGGCGCTTCCGGAACATGTTCCGGTGCTTCCGGAACATGTTCCGGCGCTTCTGGAACATGTTCCGGTGCTTCCGGAACATGCTCCGGCGCTTCCGGAACATGTTCCGGTGCTTCCGGAAGATGTTCCGGTGTTTCCGGAACATGTTCCGGTGCTTCCGGAACATGTTCCGGTGCTTCCGGAACATGTTCCGGCGCTTCCGGAACATGTTCCGGCGCTTCCGGAACATGTTCCGGCGCTTCCGGAACATGTTCCGGTCCTTCCGGAACATGTTCCGGTCCTTCCGGAACATGTTCCGGTCCTTCCGGAACATGTGCCTGCGCTTCCGGAACATGTGCCGGCGCTTCCGGAACATGTGCCGGTCCTTCCGGAACATGTGCCTGCGCTTCCGGAACATGTGCCGGCGCTTCCGGAACCTGTGCCGGTCCTTCCGGAACATGTTCCGGTCCTTCCGGAACATGTTGCGGTGCTTCCGGAACATGTTCCGGTCCTTCCGGAACATGTTCCGGCGCTTCCGGAACATGTTCCGGTGCTTCCGGAACATGTTGCGGTGCTTCCGGAACATGTTCCGGTCCTTCCGGAACATGTTCCGGTCCTTCCGGAACATGTGCCTGCGCTTCCGGAACATGTGCCGGTCCTTCCGGAACATGTGCCGGTCCTTCCGGAACATGTGCCGGCGCTTCCGGAACATGTTCCGGCGCTTCCGGAACATGTTCCGGGGCTTCCGGAACATGTTCCGGTCCTTCCGGAACATGTTCTGGTCCTTCCGGAACATGTTCCGGCGCTTCCGGGAACATGTTCCGGCGCTTCCGGGAACATGTTCCGGTGCTTCCGGAACATGTTCCGGCGCTTACGGAACATGTTCCGGTGCTTCCGGAAGATGTTCCGGTGCTTCCGGAACATGTTCCGGTGCTTCCGGAACATGTTCCGGCGCTTCCGGAACATGTTCCGGTGCCTCCGGAACATGTTCCGGCGATTCCGGAACATGTTCCGGAACCGCCGGAACATGTTCCGGTGCTTCCGGAACATGTTCCGGCGCTTCCGGAACATGTTCCGGTGCTTCCGGAACATGTTCCGGCCCTTTCGGAACATGTTCCGGTCCTTCCTGAACATGTTCTGGCGCTTCCGGAACATGTTCCGGTGCTTCCGGAACATGTTCCGGTCCTTCCGGAACATGTTCCGGTGCCTCTGGAACATGTTCCGGCGATTCCGGAACATGTTCCGGCGCTTCCGGAACATGTTCCGGTGCTTCCGGAACATGTTCCGGTCCTTCCGGAACATGTTCCGGCGCTTCCGGAACATGTTCCGGTGCCTCCGGAACATGTTCCGGCGATTCCGGAACATGTTCCGGCGCTTCCGGAACATGTTCCGGTCGTTCCGGAACATGTTCCGGTCCTTCCGGAACATGTGCCTGCGCTTCCGGAACATGTGCCGGTCCTTCCGGAACATGTTCCGGCGCTTCCGGAACATGTTCCGGTCCTTCCGGAACATGTTCCGGTCCTTCCGGAACACGTTCCGGTCCTTCCGGAACATGTTCCGGCGCTTCCGGAACATGTTCCGGCGCTTCCGGAACATGTTCTGGTCCTTCCGGAACATGTTCCGGTGCTTCCGGAACATGATCCGGTGCTTCCGGAACATGTTCCGGTGCTTCCGGAACATGTTCCGCTCCTTCCGGAACATGTTCCGGTGCTTCCGGAACATGTTCCGGCGCTTCCGGAACATGTTCCGGCGCTTCCGGGTCATGTTCCGTCGCTTCCGGAACATGTTCCGGTCGTTCCGGAACATGTTCCGGTCCTTCCGGAACATGTGCCTGCGCTTCCGGAACATGTGCCGGTCCTTCCGGAACATGTGCCGGTCCTTCCGGAACATGTGCCGGCCCTTCCGGAACATGTTCCGGGGCTTCCGGAACATGTTCCGGTCCTTCCGGAACATGTTCCGGTCCTTCCGGAACATGTTCCGGCGCTTCCGGGAACATGTTCCGGCGCTTCCGGGAACATGTTCCGGTGCTTCCGGAACATGTTCCGGCGATTCCGGAACATGTTCCGGCGCTTCGGGAACATGTTCCGGTGCTTCCGGAACATGTTCCGGTCCTTCCGGAACATGTTCCGGCGCTTCCGGAACATGTTCCGGTGCCTCCGGAACATGTTCCGGCGATTCCGGAACATGTTCCGGCGCTTCCGGAACATGTTCCGGTCGTTCCGGAACATGTTCCGGTCCTTCCGGAACATGTGCCTGCGCTTCCGGAACATGTTCCGGTCCTTCCGGAACATGTTCCGGTCCTTCCGGAACATGTTCCGGCGCTTCGGGAACATGTTCCGGCGCTTCGGGAACATGTTCCGGTGCTTCCGGAACATGTTCCGGTCCTTCCGGAACATGTTCCGGCGATTCCGGAACATGTTCCGGTGCTTCCGGAACATGTTCCGGCGCTTCCGGAACATGTTCCGGTGCTTCCGGAACATGTTCCGGCCCTTTCGGAACATGTTCCGGTCCTTCCGGAACATGTTCCGGCGCTTCCGGAACATGTTCCGGCGCTTCCGGAACATGTTCCGGTCCTTCCGGAACATGTTCCGGTCCTTCCGGAACATGTTCCGGTGCTTCCGGAACATGTTCCGGTCCTTCCGGAACATGTTCCGGTGCCTCTGGAACATGTTCCGGCGCTTCCGGAACATGTTCCGGTCCTTCCGGAACATGTTCCGGCGCTTCCGGAACATGTTCCGGTGCCTCCGGAACATGTTCCGGCGATTCCGGAACATGTTCCGGCGCTTCCGGAACATGTTCCGGCCATTCCCGAACATGTTCCGGCGCTTCCGGAACATGTTCCGGTCGTTCCGGAACATGTTCCGGTCCTTCCGGAACATGTGCCTGCGCTTCCGGAACATGTGCCGGTCCTTCCGGAACATGTTCCGGCGCTTCCGGAACATGTTCCGGTCCTTCCGGAACATGTTCCGGTGCTTCCGGAACATGTTCCGGTCCTTCCGGAAAATGTTCCGGTGCTTCCGGAACATGATCCGGTGCTTCCGGAACATGTTCCGGTGCTTTCGGAACATGTTCCGGTGCCTCCGGAACATGTTCCGGCGATTCCGGAACATGTTCCGGAAGCGCCGGAACATGTTCCGGAAGCGCCGGAACATGTTCCGGTGCTTCCGGAACATGTTCCGGCGCTTCCGGAACATGTTCCGGCGCTTCCGGAACATGTTCTGGTCCTTCCGGAACATGTTCCGGTGCTTCCGGAACATGTTCCGGTGCTTCCGCAACATGTTCCGGTGCCTCCGGAACATGTTCCGGCGATTCCGGAACATGTTCCGGAACCGCCGGAACATGTTCCGGTGCTTCCGGAACATGTTCCGGCGCTTCCGGAACATGTTCCGGCGCTTCCGGAACATGTTCCGGCGCTTCCGGAACATGATCCGGTGCTTCCGGAACATGTTCCGGTGCTTCCGGAACATGTTCCGGTGCTTCCGGAACATGTTCCGGTGCTTCCGGAACATGTTCCGGCGCTTCCGGAACATGTTCCGGCGCTTCCGGAACATGATCCGGTGCTTCCGGAACATGTTCCGGTCCTTCCGGAACATGTTCCGGTCCTTCCGGAACATGTTCCAGCGCTTCCGGAACATGTTCCGGTCCTTCCGGAACATGTTCTGGTCCTTCCGGAACATGTTCCGGTGCTTCCCGAACATGTTCCGGTCCTTCCGGAACATGTTCCGGTCCTTCCGGAACATGTTCCGTCGCTTCCGGAACATGTTCCCGCGCTTCCGGAACATGTTCCGGCGCTTCCGGAACATGTTCCGGCCCTTCCGGAACATGTTCCGGTCCTTCCGGAACATTTTACGGCGCTTCCGGAACATGTTCCGGCGCTTCCGGAACATGTTCCGGTCCTTCCGGAACATGTTCCGGCCCTTCCGGAACATGTTCCGGTCCTTCCGGAACATGTTCCGGTGCCTCTGGAACATGTTCCGGCGATTCCGGAACATGTTCCGGCGCTTCCGGAACATGTTCCGGTGCTTCCGGAACATGTTCCGGTCCTTCCGGAACATTTTCCGGCGCTTCCGGAACATATTCCGGTGCCTCCGGAACATGTTCCGGCGATTCCGGAACATGTTCCGGCGCTTCCGGAACATGTTCCGGCGATTCCGGAACATGTTCCGGCGCTTCCGGAACAACTCCCGGTGCCTCCGGCACATGTTCCGGTCCTTCCGGAACATGTTCCGGCGCTTCCCGAACATGTTCCGGTCCTTCCGGAACATGTTCCGGTCCTTCCGGAACATGTTCCGGCGCTTCCGGAACATGTTCCGGCGCTTCCGGAACATGTTCCGGTCCTTCCGGAACATGTTCCGGTGCTTCCGGAACATGATCGGGTGCTTCCGGAACATGTTCTGGTGCTTCCGGAACATGTTCCGGTCCTTCCGGAACATGTTCCGGTGCCTCGGGAACATGTTCCGGCGATTCCGGAACATGTTCCGGCGCTTCCGGAACATGTTCCGGTGATTCTGGAACATGTTCCGGCGCTTCGGGAACATGTTCCGGTGCCTCCGGAACATGGTCCGGTGCTTCCGGAACATGTTCCGGTGCTTCGGGAACATATTCCGGCGCTTCCGGAACATTTTCCGGCGCTTCCGGAACATGTTCCGGTGCTTCCGGAACATGTTCCGGTCCTTCCGGAACATGTTCCGGTCCTTCCGGAACATGTTCCGGCGCTTCCGGAACATGTTCCGGCGCTTCCGGAACATGTTCCGGTCCTTCCGGAACATGTGCCTGCGCTTCCGGAACATGTGCCGGTCCTTCCGGAACATGTTCCGGCGCTTCCGGAACATGTTCCGGTCCTTCCGGAACATGTTCCGGTCCTTCCGGAACACGTTCCGGTCCTTCCGGAACATGTTCCGGCGCTTCCGGAACATGTTCCGGCGCTTCCGGAACATGTTCTGGTCCTTCCGGAACATGTTCCGGTGCTTCCGGAACATGATCCGGTGCTTCCGGAACATGTTCCGGTGCTTCCGGAACATGTTCCGCTCCTTCCGGAACATGTTCCGGTGCTTCCGGAACATGTTCCGGCGCTTCCGGAACATGTTCCGGTGCTTCCGGAACATGTTCCGGCGCTTCCGGAACATGTTCCGGCGCTTCCGGAACATGTTCCGGTGCTTCCGGAACATGTTCCGGCGCTTCCGGAACATGTTCCGGCGCTTCCGGGTCATGTTCCGGCGCTTCCGGAACATGTGCCGGTCCTTCCGGAACATGTGCCGGTCCTTCCGGAACATGTGCCGGCGCTTCCGGAACATGTTCCGGGGCTTCCGGAACATGTTCCGGGGCTTCCGGAACATGTTCCGGTCCTTCCGGAACATGTTCCGGCGCTTCCGGGAACATGTTCCGGCGCTTCCGGGAACATGTTCCGGTGCTTCCGGAACATGTTCCGGCGATTCCGGAACATGTTCCGGCGCTTCGGGAACATGTTCCGGTGCTTCCGGAACATGTTCCGGTCCTTCCGGAACATGTTCCGGCGCTTCCGGAACATGTTCCGGAACCGCCGGAACATGTTCCGGTGCTTCCGGAACATGTTCCGGCGCTTCCGGAACATGTTCCGGTGCTTCCGGAACATGTTCCGGCCCTTTCGGAACATGTTCCGGTGCTTCCGGAACATGTTCCGGCGCTTCCGGAACATGTTCCGGTCCTTCCGGAACATGTTCCGGTGCTTCCGGAACATGTTCCGGTCCTTCCGGAACATGTTCCGGTGCCTCTGGAACATGTTCCGGCGCTTCCGGAACATGTTCCGGTCCTTCCGGAACATGTTCCGGTGCCTCCGGAACATGTTCCGGCGATTCCGGAACATGTTCCGGCGCTTCCGGAACATGTTCCGGCCATTCCGGAACATGTTCCGGCGCTTCCGGAACATGTTCCGGTCGTTCCGGAACATGTTCCGGTCCTTCCGGAACATGTGCCTGCGCTTCCGGAACATGTGCCGGTCCTTCCGGAACATGTTCCGGCGCTTCCGGAACATGTTCCGGTCCTTCCGGAACATGTTCCGGTCCTTCCGGAACACGTTCCGGTCCTTCCGGAACATGTTCCGGCGCTTCCGGAACATGTTCCGGCGCTTCCGGAACATGTTCTGGTCCTTCCGGAACATGTTCCGGTGCTTCCGGAACATGATCCGGTGCTTCCGGAACATGTTCCGGTGCTTCCGGAACATGTTCCGGTGCCTCCGGAACATGTTCCGGCGATTCCGGAACATGTTCCGGAACCGCCGGAACATGTTCCGGCGCTTCCGGAACATGTTCCGGCGCTTCCGGAACATGTTCCGGCCCTTTCGGAATATGTTCCGGTCCTTCCGGATCATGTTCCGGCGCTTCCGGAACATGTTCCGGCGCTTCCGGAACATGTTCCGGTCCTTCCGGAACATGTTCCGGTCCTTCCGGAACATGTTCCGGTGCTTCCGGAACATGTTCCGGTCCTTCCGGAACATGTTCCGGTGCCTCTGGAACATGTTCCGGCGATTCCGGAACATGTTCCGGCGCTTCCGGAACATGTTCCGGTGCTTCCGGAACATGTTCCGGTCCTTCCGGAACATGTTCCGGCGCTTGCGGAACATGTTCCGGTGCCTCCAGAACATGTTCCGGCGATTCCGGAACATGTTCCGGCGCTTCCGGAACATGTTCCGGCGATTCCGGAACATGTTCCGGCGCTTCCGGAACATGTTCCGGTCGTTCCGGAACATGTTCCGGTCCTTCCGGAACATGTGCCTGCGCTTCCGGAACATGTGCCGGTCCTTCCGGAACATGTTCCGGCGCTTCCGGAACATGTTCCGGTCCTTCCGGAACATGTTCCGGTCCTTCCGGAACACGTTCCGGTCCTTCCGGAACATGTTCCGGCGCTTCCGGAACATGTTTCGGCGCTTCCGGAACATGTTCTGGTCCTTCCGGAACATGTTCCGGTGCTTCCGGAACATGATCCGGTGCTTCCGGAACATGTTCCGGTGCTTCCGGAACATGTTCCGGTGCTTCCGGAACATGTTCCGGTGCTTCCGGAACATGTTCCGGCGCTTCCGGAACATGTTCCGGCGCTTCCGGAACATGATCCGGTGCTTCCGGAACATGTTCCGGTCCTTCCGGAACATGTTCCGGTCCTTCCGGAACATGTTCCGGCGCTTCCGGAACATGTTCCAGCGCTTCCGGAACATGTTCTGGTCCTTCCGGAACATGTTCCGGTGCTTCCCGAACATGTTCCGGTCCTTCCGGAACATGTTCCGGTCCTTCCGGAACATGTTCCGTCGCTTCCGGAACATGTTCCGGCGCTTCCGGAACATGTTCCGGCGCTTCCGGAACATGTTCCGGCCCTTCCGGAACATGTTCCGGTCCTTCCGGAACATTTTACGGCGCTTCCGGAACATGTTCCGGCGCTTCCGGAACATGTTCCGGTCCTTCCGGAACATGTTCCGGCGCTTCCGGAACATGTTCCGGTCCTTCCGGAACATGTTCCGGTGCCTCTGGAACATGTTCCGGCGATTCCGGAACATGTTCCGGTCCTTCCGGAACATGTTCCGGCGCTTCCGGAACATGTTCCGGTCCTTCCGGAACATGTTCCGGCGCTTCCGGAACATGTTCCGGTCCTTCCGGAACATGTTCCGGTGCCTCTGGAACATGTTCCGGCGATTCCGGAACATGTTCCGGCGCTTCCGGAACATGTTCCGGTGCTTCCGGAACATGTTCCGGTCCTTCCGGAACATTTTCCGGCGCTTCCGGAACATATTCCGGTGCCTCCGGAACATGTTCCGGCGATTCCGGAACATGTTCCGGCGCTTCCGGAACATGTTCCGGCGATTCCGGAACATGTTCCGGCGCTTCCGGAACAACTCCCGGTGCCTCCGGCACATGTTCCGGTCCTTCCGGAACATGTTCCGGCGCTTCCCGAACATGTTCCGGTCCTTCCGGAACATGTTCCGGTCCTTCCGGAACATGTTCCGGCGCTTCCGGAACATGTTCCGGCGCTTCCGGAACATGTTCCGGTCCTTCCGGAACATGTTCCGGTGCTTCCGGAACATGATCGGGTGCTTCCGGAACATGTTCTGGTGCTTCCGGAACATGTTCCGGTCCTTCCGGAACATGTTCCGGTGCCTCGGGAACATGTTCCGGCGATTCCGGAACATGTTCCGGCGCTTCCGGAACATGTTCCGGTGATTCTGGAACATGTTCCGGCGCTTCGGGAACATGTTCCGGTGCCTCCGGAACATGGTCCGGTGCTTCCGGAACATGTTCCGGTGCTTCGGGAACATATTCCGGCGCTTCCGGAACATTTTCCGGCGCTTCCGGAACATGTTCCGGTGCTTCCGGAACATGTTCCGGTCCTTCCGGAACATGTTCCGGCGCTTCCGGAACATGTTCCGGCGCTTCCGGAACATGTTCCGGTCCTTCCGGAACATGTTCCGGTGCTTCCGGAAGATGATCCGGTGCTTCCGGAACATGTTCCGGTGCTTCGGGAACATATTCCGGCGCTTCCGGAACATTTTCCGGCGCTTCCGGTACATGTTCCGGTTCTTCCGGAACACCTTCCGGTGCTTCCAGAAAATGTTCCGGTGCTTCCGGAACATGTTCCGGCGCTTCCTGAACATGTTCCGGCGCTTCCGGGAACATGTTCCGGTCCTTCCGGAACATGTTCCGGTGCTTCCGGAACATGTTCCGGCGCTTGCGGAACATGTTCCGGTGCTTCCGGAAGATGTTCCGGTGCTTCCGGAACATGTTCCGGTGTTTCCGGAACATGTTCCGGTGCTTCCGGAACATGTTCCGGTGCTTTCGGAACATGTTCCGGAAGCATCGGAAGATGTTCCGGTGCTTCCGGAACATGTTCCGGCGCTTCCGGAACATGTTCCGGCGCTTCCGGAACATGTTCCGGTCCTTCCGGAACATGTTCCGGTCCTTCCGGAACATGTGCCGGCGCTTCCGGAACATGTGCCGGCGCTTCCGGAACATGTGCCGGTCCTTCCGGAACATGTTCCGGTCCTTCCGGAACATGTTCCGGTCCTTCCGGAACATGTTCCCGCGCTTCCGGAACATGTTCCGGGGCTTCCGGAACATGTTCCGGTGCTTTCGGAACATGTTCCGGTCCTTCCGGAACATGTTCTGGCGCTTCCGGAAGATGTTCCGGTCCTTCCGGAACTTGTTCCGGTCCTTCCGGAACATGTTCCGGTCCTTCCGGAACATGTTCCGGCGCTTCCGGGAACATGTTCTGGTGCCTCTGGAACATGTTCCGGCGATTCCGGAACATGTTCCGGCGCTTCCGCAACATGTTCCGGTGCTTCCGGAACATGTTCCGGTGCTTCCGGAACATGTTCCGGCGCTTCCGGAACATGTTCCGGTGCTTCTGGAACATGTTCCGGCGATTCCGGACCATGTTCCGGCGCTTCCGGAACATGTTCCGGTGCCTCCGGAACTTGTTCCGGTCCTTCCGGAACATGTTCCGGCGCTTCCGGAACATGTTCCGGTGCTTCCGGAACATGTTCCGGTCCTTCCTGAACATGTTCCCGTCCTTCCGGAACATGTTCCGGTCCTTCCGGAACATGTTCCGGCGCTTCCGGAACATGTTCCGGCGCTTCCGGAACATGTTCCGGTGCTTCCGGAACATGTTCCGGTGCTTCCGGAAAATGTTCCGGCGCTCCCGGAACATGTTCCGGTGCTTCCGGAACATGTTCCGGTGCTTCCGGAACAGGTTCCGGTGCTTCCGCAACATGTTCCGGCGCTTCCGGAACATGTTCCAGTCCTTCCGGAAAATGTTCCGGCGCTTCCGGGAACATGTTCCGGCGCTTCCAGGAACATGTTCCGGTCCTTCCGGAACATGTTCCGACGCTTCCGGAACATGTTCCGGTGCTTCCGGAACATGTTCCGGTGCTTCCGGAACATGTTCCGGTCCTTCCGGAACATGTTCCGGCGATTCCGGAACATGTTCCGGCGCTTCCGGAACATGTGCCGGTCCTTCCGGAACATGTTCCGGTCCTTCCGGAACATGTTCCGACGCTTCCGGAAGATGTTCCGGTGCTTCCGGAACATGTTCCGGTGCTTCCGGAACATGTTCCGGTCCTTCCGGAACATGTTCCGGTGCTTCCGGAACATGTTCCGGCGATTCCGGAACATGTTCCGGCGCTTCCGGAACATGTGCCGGTCCTTCCGGAACATGTTCCGGTCCTTCCGGAACATGTTCCGGCGCTTCCGGAACATGTTCCGGGGCTTCCGGAACATGTTCCGGTGCTTCCGGAACATGTTCCGGTGCTTTCCGAACATGTTCCGGTCCTTCCGGAACATGTTCCGGCGCTTGCGGAACATGTTCCGGCGCTTCCGGGGACATGTTCCGGCGCTTCCAGGAACATGTTCCGGTCCTTCCGGAACATGTTCCGACGCTTCCGGAAGATGTTCCGGTGCTTCTCGAACATGTTCCGGTGCTTCCGGAACATGTTCCGGTCCTTCCGGAACATGTTCCGGTGCTTCCGGAACATGTTCCGGTCCTTCCGGAACATGTTCCGGCGATTCCGGAACATGTTCCGGCGCTTCCGGAACATGTTCCGGTCCTTCCGGAACATGTTCCGGCGCTTCCGGAACATGTTCCGGGGCTTCCGGAACATGTTCCGGCGCTTCCGGAACATGTTCCGGTGCTTTCCGAACATGTTCCGGTCCTTCCGGAACATGTGCCGGCGCTTGCGGAACACCTTCCAGCGCTTCCGGAACATGTTCCGGTGCTTCCGGAACATGTTCCGGTGCCTCCGCAACATGTTCCGGTGCTTCCGGAACATGTTCCGGTCCTTCCGGAACATGTTCCGGCGCTTCCGGATCATGTTCCGGTGCTTTCAGAACATGCTCCGGTGCTTCCGGTACATGTTCCGGTGCCTCCGGAACATGTTCCGGTGCCTCCGGAACATGTTCCGGTGCTTCCGGAACATGTTCCGGCGCTTCCGGAACATGTTCCGGCGCTTCCGGAACATGGTCCAGCGCTTCCGGAACATGGTCCGGCGCCTCCGGAACATGGTCCGGCGCCTCCGGAACATGTTCCGGTGCCTCCGGAACATGTTCCGGTGGTTCCGGAACATGTTCCGGTGCTTCCAGAACATGTTCCGGTCCTTCCGGAACATGTTCCGGTCCTTCCGGAACATGCTCCGGCGCTTCCGGAACACGTGCCGGTCCTTCCGGAACATGTTCCGGTCCTTCCGGAACATGTTCCGGAACATGTTCCGGGGCTTCCGGAACATGTTCCGGGGCTTCCGGAACATGTTCCGGTGCTTTCAGAACATGTTCCGGTCCTTCCGGAACATGTTCCGGCGCTTCCGGAACATGTTCCGGCGCTTCCGGAACATGTTCCGGTGCTTCCGGAACATGTTCCGGTGCTTCCGGAACATGTTCCGGTGCTTCCGGAACATGTTCCGGTGCTTCCGGAACAGGTTCCGGTGCTTCCGCAACATGTTCCGGCGCTTCCGGAACATGTTCCAGTCCTTCCGGAAAATGTTCCGGCGCTTCCGGGAACATGTTCCGGCGCTTCCAGGAACATGTTCCGGTCCTTCCGGAACATGTTCCGACGCTTCCGGAAGATGTTCCGGTGCTTCCGGAACATGTTCCGGTGCTTCCGGAACATGTTCCGGTGCTTCCGGAACATGTTCCGGTCCTTCCGGAACATGTTCCGGCGATTCCGGAACATGTTCCGGCGCTTCCGGAACATGTGCCGGTCCTTCCGGAACATGTTCCGGTCCTTCCGGAACATGTTCCGGCGCTTCCGGAACATGTTCCGGCGCTTCCGGAACATGTTCCGGTCCTTCCGGAACATGTTCCGACGCTTCCGGAAGATGTTCCGGTGCTTCCGGAACATGTTCCGGTGCTTCCGGAACATGTTCCGGTCCTTCCGGAACATGTTCCGGTGCTTCCGGAACATGTTCCGGCGATTCCGGAACATGTTCCGGCGCTTCCGGAACATGTGCCGGTCCTTCCGGAACATGTTCCGGTCCTTCCGGAACATGTTCCGGCGCTTCCGGAACATGTTCCGGGGCTTCCGGAACATGTTCCGGTGCTTCCGGAACATGTTCCGGTGCTTTCCGAACATGTTCCGGTCCTTCCGGAACATGTTCCGGCGCTTGCGGAACATGTTCCGGCGCTTCCGGGAACATGTTCCGGCGCTTCCAGGAACATGTTCCGGTCCTTCCGGAACATGTTCCGACGCTTCCGGAAGATGTTCCGGTGCTTCCGGAACATGTTCCGGTGCTTCCGGAACATGTTCCGGTCCTTCCGGAACATGTTCCGGTCCTTCCGGAACATGTTCCGGTCCTTCCGGAACATGTTCCGGCGATTCCGGAACATGTTCCGGCGATTCCGGAACATGTTCCGGCGCTTCCGGAACATGTTCCGGTCCTTCCGGAACATGTTCCGGCGCTTCCGGAACATGTTCCGGGGCTTCCGGAACATGTTCCGGGGCTTTCCGAACATGTTCCGGTCCTTCCGGAACATGTGCCGGCGCTTGCGGAACATGTTCCGGCGCTTCCGGAACATGTTCCGGTGCTTCCGGAACATGTTCCGGTGCCTCCGGAACATGTTCCGGTGCTTCCGGAACATGTTCCGGTCCTTCCGGAACATGTTCCGGCGCTTCCGGAACATGGTCCAGCGCTTCCGGAACATGGTCCGGCGCCTCCGGAACATGGTCCGGCGCCTCCGGAACATGTTCCGGTGCCTCCGGAACATGTTCCGGTGGTTCCGGAACATGTTCCGGTGCTTCCAGAACATGTTCCGGTCCTTCCGGAACATGATCCGGTCCTTCCGGAACATGTTCCGGCGCTTCCGGAACATGTTCCGGTGCTTTCAGAACATGCTCCGGTGCTTCCGGTACATGTTCCGGTGCCTCCGGAACATGTTCCGGTGCCTCCGGAACATGTTCCGGTGCTTCCGGAACATGTTCCGGCGCTTCCGCAACATGTTCCGGCGCTTCCGGAACATGGTCCAGCGCTTCCGGAACATGGTCCGGCGCCTCCGGAACATGGTCCGGCGACTCCGGAACATGTTCCGGTGCCTCCGGAACATGTTCCGGTGGTTCCGGAACATGTTCCGGTGCTTCCAGAACATGTTCCGGTCCTTCCGGAACATGTTCCGGTCCTTCCGGAACATGCTCCGGCGCTTCCGGAACACGTGCCGGTCCTTCCGGAACATGTTCCGGTCCTTCCGGAACATGTTCCGGCGCTTCCGGGACATGTTCCGGGGCTTCCGGAACATGTTCCGGTGCTTTCAGAACATGTTCCGGTCCTTCCGGAACATGTTCCGGCGCTTGCGGATCATGTTCCGGCGCTTCCGCAACATGTTCCGGTGCTTCCGGAACATGTTCCGGTGCTTCCGGAACATGTTCCGGTGCTTCCGGAACATGTTCCGGTGCCTCCGGAACATGTTCAGGTGCCTCCGGAACATGTTCCGGTGCTTCCGGAACATGTTCCGGTGCTTCCGGAACATGTTCCGGCGCTTCCCGAACATGTTCCGGCGCCTCCGGAACATGTTCCAGCGCTTCCGGAACATGGTCTGGCGCCTCCGGAACATGGTCCGGCGCCTCCGGAACATGGTCCGGCGCCTCCGGAACATGTTCCGGTGCCTCCGGAACATGTTCCGGTGCTTCCGGAACATGTTCAGGCGCTTCCGGAACATGTTCCGGTGCTTCCGGAACATGTTTCGGCGCTTCCGGAACATGTTCCGGTCCTTCCGGAACATGTTCCGGCGCTTCCAGAACATGTTCCGGTCTTTCCGGAACATGTTCCGGTCCTTCCGGAACATGTTCCGGTCCTTCCGGAACATGTTCCGGTCCTTCCGGAACATGTTCCGGCGCTTCCGGAACATGTTCCGGCGCTTCCGGAACATGTTCCGGTGCTTCCGGAACATGTTCCGGTGCTTCCGGAAAATGTTCCGGCGCTTCCGGAACATGTTCCGGTGCTTCCGGAACATGTTCCGGTGCTTCCTGAACAGGTTCCGGCGCTTCCGGAACATGTTCCAGTCCTTCCGGAAAATGTTCCGGCGCTTCCGGGAACATGTTCCGGCGCTTCCAGGAACATGTTCCGGTCCTTCCACGCTTCCGGAACATGTTCCGGTGCTTCCGGAACATGTTCCGGTGCTTCCGGAACATGTTCCGGTCCTTCCGGAACATGTTCCGGCGCTTCCGGAACATGTTCCGGCGATTCCGGAACACGTTCCGGCGCTTCCGGAACATGTGCCGGTCCTTCCGGAACATGTTCCGGTCCTTCCGGAACATGTTCCGGCGCTTGCGGAACATGTTCCGGCGCTTCCGGAACATGTTCCGGTGCTTCCGGAACGTGTTCCGGTGCCTCCGGAACATGTTCCGGTGCTTCCTGAACATGTTCCGGTCCTTCCGGAACATGTTCCGGCGCTTCCGGAACATGTTCCGGTGCTTTCAGAACATGTTCCGGTGCTTCCGGTACATGTTCCGGTGCCTCCGGAACATGTTCCGGTGCCTCCGGAACATGTTCCGGTGCTTCCGGAACATGTTCCGGCGCTTCCGGAACATGTTCCGGCGCTTCCGGAACATGGTCCAGCGCCTCCGGAACATGGTCCGGCGCCTCCGGAACATGGTCCGGCGCCTCCGGAACATGTTCCGGTGCCTCCGGAACATGTTCCGGTGGTTCACGAACATGTTCCGGTGCTTCCGGAACATGTTCCGGTCCTTCCGGAACATGTTCCGGCGCTTCCGGAACATGTTCCGGCGCTTCCGGAACATGTTCCGGTGCTTCCGGAACATGTTCCGGTGCTTCCGGAACATGTTCCGGGGCTTCCGGAACATGTTCCGGGGCTTCCGGAACATGTTCAGGTGCCTCCGGAACATGTTCCGGTGCTTCCGGAACATGTTCCGGTGCTCTCGGAACATGTTCCGGCGCTTCCCGGACATGTTCCGGCGCTTCCGGAACATGTTCCGGCGCTTCCGGAACGTGGTCCGGCGCCTCCGGAACGTGGTCCGGCGCCTCCGGAACATGGTCCGGCGCCTCCGGAACATGTTCCGGCGCCTCCGGAACATGTTCCGGTGCTTCCGGAACATGTTCCGGTGCTTCCGGAACATGTTCCGGCGCTTCCCGAACATGTTCCGGCGCTTCCGGAACATGTTCCGGTGCTTCCGGAACATGTTTCGGCGCTTCCGGAACATGTTCCGGTCTTTCCGGAACATGTTCCGGTCCTTCCGGAACATGTTCGGGTCCTTCCGGAACATGTTCCGGCGCTTCCGGAACATGTTCCGGTGCTTCCAGAACATGTTCCGGTGCTTCCGGAACATGTTCCGGCGCTTCCGGAACATGTTCCAGTGCTTCCGGAACATGTTCCGGCGCTTCCGGAACATGTTCCGGTGCTTTCGGAACATGTTCCGGAAGCGTCGGAACATGTTCCGGCGCTTCCGGAACATGTTCCGGTGCTTCCGGAACATGTTCGGGTCCTTCCGGAACATGTTCCGGCGCTTCCGGAACATGTTCCGGTGCTTCCAGAACATGTTCCGGTGCTTCCGGAACATGTTCCGGTCCTTCCGGAACATGTTTCGGCGCTTCCGGAACATGTTTCGGCGCTTCCGGAACATGTTCCGGCGCTTCCGGAACATGTTCCGGCGCTTCCGGAACATGTTCCGGTGCTTCCGGAACATGTTCCGGTCCTTCCGGAACATGTTCCGGTGCTTCCGGAACATGTTCCGGTCCTTCCGGAACATGTTCCGGCGCTTCCGGAACATGTTCCGGTGCTTCCGGAACATGTTTCGGCGCCTCCGGAACATGTTCCGGTCCTTCCGGAACATGTTCCCGTGCTTCCGGAACATGTTCCGGTGCTTCCGGAACATGTTCCGGCGCTTCCCGAACATGTTCCGGCGCTTCCGGAACATGTTCCGGTGCTTCCGGAATATGTTCCGGTCCTTCCGGAACATGTTCCGGTCCTTCCGGAACATGTTCCGGCGCTTCCGGAACATGTTCCGGCGCTTCCGGAACATGTTCCGGTGCTTCCGGGACATGTTCCGGTCCTTCCGGAACATGTTCCGGTCCTTCCGGAACATGTTCCGGTGCTTCCGGAAGATGTTCCGGTCCTTCCGGAACATGTTCCGGTGCTTCCGGAACATGTTCCGGCGCTTCCGGAACATGTTCCGGTCCTTCCGGAACATGTTCCGGTACTTCCGGAACATGTTCCGGTACTTCCGGAACATGTTCCGGTGCTTCCGGAACATTTTCCGGTCCTTCCGGAACATGTTTCGGCGCTTCCGGAACATGTTTCGGCGCTTCCGGAACATGTTCCGGTGCTTCCGGAACATGTTTCGGAAGGGCCGGAACAAGTTCCGATGCTTCCGGAACATGTTCCGAAAGCGCCGGAACATGTTCCGGAAGCGCCGGAACATGTTCCGGAAGCGCCGGAACATGTTCCGGAAGGACCGGAACATGTTCCGGAAGCGCCGGAACATGTTTCGGAAGCGCCGGAACATGTTCCGGAAGCGCCGGAACATGTTCCGGAAGTGCCGGAACATGTTTCGGAAGGACCGGAACATCTTCCGGAACGACCGGAACATGTTCCGGTCCTTCCGGAACATGTTCCGGCGCTTCTGTAACATGTTCCGGCCCTTCCGGAACATGTTCCGGCGCTTTAGGAACATGTTCCGGAAGCATCGGAACATGTTCCGGTCCTTCCGGAACATGTTCCCGTGCTTTCTGAACATGTTCCGGTGCTTCCGGTACATGTTCCGGCGCTTCCGGAACATGTTCCGGTCCTTCCGGAACATGTTCCGGTCCTTCCGGAACATGTTCCGGCGCTTCCGGAACATGTTCTGGTCCTTCCGGAACATGTTCCCGTGCTTTCTGAACATGTTCCGGTGCTTCCGGTACATGTTCCGGCGCTTCCGGGACATGTTCCGGCGCTTCCGGAACATGTTCCGGTGCTTCCGGAACATGTTCCGGTCCTTCCGGAACATGTTCCGCTCCTTCCGGAACATGTTCCGGTCCTTCCGGAACATGTTCCGGCGCTTCCGGAACATGTTCCGGTCCTTCCGGAACATGTTCCGGTGCTTCCGGAACATGTTCCGGTCCTTCCGGAACATGTTCCGGTCCTTCCGGAACATGTTTCGGCTCTTCTGGAACATGTTCCTGTGCTTCCGGAACATGTTCCGGTCCTTCCGGAACATGTTCCGGTGCCTCCGGAACATGTTCGGGTCCTTCCGGAACATGTTCCGGTGCCTCCGGAACATGTTCGGGTCCTTCCGGAACATGTTCCGGCGCTTCCGGAACATGTTCCGGCGCTTCCGGAACATGTTCCGGTCCTTCCGGAACATGTTCCGGTCCTTCTGGAGCATGTTCCGGTCCTTCCGGAACATGTTCCGGCGCTTCCGGAACATGTTCCGACGCTTCCGGAACATGTTCCGGTCCTTCCGGAGCGTGTTCCGGCGCTTCCGGAACATGTTCCGGCTCTTCCGGAACATGTTCCGGTGCTTCCGGAACATGTTCCGGTGATTCCAGAACATGCTCCGGCGCTTCCGGAACATGTTCCGGTGCTTCCGGAACATGTTCCGGCGCTTCCGGAACATGTTCCGGTGCTTCCGGAACATGTTCCGGTCCTTCCGGAACATGTTCCGGTGCTTCCGGAACATCTTCCGGCGCTTCCGGAAGATGTTCTGGCGCTTCCGGAACATGTTCCGGCGCTTCCGGAAGATTTTCCGGTCCTTCTGGAACATGTTCCGGTGCTTCCGGAACATGTTCCGGCGATTCCGGAACATGTTCCGGCGCTTCCGGAACATGTTCCGGTGCTTCCGGAACATGTTCCGGTCCTTCCGGAACATGTTCCGGTCCTTCCGGAACATGTTCCGGCGCTTCCGGAACATGTTCCGGCGATTCCGTAACATGTTCCGGCGCTTCCGGAACATGTTCCGGTGCCTCCGGAACATGTTCCGGTCCTTCCGGAACATGTGGCGGTCCTTCCGGAACATGTTCCGGCGCTTCCGGAACATGTTCCGGTGCTTCCGGAACATGTTCCGGTCCTTCCGGAACATGTTCCGGCGCTTCCGGAACATGTTCCGGTGCGTCCGGAACATGTTCCGGCGCTTGCGGAACATGTTCCGGCGCTTCCGGGAACATGTTCCGACGCTTCTGGAAGATGTTCCGGTGCTTCCGGAACATGTTCCGGTGCTTCCGGAACATGTTTCGGTGCTTCCGGAACATGTTCGGGCGCTTCCGGAACATGTTCGAGAAGCATCGGAACATGTTCCGGTGCTTCCGGAACATGTTCCGGTGCTTCCGGAACATGTTCCGGCGCTTCCGGAACATGTTCCGGTCCTTCCGAAACATGTTCCGGTGCTTCCGGAACATGTTCCGGTGCTTCCGGAACATGTTCCGGCGCTTCTGGAACATGTTCCGGTCCTTCCGGAACATGTTCCGGTCCTTCCGGAACATGTGCCGGCGCTTCCGGAACATGTGCCGGCGCTTCCGGAACATGTGCTGGCCCTCCCGGAACATGTTCCGGTCCTTCCGGAACATGTTCCGGCGCTTCCGGAACATGTTCCGGGGCTTCCGGAACATGTTCCGGTCCTTCCGGAACATGTTCCGGCGCTTCCGGAACATGTTCCGGGGCTTCCGGAACATGTTCCGGTGCTTTCGGAACATGTTCCGGTCCTTCCGGAACATGTTCCGGCGCTTCCGGAACATGTTCCGGTGCTTCCGGGCCTCCGGAACATGTTCCGGTCCTTCCGGAACATGTTCCGGAAGCGCCGGAACACGTTCCGGAAGGACCTTCCGGAACATGTTCCGGTCCTTCCGGAACGTGTTCCGGCGCTTCCGGAACATGTTCCGGTCCTTCCGGAACATGTGCCGGTTCTTCCGGAACATGTTCCGGTGCTTCCGGAACATGTTCCGGTTCTCAGGAACACGTGCCGGTCCTTCCGAAACACGATCCGGTCCTTCCGGAACATGTTCCGGTCCTTCCGGAACATGTTCCGGTCCTTCCGGAAGATGTTCCGGCGCTTCCGGAACATGTGCCGGCGCTTCCGGAACATGTGCCGGCGCGCCCGGAACATGTGCCGGTCCTTCCGGAACACGTTCCGGTCCTTCCGGAACATGTTCCGGCGCTTCCGGAACATGTTCCGGTCCTTCCGGAACATGTTCCGGTGCTTCCGCAACATGTTCCGGTCCTTCCGGAACATGTTCCGGCGCTTCCGGAACATGTTGCGGAAGAACCAGAACATGTTCCGGCGCTTCCGGAACATGTTCCGGTCCTTCCGGAACATGTTCCGGTCCTTCCGGAACATGTTCCGGTGCTTCCGGAACATGTTCCGGCGCTTCCGGAACATGTTCCGGTTCTTCCGGAACATGTTCCGGTTCTTCCGGAAAATGTTCCGGTGCTTCCGGAACATGTTCCGGTGCCTCCGGAACATGTTCCAGTCCTTCCGGAAGATGTTCCGGTGCTTCCGGAACATGTTCCGGTGCTTCGGGAACATGTTCCGGTGCTTCCGGAACATGTTCCGGTCCTTCCGGAACATGTTCCGGTGCTTCCGGAACATGTTTCGGCGCTTCCGGAACATGTTCCGGCGCTTCCGGAACATGTTCCGGTGCTTCCGGAACATGTTCCGGTCCTTCCGGAACATGTTCCGGTCCTTCCGGAACATGTTTCGGCTCTTCTGGAACATGTTCCTGTGCTTCCGGAACATGTTCCGGTCCTTCCGGAACATGTTCCGGTGCCTCCGGAACATGTTCGGGTCCTTCCGGAACATGTTCCGGTGCCTCCGGAACATGTTCGGGTCCTTCCGGAACATGTTCCGGCGCTTCCGGAACATGTTCCGGCGCTTCCGGAACATGTTCCGGTCCTTCCGGAACATGTTCCGGTCCTTCTGGAGCATGTTCCGGTCCTTCCGGAACATGTTCCGGCGCTTCCGGAACATGTTCCGACGCTTCCGGAACATGTTCCGGTCCTTCCGGAGCGTGTTCCGGCGCTTCCGGAACATGTTCCGGCTCTTCCGGAACATGTTCCGGTGCTTCCGGAACATGTTCCGGTGATTCCAGAACATGCTCCGGCGCTTCCGGAACATGTTCCGGTGCTTCCGGAACATGTTCCGGCGCTTCCGGAACATGTTCCGGTGCTTCCGGAACATGTTCCGGTCCTTCCGGAACATGTTCCGGTGCTTCCGGAACATCTTCCGGCGCTTCCGGAAGATGTTCTGGCGCTTCCGGAACATGTTCCGGCGCTTCCGGAAGATTTTCCGGTCCTTCTGGAACATGTTCCGGTGCTTCCGGAACATGTTCCGGCGATTCCGGAACATGTTCCGGCGCTTCCGGAACATGTTCCGGTGCTTCCGGAACATGTTCCGGTCCTTCCGGAACATGTTCCGGTCCTTCCGGAACATGTTCCGGCGCTTCCGGAACATGTTCCGGCGATTCCGTAACATGTTCCGGCGCTTCCGGAACATGTTCCGGTGCCTCCGGAACATGTTCCGGTCCTTCCGGAACATGTGGCGGTCCTTCCGGAACATGTTCCGGCGCTTCCGGAACATGTTCCGGTGCTTCCGGAACATGTTCCGGTCCTTCCGGAACATGTTCCGGCGCTTCCGGAACATGTTCCGGTGCGTCCGGAACATGTTCCGGCGCTTGCGGAACATGTTCCGGCGCTTCCGGGAACATGTTCCGACGCTTCTGGAAGATGTTCCGGTGCTTCCGGAACATGTTCCGGTGCTTCCGGAACATGTTTCGGTGCTTCCGGAACATGTTCGGGCGCTTCCGGAACATGTTCGAGAAGCATCGGAACATGTTCCGGTGCTTCCGGAACATGTTCCGGTGCTTCCGGAACATGTTCCGGCGCTTCCGGAACATGTTCCGGTCCTTCCGAAACATGTTCCGGTGCTTCCGGAACATGTTCCGGTGCTTCCGGAACATGTTCCGGCGCTTCTGGAACATGTTCCGGTCCTTCCGGAACATGTTCCGGTCCTTCCGGAACATGTGCCGGCGCTTCCGGAACATGTGCCGGCGCTTCCGGAACATGTGCTGGCCCTCCCGGAACATGTTCCGGTCCTTCCGGAACATGTTCCGGCGCTTCCGGAACATGTTCCGGGGCTTCCGGAACATGTTCCGGTCCTTCCGGAACATGTTCCGGCGCTTCCGGAACATGTTCCGGGGCTTCCGGAACATGTTCCGGTGCTTTCGGAACATGTTCCGGTCCTTCCGGAACATGTTCCGGCGCTTCCGGAACATGTTCCGGTGCTTCCGGGCCTCCGGAACATGTTCCGGTCCTTCCGGAACATGTTCCGGAAGCGCCGGAACACGTTCCGGAAGGACCTTCCGGAACATGTTCCGGTCCTTCCGGAACGTGTTCCGGCGCTTCCGGAACATGTTCCGGTCCTTCCGGAACATGTGCCGGTTCTTCCGGAACATGTTCCGGTGCTTCCGGAACATGTTCCGGTTCTCAGGAACACGTGCCGGTCCTTCCGAAACACGATCCGGTCCTTCCGGAACATGTTCCGGTCCTTCCGGAACATGTTCCGGTCCTTCCGGAAGATGTTCCGGCGCTTCCGGAACATGTGCCGGCGCTTCCGGAACATGTGCCGGCGCGCCCGGAACATGTGCCGGTCCTTCCGGAACACGTTCCGGTCCTTCCGGAACATGTTCCGGCGCTTCCGGAACATGTTCCGGTCCTTCCGGAACATGTTCCGGTGCTTCCGCAACATGTTCCGGTCCTTCCGGAACATGTTCCGGCGCTTCCGGAACATGTTGCGGAAGAACCAGAACATGTTCCGGCGCTTCCGGAACATGTTCCGGTCCTTCCGGAACATGTTCCGGTCCTTCCGGAACATGTTCCGGTGCTTCCGGAACATGTTCCGGCGCTTCCGGAACATGTTCCGGTTCTTCCGGAACATGTTCCGGTTCTTCCGGAAAATGTTCCGGTGCTTCCGGAACATGTTCCGGTGCCTCCGGAACATGTTCCAGTCCTTCCGGAAGATGTTCCGGTGCTTCCGGAACATGTTCCGGTGCTTCGGGAACATGTTCCGGTGCTTCCGGAACATGTTCCGGTCCTTCCGGAACATGTTCCGGTGCTTCCGGAACATGTTTCGGCGCTTCCGGAACATGTTCCGGCGCTTCCGGAACATGTTCCGGTGCTTCCGGAACATGTTCCGGTGCTTCCGGAACATGTTCCGGTCCTTCCGGAACATGTTCCGGGGCTTCCGGAATATGTTCCGGGCCTTCCGGAACATGTTCCGGTGCTTTCGGAATATGTTCCGGAAGCATCGGAACATGTTCCGATCCTTCCGGAACATGTTCCGGTGCTCCCGGAAGATGTTCCGGCGCTTCCGGAACATGTTCTGGCGCTTCCTGAACATGTTCCGGTCCTTCCGGAACATGTTCCGGTGCTTCCGGAACATGTTCGGGTGCTTCCGGAACATGTTCCGGTGCTTCCGGAACATGTTCCGGTCCTTCCGGAACATGTTCCGGCGCTTCCAGAAACATTTTCCGGCGCTTCCGGGAACATGTTCCGGCGCTTCCGGGAACATGTTCCGGTCCTTCCGGAACATGTTCCGACGCTTCCGGAAGATGTTCCGGTGCTTCCGGAATATGTTCCGGTGCTTCCGGAACATGTTCCGGTGCTTTCGGAACATGTTCCGGTGCTTCCGGAACATGTTCCGGTGCTTCCGGAACATGTTCCGGCGCTTCCGGAACATGTTCCGGTGCTTCCGCAACATGTTCCGGCGCTTCCGGAACATGTTCCGGTCTTCCCGGAACATGTTCCGGTCCTTCCGGAACATGTGCCGGCGCTTTGGAACATGTGCCGGCGCTTCCGGAACATGTGCCGGTCCTTCCAGAACATGTGCCGGTCCTTCCGGAACATGTTCCGGTCCTTCCGGAACATGTTCTGGTCCTTCCGGGACATCTTCCGGCGCTTCCGGAACATGTCCCCCGCTTCCGGAACATGTTCCGGCGCTTCCGGAACATGTTCCGGGGCTTCCGGAACATGTTCCGGTGCTTTCAGACTATGTTCCGGAAGCATCGGAACATGTTCCGATCCTTCCGGAACATGTTCCGGTGCTTCCGGAAGATGTTCCGGCGCTTCCGGAACATTTTCCGGCGCTTCCGGAACATGTTCCGGTGCTTCTGGAACATGTTCCGGTGCCTCCGGAACATGTTCCGGTGCTTCCGGAACATGTTCCGGCGCTTCCGGGAACATGTTCCGGCCCTTCCGGAACATGTTCCGGCCCTTCCGGAACATGTTCCGGTGCTTCCGGAACATGTTCCGGCCCTTCCGAAACATGTTCCGGTGCTTCCGGAACATGTTCCGGTGCTTCCGGAACATGTTCCGGTCCTTCCGGAACATGTTCCGGTGCTTCCGGAACATGTCTCGGCGCTTCCGGAACATGTTCCGGTCCTTCCGGAACATGTTCCGGCGCTTCTGGAACATGTTCCGGTCCTTCCGGAACATGTTCCGGCGCTTCCGGAACATGTTCCGGTCCTTCCGGAACATGTTCCGGCGCTTCCGGAACATTTTCCGGTCCTTCCGGAACATGTTCCGGTCCTTCCGGAACATGTTCCGGCGCTTCCGGAACATGTTCCGGTGCTTCCGGAACATGTTCCGGTGTTTCCGGATCATGTTCCGGTCTTTCCGGAACATGTTCCGGTCCTTTCGGAACATGTTCCGGTCCTTCCGGAACATGTTCCGGCGCTTCCGGAACATGTTCCGCTGCTTCCGGAACATGTTCCGGTGCTTCCGGAACATGTTCCGCTGCTTCCGGAACATGTTCCGGTCCTTCCGGAAGATGTTCCGGCGCTTGCGGAACATGTGCCGGTCCTCCCGGAACATGTTCCAGCGATTCCGGAACATGTTCCGGGGCTTCCGGAATATGTTCCGGGGCTTCCGGAACATGTTCCGGTGCTTTCGGAATATGTTCCGGAAGCATCGGAACATGTTCCGATCCTCCCGGAACATGTTCCGGTGGTTCCGGAAGATGTTCCGGCGCTTCCGGAACATGTTCCGGCGCTTCCTGAACATGTTCCGGTCCTTCCGGAACATGTTCCGGTGCTTCCGGAACATGTTCCGGTGCTTCCGGAACATGTTCCGGCGCTTCCGGAACATGTTCCGGTTCTTCCGGAACATGTTCCGGTCCTTCCGGAACATGTTCCGGTCCTTCCGGAACATGTTCCGGCGCTTCCGGAACATGTTCCGGGGCTTCCGGAATATGTTCCGGGGCTTCCGGAACATGTTCCGGTGCTTTCGGAATATGTTCCGGAAGCATCGGAACATGTTCCGATCCTTCCGGAACATGTTCCGGTGCTTCCGGAAGATGTTCCGGCGCTTCCGGAACATGTTCCGGTTCTTCCGGAACATGTTCCGGTCCTTCCGGAACATGTTCCGGTCCTTCCGGAACATGTTCCGGCGCTTCCGGAACATGTTCTGGTGCTTCCGGAACATGTTCCGGCGCTTCCGGGAACATGTTCCGGCGCTTCCGGGAACATGTTCCGGTCCTTCCGGAACATGTTCCGACGCTTCCGGAAGATGTTCCGGTGCTTCCGGAATATGTTCCGGTGCTTCCGGAACATGTTCCGGTGCTTTCGGAACATGTTCCGGTGCTTCCGGAACATGTTCCGGTGCTTCCGGAACATGTTCCGGTGCTTCCGGAACATGTTCCGGTGCTTCCGCAACATGTTCCGGCGCTTCCGGAACATGTTCCGGTCTTTCCGGAACATGTTCCGGTCCTTCCGGAACATGTGCCGGCGCTTTGGAACATGTGCCGGCGCTTCCGGAACATGTGCCGGTCCTTCCAGAACATGTGCCGGTCCTTCCGGAACATGTTCCGGTCCTTCCGGAACATGTTCTGGTCCTTGCGGGACATTTTCCGGCGCTTCCGGAACATGTCCCCCGCTTCCGGAACATGTTCCGGGGCTTCCGGAACATGTTCCGGTGCTTTCAGAACATGTTCCGGAAGCATCGGAACATGTTCCGATCCTTCCGGAACATGTTCCGGTGCTTCCGGAAGATGTTCCGGCGCTTCCGGAACATTTTCCGGCGCTTCCGGAACATGTTCCGGTGCTTCTGGAACATGTTCCGGTGCCTCCGGAACATGTTCCGGTGCTTCCGGAACATGTTCCGGCGCTTCCGGGAACATGTTCCGGCCCTTCCGGAACATGTTCCGGCCCTTCCGGAACATGTTCCGGTGCTTCCGGAACATGTTCCGGCCCTTCCGAAACATGTTCCGGTCCTTCCGGAACATGTTCCGGTGCTTCCGGAACATGTTCCGGTCCTTCCGGAACATGTTCCGGTGCTTCCGGAACATGTCTCGGCGCTTCCGGAACATGTTCCGGTCCTTCCGGAACATGTTCCGGCGCTTCTGGAACACGTTCCGGTCCTTCCGGAACATGTTCCGGCGCTTCCGGAACATGTTCCGGTCCTTCCGGAACATGTTCCGGCGCTTCCGGAACATTTTCCGGTCCTTCCGGAACATGTTCCGGTCCTTCCGGAACATGTTCCGGTCCTTCCGGAACATGTTCCGGCGCTTCCGGAACATGTTCCGGTGTTTCCGGAACATGTTCCGGTCTTTCCGGAACATGTTCCGGTCCTTTCGGAACATGTTCCGGTCCTTCCGGAACATGTTCCGGCGCTTCCGGAACATGTTCCGGTGCTTCCGGAACATGTTCCGGTCCTTCCGGAACATGTTCCCGCGCTTCCGGAACATGTTCCGGTGCTTCCGGAACATGTTCCGGTCCTTCCGGAACATGTTCCGGCGCTTCCGGAACATGTTCCGGCGCTTCCGGAACATGTTCCGGTGCTTTCTGAACATGTTCCGGAAGCATCGGAACATGTTCCGGTCCTTCCGGAACATGTTCCGGTGTTCCGGTCCTTCCGGAACATGTTCCGGTCCTTCCGGAACATGTTCCGGTGCGTCCGGAACATGTTCCGGCGCTTCCGGAACATGTTCCGGCGCTTCCGAAACATGTTCCGGTCCTTCCGGAACATGTTCCGGTCCTTCCGGAACATGTTCCGGTGCTTCCGGAACATGTTCCGGTCCTTCCGGAATATGTTGCGGCGCTTCCGAAACATGTTCCGGTCCTCCGGAACATGTTCCGGTGCTTCCGGAACATGTTCCGGTCCTTCCGGAACATGTTGCGGCGCTTCCGGAACATGTTCCGGTCCTTCCGGAACATGTTCCAGCGCTTCCGGAACATGTGCCGGCGCTTCCGGAACATGTGCCGGTCCTTCCGGAACATGTTCCGGTCCTTCCGGAACATGTTCCGGCGCTTCCGGAACATGTTCCGGTCCTTCCGGAACATGTTCCGGTTCTTCCGGAACATGTTCCGGTCCTTCCGGAACATGTTCCGGTCCTTCCGGAACATGTTCCGGCGCTTCCGGAACATGTTCCGGTCCTTCCGGAACATGTTCCGGTGCTTCCGGAACATGTTCCGGTGCTTCCGGAACATGTTCCGGCGCTTGCGGCACATGTGCCGGTCCTTCCGGAACATGTTCCAGCGATTCCGGAACATGTTCCGGGGCTTCCGGAATATGTTCCGGGGCTTCCGGAACATGTTCCGGTGCTTTCGGAATATGTTCCGGAAGCATCGGAACATGTTCCGATCCTTCCGGAACATGTTCCGGTGCTTCCGGAAGATGTTCCGGCGCTTCCGGAACATGTTCCGGCGCTTCAGGAACATGTTCCGGCGCTTCCGGAACATGTTCCGGTTCTTCCGGAACATGTTCCGGTCCTTCCGGAACATGTTCCGGCGCTTCCGGAACATGTTCTGGTGCTTACGGAACATGTTCCGGCGCTTCCGGGAACATGTTCCGGCGCTTCCGGGAACATGTTCCGGTCCTTCCGGAACATGTTCCGACGCTTCCGGAAGATGTTCCGGTGCTTCCGGAAGATGTTCCGGTGCTTCCGGAACATGTTCCGGTGCTTTCGGAGCATGTTCCGGAAGCATCGGAACATGTTCCGGTGCTTCCGGAACATGTTCCGGTGCTTCCGGAACATGTTCCGGCGCTTCCGCAACATGTTCCGGTGCTTCCGGAACATGTTCCGGTCTTTCCGGAACATGTTCCGGTCTTTCCGGAACATGTTCCGGTCCTTCCGGAACATGTTCCGGCGCTTCCGGAACATGTTCCGGCGCTTCCTGAACATGTTCCGGTCCTTCCGGAACATGTTCCGGCGCTTCCGGAACATGTTCCGGTGCTTTCTGAACATGTTCCGGAAGCATCGGAACATGTTCCGGTCCTTCCGGAACATGTTCCGGTCCTTCCGGAACATGTTCCGGTGCTTCCGGAACATGTTCCGGCGCTTCCGGAACATGTTCCGGCGCTTCCGAAACATGTTCCGGTCCTTCCGGAACATGTTCCGGTGCTTCCGGAACATGTTCCGGTGCTTCCGGAACATGTTCCGGTCCTTCCGGAATATGTTGCGGCGCTTCCGAAACATGTTCCGGTCCTCCGGAACATGTTCCGGTGCTTCCGGAACATGTTCCGGTCCTTCCGGAACATGTTGCGGCGCTTCCGGAACATGTTCCGGTCCTTCCGGAACATGTTCCAGGGCTTCCGGAACATGTGCCGGCGCTTCCGGAACATGTGCCGGTCCTTCCGGAACATGTTCCGGTCCTTCCGGAACATGTTCCGGGCCTTCCGGAACATGTTCCGGTGCTTCCGGAACATGTTCCGGTGCTTCCGGAACATGTTCCGGTCCTTCCGGAACATGTTCCGGTTCTTCCGGAACATGTTCCCGTGCTTCCGGAACATGTTCCGATGCTTCTGGAACATGTTCCGGTCCTTCCGGAACATGTTGCGGCGCTTCCGGAACATGTTCCGGTCCTTCCGGAACATGTTCCAGGGCTTCCGGAACATGTGCCGGCGCTTCCGGAACATGTGCCGGTCCTTCCGGAACATGTTCCGGTCCTTCCGGAACATGTTCCGGGCCTTCCGGAACATGTTCCGGTGCTTCCGGAACATGTTCCGGTGCTTCCGGAACATGTTCCGGTCCTTCCGGAACATGTTCCGGTTCTTCCGGAACATGTTCCGGTGCTTCCGGAACATGTTCCGGTGCTTCCGGAACATGTTCCGGTCCTTCCGGAACATGTTGCGGCGCTTCCGGAACATGTTCCGGTCCTTCCGGAACATGTTCCAGGGCTTCCGGAACATGTGCCGGCGCTTCCGGAACATGTGCCGGTCCTTCCGGAACATGTTCCGGTCCTTCCGGAACATGTTCCGGGCCTTCCGGAACATGTTCCGGTGCTTCCGGAACATGTTCCGGTGCTTCCGGAACATGTTCCGGTCCTTCCGGAACATGTTCCGGTTCTTCCGGAACATGTTCCGGTGCTTCCGGAACATGTTCCGGTGCTTCCGGAACATGTTCCGGTGCTTCCGGAACATGTTCCGGCGCTTCCGGCACATGTGCCGGTCCTTCCGGAACATGTTCCAGCGATTCCGGAACATGTTCCGGGGCTTCCGGAATATGTTCCGGGGCTTCCGGAACATGTTCCGGTGCTTTCGGAATATGTTCCGGAAGCATCGGAACATGTTCCGATCCTTCCGGAACATGTTCCGGTGCTTCCGGAAGATGTTCCGGCGCTTCCGGAACATGTTCCGGCGTTTCCGGAACATGTTCCGGCGCTTCCTGAACATGTTCCGGTCCTTCCGGAACATGTTCCGGTGCTTCCGGAACATGATCCGGCGCTTCAGGAACATGTTCCGGCGCTTCCGGGACATGTTCCGGTTCTTCCGGAACATGTTCCGGTGCTTCCGGAACATGTTCCGGCGCTTCCGGAACATGTTCTGGTGCTTACGGAACATGTTCCGGCGCTTCTGGGAACATGTTCCGGCGCTTCCGGGAACATGTTCCGGTCCTTCCGGAACATGTTCCGACGCTTCCGGAAGATGTTCCGGTGCTTCCGGAACATGTTCCAGTGCTTCCGGAACATGTTCCCGTGCTTTCGGAGCATGTTCCGGAAGCATCGGAACATGTTCCGGTGCTTCCGGAACATCTTCCGGTGCTTCCAGAACATGTTCCGGCGCTTCCGCAACATGTTCCGGTGCTTCCGGAACATGTTCCGGTGTTTCCGGAACATGTTCCGGTCTTTCCGGAACATGTTCCGGTCCTTCCGGAACATGTTCCGGTCCTTCCGGAACATGTTCCGGCGCTTCCGGAACATGTTCCGGTGCTTCCGGAACATGTTCCGGTCCTTCCGGAACATGTTCCCGCGCTTCCGGAACATGTTCCGGTGCTTCCGGAACATGTTCCGGTCCTTTCGGAACATGTTCCGGCGCTTCCGGAACATGTTCCGGCGCTTCCGGAACATGTTCCGGTGCTTGCTGAACATGTTCCGGAAGCATTGGAACATGTTCCGGTCCTTCCGGAACATGTTCCGGTCCTTCCGGAACTTGTTCCGGAAGCATTGGAACATGTTCCGGTCCTTCCGGAACATGTTCCGGTCCTTCCGGAACATGTTCCGGTGCTTCCGGAACATGTTCCGGCGCTTCCGGAACATGTTCCGGCGCTTCCGAAACATGTTCCGGTCCTTCCGGAACATGTTCCGGTCCTTCCGGAACGTGTTCCGGTGCTTCCGGAACATGTTCCGGTCCTTCCGGAATATGTTGCGGCGCTTCCGAAACATGTTCCGGTCCTCCGGAACATGTTACGGTGCTTCCGGAACATGTTCCGGTCCTTCCGGAACATGTTCCGGTCCTTCCGGAACATGTTGCGGCGCTTCCGGAACATGTTCCGGTCCTTCCGGAACATGTTCCAGCGCTTCCGGAACATGTGCCGGCGCTTCCGGAACATGTGCCGGTCCTTCCGGAACATGTTCCGGTCCTTCCGGAACATGTTCCGGAAGCGCCGGAACATGTTCCGGCGCTTCCGGAACATGTTCCGGTGCTTCCGGAACATGTTCCGGTCCTTCCGGAACATGTTCCGGCGCTTCCGGAACATGTTCCGGTCCTTCCGGAACATGTTCCGGCGCTTCCGGAACATGTTCCGGTCCTTCCGGATCATGTTCTGGTTCTTCCGGAACATGTTCCGGTCCTTCCGGAACATGTTCCGGTCCTTCCGGAACATGTTCCGGTGCTTCCGGAACATGTTCCGGCGCTTCCGGAACATGTTCCGGTCCTTCCGGAACATGTTCCGGTTCTTCCGGAACATGTTCCGGTGCTTCCGGAACATGTTCCGGTGCTTCCGGAACATGTTCTGGCGCTTCCGGCACATGTGCCGGTCCTTCCGGAACATGTTCCAGCGATTCCGGAACATGTTCCGGGGCTTCCGGAATATGTTCCGGGGCTTCCGGAACATGTTCCGGTGCTTTCGGAATATGTTCCGGAAGCATCGGAACATGTTCCGATCCTTTCGGAACATGTTCCGGTGCTTCAGGAAGATGTTCCGGCGCTTCCGGAACATGTTCCGGCGCTTCCGGAACATGTTCCGGCGCTTCCTGAACATGTTCCGGTCCTTCCGGAACATGTTCCGGCGCTTCCGGAACATGTTCCGGCGCTTCAGGAACATGTTCCGGCGCTTCCGGAACATGTTCCGGTTCTTCCGGAACATGTTCCGGTCCTTCCGGAACATGTTCCAGCGCTTCCGGAACATGTTCTGGTGCTTACGGAACATGTTCCGGCGCTTCCGGGAACATGTTCCGGCGCTTCCGGGAACATGTTCCGGTCCTTCCGGAACATGTTCCGACGCTTCCGGAAGATGTTCCGGTGCTTCCGGAACATGTTCCGGTGCTTCCGGAACATGTTCCGGTGCTTTCGGAGCATGTTCCGGAAGCATCGGAACATGCTCCGGAAGCATCGGAACATGTTCCGGTGCTTCCGGAACATGTTCCGGCGCTTCCGCAACATGTTCCGGTCCTTCTGGAACATGTGCCGGCGCTTCCGGAACATGTGCCGGTCCTTCCGGAACATGTGCCGGTCCTTTCGGAACATGTTCTGGTCCTTCCGGAACATTTTCCGGCGCTTCCGGAACATGTCCCCCGCTTCCGGAACATGTTCCGGGGCTTTCCGGAACATGTTCCGGCGCTTCCGGAACATGTTCCGGGGCTTCCGGAACATGTTCCGGTGCTTTCAGAACATGTTCCGGAAGCATCGGAACATGTTCCGATCCTTCCGGAACATGTTCCGGTGCTTCCGGAAGATGTTCCGGCGCTTCCGGAACATGTTCCGGCGCTTCCGGAACATGTTCCGGTGCTTCTGGAACATGTTCCGGGTCTTCCGGAACATGTTCCGGCGCTTCCGGAAACATTTTCCGGCCCTTCCGGAACATGTTCCGGTGCTTCCGGAACATGTTCCGGAAGGATCGGAACATGTTCCGATGCTTCCGGAACATGTTCTGAAAGCACCGGAACATGTTCCGGAAGCCCCGGAACATGTTCCGGAAGCGCCGGAACATGTTCCGGAAAGCCCCGGAACATGTTCCGGAAGCGGGGGACATGTTCCGGTCCTTCCGGAAACATGTTCCGGCGCTTCCGGAACATGTTCCAGTCCTTCCGGAACATGTTCCGGTGCTTCCGGAACATGTCTCGGCGCTTCCGGAACATGTTCCGGCGCTTCCGGAACATTTTCCGGTCCTTCTGGAACATGTTCCGGTCCTTCCGGAACATGTTTCGGCGCTTCCGGAACATGTTCCGGTCCTTCCGGAACATGTTCCGGCGCTTCCGGAACATGTTCCGGTGCTTCCGGAACATGTTCCGGTCCTTCCGGAACATGTTCCGGTGCTTCCGGAACATGTTCCGGTCCTTCCGGAACATGTTGCGGCGCTTCCGAAACATGTTCCGGTCCTTCCGGAACATGTTCCGGTGCTTCCGGAACATGTTCTGGTCCTTCCGGAACATTTTCCGGCGCTTCCGGAACATGTTCCGGGGCTTCCGGAACATGTTCCGGCGCTTCCGGAACATGTTCCGGGGCTTCCGGAACATGTTCCGGTGCTTTCAGAACATGTTCCGGAAGCATCGGAACATGTTCCGATCCTTCCGGAACATGTTCCGGTGCTTCTGGAACATGTTCCGGTGCTTCCGGAACATGTTCCGGCGCTTCCGGGAACATGTTCCGGCCCTTCCGGAACATGTTCCGGCCCTTCCGGAACATGTTCCGGTGCTTCCGGAACATGTTCCGGTCCTTCCGGAACATGTTCCGGCGCTTCCGGAACATGTTCCGGTGCTTCCGGAACATGTTCCGGTGCTTCCGGAACATGTCTCGGCGCTTCCGGAACATGTTCCGGTCCTTCCGGAACATGTTCCGGCGCTTCCGGAACATGTTCCGGTCCTTCCGGAACATGTTCCGGCGCTTGCGGAACATCTTCCGGTCCTTCTGGAACATGTTCCGGTCCTTCCGGAACATGTTCCGGCGCTTCCGGAACATGTTCCCCTGCTTCCGGGACATGTTCCGGTGTTTCCGGAACATGTTCCGGTGTTTCCGGAACATGTTCCGGTCCTTCCGGAACATGTTCCGGCGCTTCCGGAACATGTTCCGGTGCTTCCGGAACATGTTCCGGTCCTTCCGGAACATGTTCCGGTGCTTTCTGAACATGTTCCGGAAGCATCGGAACATGTTCCGGTCCTTCCGGAACATCTTCCGGTGCTTCCGGAACATGTTCCGGTGCTTCCGGAACATGTTCCGGCGCTTCCGGAACATGTTCCGGTGCTTCCGGAACATGTTCCGGCGCTTCCGAAACATGTTCCGGTCCTTCCGGAACATGTTCCGGTCCTTCCGGAACATGTTCCGGCGCTTCCGGAACATGTTCCGGGGCTTCCGGAACATGTTCCGGTGCTTTCAGAACATGTTCCGGAAGCATCGGAACATGTTCCGATCCTTCCGGAACATGTTCCGGTGCTTCCGGAAGATGTTCCGGCGCTTCCGGAACATGTTCCGGTGCTTCTGGAACATGTTCCGGTGCTTCCGGAACATGTTCCGGCGCTTCCGGGAACATGTTCCGGCCCTTCCGGAACATGTTCCGGCCCTTCCGGAACATGTTCCGGTGCTTCCGGAACATGTTCCGGTCCTTCCGGAACATGTTCCGGCGCTTCCGGAACATGTTCCGGTGCTTCCGGAACATGTTCCGGTGCTTCCGGAACATGTCTCGGCGCTTCCGGAACATGTTCCGGTCCTTCCGGAACATGTTCCGGCGCTTCCGGAACATGTTCCGGCGCTTCCGGGAACATGTTCCGGCCCTTCCGGAACATGTTCCGGTGCTTCCGGAACATGTTCCGGTCCTTCCGGAACATGTTCCGGCGCTTCCGGAACATGTTCCGGTGCTTCCGGAACATGTTCCGGTGCTTCCGGAACATGTCTCGGCGCTTCCGGAACATGTTCCGGTCCTTCCGGAACATGTTCCGGCGCTTCCGGAACATGTTCCGGTCCTTCCGGAACATGTTCCGGCGCTTCCGGAACATCTTCCGGTCCTTCCGGAACATGTTCCGGTCCTTCCGGAACATGTTCCGGCGCTTCCGGAACATGTTCCCCTGCTTCCGGGACATGTTCCGGTGTTTCCGGAACATGTTCCGGTGTTTCCGGAACATGTTCCGGTCCTTCCGGAACATGTTCCGGCGCTTCCGGAACATGTTCCGGTGCTTCCGGAACATGTTCCGGTCCTTCCGGAACATGTTCCGGTGCTTTCTGAACATGTTCCGGAAGCATCGGAACATGTTCCGGTCCTTCCGGAACATCTTCCGGTGCTTCCGGAACATGTTCCGGTGCTTCCGGAACATGTTCCGGCGCTTCCGGAACATGTTCCGGTGCTTCCGGAACATGTTCCGGTGCTTCCGGAACATGTTCCGGTCCTTCCGGAACATGTTCCGGCGCTTCCGAAACATGTTCCGGTCCTTCCGGAACATGTTCCGGTCCTTCCGGAACATGTTCAGGCGCTTCCGGAACATGTTCCGGGGCTTCCGGAACATGTTCCGGTGCTTTCAGAACATGTTCCGGAAGCATCGGAACATGTTCCGATCCTTCCGGAACATGTTCCGGTGCTTCCGGAAGATGTTCCGGCGCTTCCGGAACATGTTCCGGTGCTTCTGGAACATGTTCCGGTGCTTCCGGAACATGTTCCGGCGCTTCCGGGAACATGTTCCGGCCCTTCCGGAACATGTTCCGGCCCTTCCGGAACATGTTCCGGTGCTTCCGGAACATGTTCCGGCGCTTCCGGAACATGTTCCGGTGCTTCCGGAACATGTTCCGGTGCTTCCGGAACATGTCTCGGCGCTTCCGGAACATGTTCCGGTCCTTCCGGAACATGTTCCGGCGCTTCCGGAACATGTTCCGGTCCTTCCGGAACATGTTCCGGCGCTTTCGGAACATCTTCCGGTCCTTCCGGAACATGTTCCGGTCCTTCCGGAACATGTTCCGGCGCTTCCGGAACATGTTCCCCTGCTTCCGGGACATGTTCCGGTGTTTCCGGAACATGTTCCGGTGTTTCCGGAACATGTTCCGGTCCTTCCGGAACATGTTCCGGCGCTTCCGGAACATGTTCCGGTGCTTCCGGAACATGTTCCGGTCCTTCCGGAACATGTTCCGGTGCTTTCTGAACATGTTCCGGAAGCATCGGAACATGTTCCGGTCCTTCCGGAACATCTTCCGGTGCTTCCGGAACATGTTCCGGTGCTTCCGGAACATGTTCCGGCGCTTCCGGAACATGTTCCGGTGCTTCCGGAACATGTTCCGGTGCTTCCGGAACATGTTCCGGTCCTTCCGGAACATGTTCCGGCGCTTCCGAAACATGTTCCGGTCCTTCCGGAACATGTTCCGGTCCTTCCGGAACATGTTCCGGTGCTTCCGGAACATGTTGCGGCGCTTCCGAAACATGTTCCGGTCCTTCCGGAACATGTTCCGGTGCTTCCGGAACATGTTCTGGTCCTTCAGGAACATTTTCCGGCGCTTCCGGAAAATGTTCCGGGGCTTCCGGAACATGTTCCGGCGCTTCCGGAACATGTTCCGGGGCTTCCGGAACATGTTCCGGTGCTTTCAGAACATGTTCCGGAAGCATCGGAACATGTTGCGATCCTTCCGGAACATGTTCCGGTGCTTCCGGAACATGTTCCGGCGCTTCCGGGAACATGTTCCGGCCCTTCCGGAACATGTTCCGGCCCTTCCGGAACATGTTCCGGCCCTTCCGGAACATGTTCCGGTCCTTCCGGAACATGTTCCGGCGCTTCCGGAACATGTTCCGGTGCTTCCGGAACATGTTCCGGTGCTTCCGGAACATGTCTCGGCGCTTCCGGAACATGTTCCGGTCCTTCCGGAACATGTTCCGGCGCTTCCGGAACATGTTCCGGTCCTTCCGGAATATGTTCCGGCGCTTCCGGAACATCTTCCGGTCCTTCCGGAACATGTTCCGGTCCTTCCGGAACATGTTCCGGTGCCTCCGGAACATGTTCCCCTGCTTCCGGGACATGTTCCGGTGTTTCCGGAACATGTTCTGGTGCTTCCGGAGCATGTTCTCGTGCTTCCGGAACATGTTGCGGCGCCTCCGGAACATGTTTGGGTCCTTCCGGAACATGTTCCGGCGCTTCCGGAACATGTTCCGGTGCTTCCGGAACATGTTCCGGTCCTTCCGGAACATGTTCCGGTCCTTCCGGAACATGTTCGGGTCCTTCCAGAACATGTTCCGGGGCTTCCGGAACATGTTCCGGTCCTTCCGGAACATGTTCCGGTCCTTCCGGAACATGTTCCGGCCCTTCCGGTACATGTTCCGGTGCCTCCGGAACATGTTCCGGTGCTTCCGGAACATGTTCCGGTCCTTCCGGAACATGTTCCGGCGCTTCCGGAACATGTTCCGGTCCTTCCGGAACATGTTCCGGTTCTTCCGGAACATGTTCCGGTGCTTCCGGAAGATGTTCCGGCGCTTCCGGAACATGTTCCGGTCCTTCCGGAACATGTTGCGGCGCTTCCGAAACATGTTCCGGTCCTGCCGGAACATGTTCCGGTGCTTCCGGAACATGTTCCGGTCCTTCCGGAACATGTTGCGGCGCTTCCGGAACATGTTCCGGTCCTTCCGGAACATGTTCCGGCGCTTCCGGAGCATGTTCCGGTGCTTCCGGAACATGTTCCGGCGCCTCCGGAACATGTTTGGGTCCTTCCGGAACATGTTCCGGCGCTTCCGGAACATGTTCCGGTGCTTCCGGAACATGTTCCGGTCCTTCCGGAACATGTTCCGGTCCTTCCGGAACATGTTCGGGTCCTTCCAGAACATGTTCCGGGGCTTCCGGAACATGTTCCGGTCCTTCCGGAACATGTTCCGGTCCTTCCGGAACATGTTCCGGCCCTTCCGGAACATGTTCCGGTGCCTCCGGAACATGTTCCGGTCCTTCCGGAACATGTTCCGGCGCTTCCGGAACATGTTCCGGTGCTTCCGGAACATGTTGCGGCGCTTCCGAAACATGTTCCGGTCCTTCCGGAACATGTTCCGGTGCTTCCGGAACATGTTCTGGTCCTTCAGGAACATGTTCCGGTGCTTCTGGAACATGTTCCGGTGCTTCCGGAACATGTTGCGGCGCCTCCGGAACATGTTTGGGTCCTTCCGGAACATGTTCCGGCGCTTCCGGAACATGTTCCGGTGCTTCCGGAACATGTCCCGGTCCTTCCGGAACATGTTCCGGTCCTTCCGGAACATGTTCGGGTCCTTCCGGAACATGTTCCGGGGCTTCCGGAACATGTTCGGGTCCTTCCGGAACATGTTCCGGTGCCTCCGGAACATGTTCCGGTCCTTCCGGAACATGTTCTGGTGCTTCCGGAACATGTTCCGCTGCTTCCGGAACATGTTCCGGTGCTTCCGGAACATGTTCCGGTCCTTCCGGAACATGTTCCGGCGCTTCCGGAACATTTTCCGGTCCTTCCGGAACATGTTCCGGTCCTTCCGGAACATGTTCCGGCGCTTCCGGAACATGTTCCGGTGCTTCCGGGACATGTTCCGGCCCTTCCGGAACATGTTCCGGTCCTTCCGGAACATGTTCCGGTGCTTCCGGAACATGTCTCGGCGCTTCCGGAACATGTCCCGGTTCTTCCGGAACATGTTCCGGCGCTTCCGGAACATGTTCCGGTCCTTCCGGAACATGTTCCGGCGCTTCCGGAACATTTTCCGGTCCTTCCGGAACATGTTCCGGTCCTTCCGGAACATGTTCCGGCGCTTCCGGAACATGTTCCGGCGCTTCCGGAACATGTTCCGGTGCTTTCTGAACATGTTCCGGAAGCATCGGAACATGTTCCGGTCCTTCCGGAACATGTTCCGGTGCTTTCTGAACATGTTCCGGAAGCATCGGAACATGTTCCGGTCCTTCCGGAACATGTTCCGGTGCTTCCGGAACATGTTCCGGTGCTTCCGGAACATGTTCCGGTGCTTCCGGAACATGTTCCGGTGCTTCCGGAACATGTTCCGGCGCTTCCGAAACATGTTCCGGTCCTTCCGGAACATGTTCCGGTCCTTCCGGAACATGTTCCGGTGCTTCCGGAACATGTTCCGGTCCTTCCGGAACATGTTGCGGCGCTTCCGAAACATGTTCCGGTCCTTCCGGAACATGTTCCGGTGCTTCCGGAACATGTTCTGGTCCTTCCGGAACATTTTCCGGCGCTTCCGGAACATGTCCCCCGCTTCCGGAACATGTTCCGGGGCTTCCGGAACATGTTCCGGTGCTTTCAGAACATGTTCCGGAAGCATCGGAACATGTTCCGATCCTTCCGGAACATGTTCCGGTGCTTCCGGAAGATGTTCCGGCGCTTCCGGAACATGTTCCGGTGCTTCTGGAACATGTTCCGGTGCTTCCGGAAAATGTTCCGGCCCTTCCGGGAACATGTTCCGGCCCTTCCGGAACATGTTCCGGCCCTTCCGGAACATGTTCCGGTGCTTCCGGAACATGTTCCGGCCCTTCCGGAACATGTTCCGGTCCTTCCGGAACATGTTCCGGCGCTTCCGGAACATGTTCCGGTGCTTCCGGAACATGTCTCGGCGCTTCCGGAACATGTTCCGGTCCTTCCGGAACATGTTCCGGCGCTTCCGGAACATGTTCCGGTCCTTCCGGAACATGTTCCCGCCCTTCCGGAACATGTTCCGGTGCTTCCGGAACATGTTCCGGTCCTTCCGGAACATGTTCTGGCGCTTCCGGAACATGTTCCGGTGCTTTCTGAACATGTTCCGGAAGCATCGGAACATGTTCCGGTCCTTCCGGAACATGTTCCGGTGCTTCCGGAACATGTTCCGGTGCTTCCGGAACATGTTCCGGCGCTTCCGGAACATGTTCCGGTGCTTCCGGAACATGTTCCGGTGCTTCCACAACATGTTCCGGTCCTTCCGGAACATGTTCCGGTCCTTCCGGAACATGTTCCGGCGCTTCCGAAACATGTTCCGGTGCTTCCGGAACATGTTCCGGTCCTTCCGGAACATGTTCCGGTGCTTCCGCAACATGTTCCGGTCCTTCCGGAACATGTTGCGGCGCTTCCGGAACATGTTCCGGTCCTTCCGGAACATGTTCCAGCGCTTCCGGAACATGTTCTGGTGCTTCCGGAACATGTTCCGGTGCTTCCGGAACATGTTGCGGCGCCTCCGGAACATGTTTGGGTCCTTCCGGAACATGTTCCGGCGCTTCCGGAACATGTTCCGGTGCTTCCGGAACATGTTGCGGTCCTTCCGGAACATGTTCCGGTCCTTCCGGAACATGTTCGGGTCCTTCCGGAACATGTTCCGGTTCTTCCGGAACATGTTCCGGTCCTTCCGGAACATGTTCCGGTGCTTCCAGAACAAGTTCCGGTGCTTCTGGAACATGTTCCGGCGCTTCCGGAACATGTTCCGGTTCTTCCGGAACATGTTCCGGTCCTTCCGGAACATGTTCTGGTGCTTCCGGAACATGTTCCGGCGCTTCCGGAACATGTTCCGGTGCTTCCGGAACATGTTCCGGCGCTTCCGGGAACATGTTCCGGTCCTTCGGGAACATGTTCCTACGCTTCCGGAAGATGTTCCGGCGCTTCCGGGAACATGTTCCGGCCCTTCCGGAACATGTTCCGGTGCTTCCGGAACATGTTCCGGTGCTTCCGGAACATGTTCAGGCGCTTCCGGAACATGTGCCGGCGCTTCCGGAACATGTGCCGGTCCTTCCGGAACATGTGCCGGTCCTTCCGGAACATGTTCCGGTCCTTCCGGAACATGTTCCGGTCCTTCCGGAACATGTTCCGGTCCTTCCGGAACATGTTCCGGTGCTTCCGGAACATGTTCCGGTGCTTCCGGAACATGTTCCGGCGCTTCCGGAACATGTTCCGGTCCTTCCGGAACATGTTCCGGTTCTTCCGGAACATGTTCTGGTGCTTCCGGAATATTTTCCGGTGCTTCCGGAACATGTTTCGGCGCTTCCGGAACATGTTCCGGGGCTTCCGGAACATGTTCCGGGGCTTCCGGAACATCTTCCGCGCCTTCCGGAACATGTTCCGGTGCTTTCGGAATATGTTCCGGAAGCATCGGAACATGTTCCGATCCTTCCGGAACATGTTCCGGTGCTTCCGGAAGATGTTCCGGCGATTCCGGAACATGTTCCGGCCCTTCTGGAACATGTTCCGGCGCTTCCGGAACATGTTCCGGTCCTTCCGGCACATGTTCAGGTCCTTCCGGAACATGTGCCGGCGCTTCCGGAACATGTGCCGGTCCCTCCGGAACATGTGCCGGTCCTTCCGGAACATGTTCCGGTGCTTCCGGAACATGTTCCGGTGCTTCCGGAAGATGTTCCGGCGCTTCCAGAACATGTTCCGGCGCTTCCGGAACATGTTCCGGTGCGTCCGGAACATGTTCCGGTGCGTCCGGAACATGTTCCGGTGCTTCCGGAACATGTTCCGGCGCTTCCGGGAACATGTTCCGGCGCTTCCGGAACATGTTCCGGTGCTTCCGGAACATGTTCCGGCCCTTCCGGATCATGTTCCGGTGCTTCCGGAACATGTTCCGGCCCTTCCGGAACATGTTCCGGTGCTTCCGGAACATGTTCCGGTCCTTCCGGAACATGTTCCGGCGCTTCCGGAGCATGTTCCGGTGCTTCCGGAACATGTTCCGGTGCTTCCGGAAGATGTTCCGGCGCTTCCGGAACATGTTCCGGCGCTTCCGGAACATGTTCCGGTGCGTCCGGAACATGTTCCGGTGCGTCCGGAACATGTTCCGGTGCTTCCGGAACATGTTCCGGCGCTTCCGGGAACATGTTCCGGCGCTTCCGGAACATGTTCCGGCCCTTCCGGAACATGTTCCGGTGCTTCCGGAACATGTTCCGGCCCTTCCGGAACATGTTCCGGTGCTTCCGGAACATGTTCCGGTCCTTCCGGAACATGTTCCGGCGCTTCCGGAGCATGTTCCGGTCCTTCCGGAACATGTTCCGGTCCTTCCGGAACATGTTCCGGCGCTTCCGGAACATGTTCCGCTCCTTCCGGAACATGTTCCGGTTCTTCCGGAACATGTTCCGGTCCTTCCGGAACATGTTCCGGTCCTTCCGGAACATGTTCCGGCGCTTCCGGAGCATGTTCCGGTCCTTCCGGAACATGTTCCGGTGCTTCGGGAACATGTCTCGGCGCTTCCGGAACATGTTCCGGTCCTTCCGGAACATGTTCCGGCGCTTCCGGAACATGTTCCGCTCCTTCCGGAACATGTTCCGGTTCTTCCGGAACATGTTCCGGTCCTTCCGGAACATGTTCCGGTGCTTCCGGAACATGTTCCGGTGCTTCCGGAACATGTTCCGGTGTTTCCGGAACATGTTCCGGCGCTTCCGGAACATTTTCTGGTGCTTCCGGGAATGTTCCGGTCCTTCCGGAACATGTTCCCGCGCTTCCGGAACATGTTCCGGTCCTTCCGGAACATGTTCCGGTGCTTCTGGAACATGTTCCGGTGCTTCCGAACCATGTTCCGGTGCTTCCGGAACATGTTCCGGCCCTTCCGGAACATGTTCCGGTCCTTCCGGAACATGTTCCGGCGCTTCCGAAACATGTTCCGGTCCTTCCGGAACATGTTCCGGTCCTTCCGGAACATGTTCCGGTGCTTCCGCAACATGTTCCGGTCCTTCCGGAACATGTTCCGGTGCTTCCGGAACATGTTCCGGCCCTTCCGGAACATGTTCCGGTGCTTCCGGAACATGTTCCGGCCCTTCCGGAACATGTTCCGGTGCTTCCGGAACATGTTCCGGTCCTTCCGGAACATGTTCCGGCGCTTCCGGAGCATGTTCCGGTGCTTCCGGAACATGTTCCGGTGCTTCCGGAAGATGTTCCGGCGCTTCCAGAACATGTTCCGGCGCTTCCGGAACATGTTCCGGTGCGTCCGGAACATGTTCCGGTGCGTCCGGAACATGTTCCGGTGCTTCCGGAACATGTTCCGGCGCTTCCGGGAACATGTTCCGGCGCTTCCGGAACATGTTCCGGTGCTTCCGGAACATGTTCCGGCCCTTCCGGAACATGTTCCGGTGCTTCCGGAACATGTTCCGGCCCTTCCGGAACATGTTCCGGCCCTTCCGGAACATGTTCCGGTGCTTCCGGAACATGTTCCGGTCCTTCCGGAACATGTTCCGGCGCTTCCGGAGCATGTTCCGGTCCTTCCGGAACATGTTCCGGTGCTTCGGGAACATGTCTCGGCGCTTCCGGAACATGTTCCGGTCCTTCCGGAACATGTTCCGGCGCTTCCGGAACATGTTCCGCTCCTTCCGGAACATGTTCCGGTTCTTCCGGAACATGTTCCGGTCCTTCCGGAACATGTTCCGGTCCTTCCGGAACATGTTCCGGCGCTTCCGGAGCATGTTCCGGTCCTTCCGGAACATGTTCCGGTGCTTCGGGAACATGTCTCGGCGCTTCCGGAACATGTTCCGGTCCTTCCGGAACATGTTCCGGCGCTTCCGGAACATGTTCCGCTCCTTCCGGAACATGTTCCGGTCCTTCCGGAACATGTTCCGGTCCTTCCGGAACATGTTCCGGCGCTTCCGGAACATGTTCCGGTGCTTCCGGAACATGTTCCGGTGTTTCCGGAACATGTTCCGGCGCTTCCGGAACATTTTCTGGTGCTTCCGGGAATGTTCCGGTCCTTCCGGAACATGTTCCCGCGCTTCCGGAACATGTTCCGGTCCTTCCGGAACATGTTCCGGTGCTTCTGGAACATGTTCCGGTGCTTCCGAACCATGTTCCGGTGCTTCCGGAACATGCTCCGGGGCTTCCGGAACATGTTCCGGTGCTTCCGGAACATGTTCCGGCCCTTCCGGAACATGTTCCGGTCCTTCCGGAACATGTTCCGGCGCTTCCGAAACATGTTCCGGTCCTTCCGGAACATGTTCCGGTCCTTCCGGAACATGTTCCGGTGCTTCCGCAACATGTTCCGGTCCTTCCGGAACATGTTGCGGCGCTTCCGGAACATGTTCCGGTCCTTCCGGAACATGTTCCAGCGCTTCCGGAACATGTTCTGGTGCTTCCGGAACATGTTCCGGTGCTTCCGGAACATGTTGCGGCGCCTCCGGAACATGTTTGGGTCCTTCCGGAACATGTTCCGGCGCTTCCGGAACATGTTCCGGTGCTTCCGGAACATGTTGCGGTCCTTCCGGAACATGTTCCGGTCCTTCCGGAACATGTTCGGGTCCTTCCGGAACATGTTCCGGTTCTTCCGGAACATGTTCCGGTCCTTCCGGAACATGTTCCGGTGCTTCCAGAACAAGTTCCGGTGCTTCTGGAACATGTTCCGGCGCTTCCGGAACATGTTCCGGTTCTTCCGGAACATGTTCCGGTCCTTCCGGAACATGTTCTGGTGCTTCCGGAACATGTTCCGGCGCTTCCGGAACATGTTCCGGTGCTTCCGGAACATGTTCCGGTGCTTCCGGGAACATGTTCCGGCGCTTCCGGGAACATGTTCCGGTCCTTCGGGAACATGTTCCTACGCTTCCGGAAGATGTTCCGGCGCTTCCGGGAACATATTCCGGCCCTTCCGGAACATGTTCCGGTGCTTCCGGAACATGTTCCGGTGCTTCCGGAACATGTTCAGGCGCTTCCGGAACATGTTCGGGTCCTTCCGGAACATGTGCCGGCGCTTCCGGAACATGTGCCGGTCCTTCCGGAACATGTGCCGGTCCTTCCGGAACATGTTCCGGTCCTTCCGGAACATGTTCCGGTCCTTCCGGAACATGTTCCGGCGCTTCCGGAACATGTTCCGGTGCTTCCGGAAGATGTTCCGGCGCTTCCAGAACATGTTCCGGGGCTTCCGGAACATCTTCCGCGCCTTCCAGAACATGTTCCGGTGCTTTCGGAATATGTTCCGGAAGCATCGGAACATGTTCCGATCCTTCCGGAACATGTTCCGGTGCTTCCGGAAGATGTTCCGGCGATTCCGGAACATGTTCCGGCCCTTCCGGAACATGTTCCGGCGCTTCCGGAACATGTTCCGGTCCTTCCGGCACATGTTCAGGTCCTTCCGGAACATGTGCCGGCGCTTCCGGAACATGTGCCGGTCCTTCCGGAACATGTGCCGGTCCTTCCGGAACATGTTCCGGTGCTTCCGGAAGATGTTCCGGCGCTTCCAGAACATGTTCCGGCGCTTCCGGAACATGTTCCGGTGCGTCCGGAACATGTTCCGGTGCTTCCGGAACATGTTCCGGCGCTTCCGGGAACATGTTCCGGCGCTTCCGGAACATGTTCCGGTGCTTCCGGAACATGTTCCGGCGCTTCCGGAACATGTTCCGGTGCTTCCGGAACATGTTCCGGCCCTTCCGGAACATGTTCCGGTGCTTCCGGAACATGTTCCGGTGCTTCCGGAACATGTTCCGGTCCTTCCGGAACATATTCCGGTGCTTCTGGAACATGTTCCGGTGCTTCCGAACCATGTTCCGGTGCTTCCGGAACATGCTCCGGGGCTTCCGGAACATGTTCCGGTGCTTCCGGAACATGTTCCGGCCCTTCCGGAACATGTTGCGGCGCTTCCGGAACATGTTCCGGTCCTTCCGGAACATGTTCCAGCGCTTCCGGAACATGTTCTGGTGCTTCCGGAACATGTTCCGGTGCTTCCGGAACATGTTGCGGCGCCTCCGGAACATGTTCCGGCCCTTCTGGAACATGTTCCGGCGCTTCCGGAACATGTTCCGGTCCTTCCGGCACATGTTCAGGTCCTTCCGGAACATGTGCCGGCGCTTCCGGAACATGTGCCGGTCCTTCCGGAACATGTGCCGGTCCTTCCGGAACATGTTCCGGTGCTTCCGGAACATGTTCCGGTGCTTCCGGAAGATGTTCCGGCGCTTCCAGAACATGTTCCGGCGCTTCCGGAACATGTTCCGGTGCGTCCGGAACATGTTCCAGTGCTTCCGGAACATGTTCCGGCGCTTCCGGGAACATGTTCCGGCGCTTCCGGAACATGTTCCGGTGCTTCCGGAACATGTTCCGGCGCTTCCGGAACATGTTCCGGTGCTTCCGGAACATGTTCCGGCCCTTCCGGAACATGTTCCGGTGCTTCCGGAACATGTTCCGGTCCTTCCGGAACATGTTCCGGTCCTTCCGGAACATATTCCGGTGCTTCTGGAACATGTTCCGGTGCTTCCGAACCATGTTCCGGTGCTTCCGGAACATGCTCCGGGGCTTCCGGAACATGTTCCGGTGCTTCCGGAACATGTTCCGGCCCTTCCGGAACATGTTCCGGTCCTTCCGGAACATGTTCCGGCGCTTCCGAAACATGTTCCGGTCCTTCCGGAACATGTTCCGGTGCTTCCGCAACATGTTCCGGTCCTTCCGGAACATGTTGCGGCGCTTCCGGAACATGTTCCGGTCCTTCCGGAACATGTTCCAGCGCTTCCGGAACATGTTCTGGTGCTTCCGGAACATGTTCCGGTGCTTCCGGAACATGTTGCGGCGCCTCCGGAACATGTTTGGGTCCTTCCGGAACATGTTCCGGCGCTTCCGGAACATGTTCCGGTGCTTCCGGAACATGTTGCGGTCCTTCCGGAACATGTTCCGGTCCTTCCGGAACATGTTCGGGTCCTTCCGGAACATGTTCCGGTTCTTCCGGAACATGTTCCGGTCCTTCCGGAACATGTTCCGGTGCTTCCAGAACAAGTTCCGGTGCTTCTGGAACATGTTCCGGCGCTTCCGGAACATGTTCCGGTTCTTCCGGAACATGTTCCGGTCCTTCCGGAACATGTTCTGGTGCTTCCGGAACATGTTCCGGCGCTTCCGGAACATGTTCCGGTGCTTCCGGAACATGTTCCGGCGCTTCCGGGAACATGTTCCGGCGCTTCCGGGAACATGTTCCGGTCCTTCGGGAACATGTTCCTACGCTTCCGGAAGATGTTCCGGCGCTTCCGGGAACATATTCCGGCCCTTCCGGAACATGTTCCGGTGCTTCCGGAACATGTTCCGGTGCTTCCGGAACATGTTCAGGCGCTTCCGGAACATGTTCCGGTCCTTCCGGAACATGTGCCGGCGCTTCCGGAACATGTGCCGGTCCTTCCGGAACATGTGCCGGTCCTTCCGGAACATGTTCCGGTCCTTCCGGAACATGTTCCGGTCCTTCCGGAACATGTTCCGGTCCTTCCGGAACATGTTCCGGCGCTTCCGGAACATGTTCCGGTGCTTCCGGAACATGTTCCGGAAGCACCAGAACATGTTCCGGTTCTTCCGGAACATGTTCTGGTGCTTCCGGAATATTTTCCGGTGCTTCCGGAACATGTTTCGGCGCTTCCGGAACATGTTCCGGGGCTTCCGGAACATGTTCCGGGGCTTCCGGAACATCTTCCGCGCCTTCCAGAACATGTTCCGGTGCTTTCGGAATATGTTCCGGAAGCATCGGAACACGTTCCGATCCTTCCGGAACATGTTCCGGTGCTTCCGGAAGATGTTCCGGCGATTCCGGAACATGTTCCGGCCCTTCTGGAACATGTTCCGGCGCTTCCGGAACATGTTCCGGTCCTTCCGGCACATGTTCAGGTCCTTCCGGAACATGTGCCGGCGCTTCCGGAACATGTGCCGGTCCTTCCGGAACATGTGCCGGTCCTTCCGGAACATGTTCCGGTGCTTCCGGAACATGTTCCGGTGCTTCCGGAAGATGTTCCGGCGCTTCCAGAACATGTTCCGGCGCTTCCGGAACATGTTCCGGTGCGTCCGGAACATGTTCCGGTGCTTCCGGAACATGTTCCGGCGCTTCCGGGAACATGTTCCGGTTCTTCCGGAACATGTTCCGGTGCTTCGGGAACATGTTCCGGCCCTTCCGGAACATGTTCCGGTGCTTCGGGAACATGTTCCGGCCCTTCCGGAACATGTTCCGGTGCTTCCGGAACATGTTCCGGTCCTTCCGGAACATGTTCCGGCGCTTCCGGAGCATGTTCCGGTCCTTCCGGAACATGTTCCGGTGCTTCGGGAACATGTCTCGGCGCTTCCGGAACATGTTCCGCTCCTTCCGGAACATGTTCCGGCGCTTCCGGAACATGTTCCGCTCCTTCCGGAACATGTTCCGGCGCTTCCGGAACATGTTCCGGTCCTTCCGGAACATGTTCCGGTCCTTCCGGAACATGTTCCGGCGCTTCCGGAGCATGTTCCGGTCCTTCCGGAACATGTTCCGGTGCTTCGGGAACATGTCTCGGCGCTTCCGGAACATGTTCCGGTCCTTCCGGAACATGTTCCGGCGCTTCCGGAACATATTCCGCTCCTTCCGGAACATGTTCCGGTTCTTCCGGAACATGTTCTGGTCCTTCCGGAACATGTTCCGGTCCTTCCGGAACATGTTCCGGCGCTTCCGGAACATGTTCCGGTGCTTCCGGAACATGTTCCGGTGTTTCCGGAACATGTTCCGGCGCTTCCGGAACATTTTCTGGTGCTTCCGGGAATGTTCCGGTCCTTCCGGAACATGTTCCCGCGCTTCCGGAACATGTTCCGGTCCTTCCGGAACATGTTCCGGTGCTTCTGGAACATGTTCCGGTGCTTCCGAACCATGTTCCGGTGCTTCCGGAACATGCTCCGGGGCTTCCGGAACATGTTCTGGTGCTTCCGGAACATGTTCCGGCCCTTCCGGGAACACGTTCCGGTCCTTCCGGAACATGTTCCGGTGCTTCCGGGCTTCCGGAACATGTTCCGGCGCTTCCGGAACATGTTCCGGTGCTTCCGGAACATGTTCCGGTCCTTCCGGAACATGTTCCGGTCCTTCCGGAACATGTTCCGGAAGGACCGGAACATGTTCCGGTGCTTCCGGAACATGTTCCGGTCCTTCCGGAACATGTTCCGGCGCTTCCGGAACATGTTCTGGTGCTTCCGGAACATGTTCCGGTGCTTCCGGAACATGTTGCGGTGCTTCCGGAACATGTGCCGGTCCTTCCGGAACATGTGCCGGTCCTTCCGGAACATGTTCCGGTCCTTCGGGAACATGTTCCGGTCCTTCCGGAACATTTTCCGGCGCTTGCGGAACATGTTCCGGCGCTTCCGGAACGTGTTCCGGGGCTTCCGGAACATGTTCCGGCGCTTCCGGAACATGTTCCGGTCCTTCCGGAACATGTTCCGGTCCTTCCGGAACATGTGCCGGCGCTTCCGGAACATGTGCCGGCGCTTCCGGAATATGTGCCGGTCCTTCCGGAACATGTTCCGGTCCTTCCGGAACATGTTCTGGTGCTTCCGGAACATGTTCCGGCCCTTCCGGAACATGTTCCGGTGCTTCCGGAACATGTTCCGGTGCTTCCGGAACATGTTGCGGTGCTTCCGGAACATGTTCCGGCGCTTCCGGGAACATGTTCCGGTGCTTCCGGAACATGTTCCGGCCCTTCCGGAACATGTTCCGGTGCTTCTGGAACATGTTCCGGTCCTTCCGGAACATGTTCCGGCGCTTCCGGAACATGTTGCGGCGCCTCCGGAACATGTTCGGGTCCTTCCGGAACATGTTCCGGTGCTTCCGGAACATGTTCCGGTGCTTCCGGAACATGTTGCGGTGCTTCCGGAACATGTTCCGGCGCTTCCGGGAACATGTTCCGGTGCTTCCGGAACATGTTCCGGCCCTTCCGGAACATGTTCCGGTGCTTCTGGAACATGTTCCGGTCCTTCCGGAACATGTTCCGGCGCTTCCGGAACATGTTGCGGCGCCTCCGGAACATGTTCGGGTCCTTCCGGAACATGTTCCGGTGCTTCCGGAACATGTTCCGGTCCTTCCGGAACATGTTCGGGTCCTTCAGGAACATGTTCCGGCGCTTCCGGAACATGTTCCGGCGCTTCCGGAACATGTTCCAGTCCTTCCGGAACATGTTCTGGTCTTTCCGGAACATGTTCCGGCCCTTCCGGAACATGTTCCGGTGCCTCCGGAACATGTTCCGGTGCTTCCCGAACATGTTCCGGTCCTTCCGGAACATGTTCCGGTCCTTCCGGAACATGTTCCGCTGCTTCCGGAACATGTTCCGCTGCTTCCGGAACATGTTCCGGCGCTTCCGGAACATGTTCCGGCGCTTCCGGAACATGTTCCGGTCCTTCCGGAACATGTTCCGGTCCTTCCGGAACATGTTCCCGTGCTTCCGGAACATGTTCCGGTTCTTCCGGAACCTGTTCCGGTGCTTCCGGAACATGTTCCGGTGGTGCTTCCGGAACATGTTCCGGCGCTTCCGGAACATGTTCCGGTGCTTCCGGAACATGTTCCGGCGCTTCCGGGAACATGTTCCGGCGCTTCCGGGAACATGTTCCGACGCTTCCGGAAGATGTTCCGGTGCATCCGGAACATGTTCCGGTGCTTCCGGAACATTTTCCGGTGCTTTCCGAACGTGTTCTGGTGCTTCCGGAACATGTTCCGGTGCTTCCGGAACATGTTCCGATGCTTTCGGAACATGTTCCGGTGCTTCCGGAACATGTTCCGGCGCTTCCGGGAACATGTTCCGGCGCTTCCAGGTTGTTCCGGTCCTTCCGGAACATGTTCGGAAGCTTCCGGAAGATGTTCCGGTGCTTCCGGAACATGTTCCGGTGCTTCCGGAACATGTTCCGGTGCTTCCGGAACATGTTCCGGCGCTTCCGGAACATGTTCCGGTGCTTCCGGAACATGTGCCGGTCCTTCCGGAACATGTGCCGGTCCTTCCGGAACATGTGCCGGTCCTTCGGGAACATGTTCCGGTCCTTCCGGAACATTTTCCGGCGCTTGCGGAACATGTTCCGGCGCTTCCGGAACATGTTCCGGTCCTTCCGGAACATGTTCCGGTCCTTCCGGAACATGTGCCGGCGCTTCCGGAACATGTGCCGGCGCTTCCGGAATATGTGCCGGTCCTTCCGGAACATGTTCCGGTCCTTCCGGAACATGTTCCGGAAGGATCGGAACATTTTCCGGCGCTTCCGGAACATGTTCCGGCGCTTCCGGAACATGTTCCGATCCTTCCGGAACATGTTCCGGTGCTTCCGGAACATGTTCCGGTGCTTCCGGAACATGTTCCGGCCCTTCCGGAACATGTTCCGGTGCTTCCGGAACATGTTCCGGTCCTTCCGGAACATGTTCCGGTGCTTCCGGAACATGTTCCGGCGCTTCCGGGAACATGTTCTGGTGCTTCCGGAACATGTTCCGGCCCTTCCGGAACATGTTCCGGTGCTTCCGGAACATGTTCCGGTGCTTCCGGAACATGTTCCGGTGCTTCCGGAACATGTTCCGGCCCTTCCGGAACACGTTCCGGTGCTTCTGGAACATCTTCCGGTCCTTCCGGAACATGTTCCGGCGCTTCCGGAACATGTTCTGGTGCTTCCGGAACATGTTCCGGTGCTTCCGGAACATGTTGCGGTGCTTCCGGAACATGTGCCGGTCCTTCCGGAACATGTGCCGGTCCTTCCGGAACATGTTCCGGTCCTTCGGGAACATGTTCCGGTCCTTCCGGAACATTTTCCGGCGCTTGCGGAACATGTTCCGGCGCTTCCGGAACGTGTTCCGGGGCTTCCGGAACATGTTCCGATCCTTCCGGAACATGTTCCGGTGCTTCCGGAACATGTTCCGGTGCTTCCGGAACATGTTCCGGCCCTTCCGGAACATGTTCCGGTGCTTCCGGAACATGTTCCGGCGCTTCCGGGAACATGTTCCGGTGCTTCCGGAACATGTTCCGGCGCTTCCGGGAACATGTTCCGGTGCTTCCGGAACATGTTCCGGTGCTTCCGGAACATGTTCCGGTGCTTCCGGAACATGTTCCGGTGCTTCCGGAACATGTTCCGGCCCTTCCGGAACATGTTCCGGTGCTTCTGGAACATGTTCCGGTCCTTCCGGAACATGTTCCGGCGCTTCCGGAACATGTTCTGGTGCTTCCGGAACATGTTCCGGTGCTTCCGGAACATGTTGCGGTGCTTCCGGAACATGTGCCGGTCCTTCCGGAACATGTGCCGGTCCTTCCGGAACATGTTCCGGTCCTTCGGGAACATGTTCCGGTCCTTCCGGAACATTTTCCGGCGCTTGCGGAACATGTTCCGGCGCTTCCGGAACGTGTTCCGGGGCTTCCGGAACATGTTCCGGCGCTTCCGGAACATGTTCCGGTCCTTCCGGAACATGTTCCGGCGCTTCCGGAACATGTGCCGGCGCTTCCGGAACATGTGCCGGCGCTTCCGGAATATGTGCCGGTCCTTCCGGAACATGTTCCGGTCCTTCCGGAACATGTTCCGGAAGGATCGGAACATGTTCCGGAAGCGCCGGAACATGTTCCGGAAGCGCCGGAAAATGTTCCGATCCTTCCGGAACATGTTCCGGTGCTTCCGGAACATGTTCCGGCCCTTCCGGAACATGTTCCGGTGCTTCCGGAACATGTTCCGGTGCTTCCGGAACATGTTCCGGCCCTTCCGGGAACATGTTCCGGTGCTTCCGGGAACATGTTCCGGCCCTTCCGGAACATGTTCCGGTGCTTCCGGAACATGTTCCGGTGCTTCCGGAACATGTTCCGGTGCTTCCGGAACATGTTCCGGCGCTTCCGGGAACATGTTCCGGTGCTTCCGGAACATGTTCCGGCCCTTCCGGAACATGTTCCGGTGCTTCTGGAACATGGTCCGGTCCTTCCGGAACATGTTCCGGCGCTTCCGGAACATGTTGCGGCGCCTCCGGAACATGTTCGGGTCCTTCCGGAACATGTTCCGGTGCTTCCGGAACATGTTCCGGTCCTTCCGGAACGTGTTCGGGTCCTTCCGGAACATGTTCCGGCGCTTCCGGAACATGTTCCGGCGCTTCCGGAACATGTTCCAGTCATTCCGGAACATGTTCCGGTGTTTCCGGAACATGTTCCGGCCCTTCCGGAACATGTTCCGGTGCCTCCGGAACATGTTCCGGAAGCACCGGAACATGTTCCGGTCCTTCCGGAACATGTTCCGCTGCTTCCGGAACATGTTCCGGTTCTTCCGGAACATGTTCCGGTGCTTCCGGAACATGTTCCGGTGCTTCCGGAACATGTTCCAGCGCTTCCGGAACATGTTCCGGTGCTTCCGGAACATGTTCCGGCGCTTCCGGGAACATGTTCCGGCGCTTCCGGGAACATGTTCCGACGCTTCCGGAAGATGTTCCGGTGCATCCGGAACATGTTCCGGTGCTTCCGGAACATGTTCCGGTGCTTTCCGAACGTGTTCTGGTGCTTCCGGAACATGTTCCGGTGCTTCCGGAACATGTTCCGATGCTTTCGGAACATGTTCCGGTGCTTCCGGAACATGTTCCGGCGCTTCCGGGAACATGTTCCGGCGCTTCCAGGTTGTTCCGGTCCTTCCGGAACATGTTCGGACGCTTCCGGAAGATGTTCTGGTGCTTCCGGAACATGTTCCGGTGCTTCCGGAACATGTTCCGGTGCTTCCGGAACATGTTCCGGCGCTTCCGGAACATGTTCCGGTGCTTCCGGAACATGTTCCGGCGCTTCCGGGAACATGTTCCGGCCCTTCCGGAACATGTTCCGGTGCCTCCGGAACATGTTCCGGTGCTTCCGGAACATGTTCCGCTGCTTCCGGAACATGTTCCCTTGCTTCCGGAACATGTTCCGGCGCTTCCGGAACATGTTCCGGTCCTTCCGGAACATGTTCCGGTGCTTCCGGAACATGTTCCGGTTCTTCCGGAGCATGTTCCGGTGCTTCCGGAACATGTTCCGGTGCTTCCGGAACATGTTCCGGTGCTTCCGGAACATGTTCCGGCGCTTCCGGAACATGTTCCGGTGCTTCCGGAACATGTTCCGGCCCTTCCGGAACATGTTCCGGTGCTTCCGGAACATGTTCCGGTGCTTCCGGAACATGTTCCGGTGCTTCCGGAACATGTTCCGGTCCTTCCGGAACATGTTCCGGCGCTTCCGGAGCATGTTCCGGTCCTTCCGGAACATGTTCCGGTGCTTCGGGAACATGTCTCGGCGCTTCCGGAACATGTTCCGGTCCTTCCGGAACATGTTCCGGCGCTTCCGGAACATGTTCCGCTCCTTCCTGAACATGTTCCGGTCCTTCCGGAACATGTTCCGGCGCTTCCGGAACATGTTCCGGTCCTTCCGGAACATGTTCCGGTCCTTCCGGAACATGTTCCGGTGCTTCCGGAACATGTTCGGGTCCTTCCGGAACATGTTCCGGCGCTTCCGAACATGTTCCGGTCCTTCCGGAACATGTTCCGGTCCTTCCGGAACATGTTCCGGCGCTTCCGGAACATGTTCCGGTCCTTCCGGAACATGTTCCGGCGCTTCCGGAACATGTTCCGGTCCTTCCGGAACATGTTCCGGTCCTTCCGGAACATGTTCCGGTGCTTCCGGAACATGTTCGGGTCCTTCCGGAACATGTTCCGGCGCTTCCGAACATGTTCCGGTCCTTCCGGAACATGTTCCGGTCCTTCCGGAACATGTTCCGGCGCTTCCGGAACATGTTCCGGTCCTTCCGGAACATGTTCCGGTCTTTCCGGAACATGTTCCCGTGCTTCCGGAACATGTTCCGGTGCTTCCGGAACATGTTCCGGCGCTTCCGGAATATGTTCTGGTGCTTCCGGAACATGTTCCGGCCCTTCCGGGAACATGTTCCGGCGCTTCCGGGAACATGTTCCGGTCCTTCCGGAACATGTTCCGACGCTTCCGGAAGATGTTCCGGTGCTTCCGGAACATGTTCCGGTGCTTCCGGAACATGTTCCGGTGCTTCCGGAACATGTTCCGGTGCTTCCGGAACATGTTCCGGTGCTTCCGGAACATGTGCCGGCGCTTCCGGAACATGTGCCGGCGCTTCCCGAACATGTGCCGGTCCTTCCGGAACATGTTCCGGTCCTTCCGGAACATTTTCCGGCGCTTGCGGAACACGTTCCGGGGCTTCCGGAACGTGTTCCGGGGCTTCCGGAACATGTTCCGGCGCTTCCGGAACATGTTCCGGTCCTTCCGGAACATGTTCCGGTCCTTCCGGAACATGTGCCGGCGCTTCCGGAACATGTGCCGGTCCTTCCAGAACATGTTTCGGTCCTTCCGGAAGATGTTCCGGCGCATCCGGAACATGTTCCGGCGCTTCCGGAACATGTTCCGGAAGCACCGGAACATGTTCCGGAAGGGCCGGAACATGTTCCGGTGCTTCGGGAACATGTCTCGGCGCTTCCGGAACATGTTCCGGTCCTTCCGGAACATGTTCCGGCGCTTCCGGAACATGTTCCGGTCCTTCCGGAACATGTTCCGGTCCTTCCGGAACATGTTCCGGCGCTTCCGGAACATGTTCCGGTCCTTCCAGAACATGTTTCCGTCCTTCCGGAACATGTTCCGGTCCTTCCGGAACATGTTCCGGCGCTTCCGGAGCATGTTCCGGTCCTTCCGGAACATGTTCCGGTGCTTCGGGAACATGTCTCGGCGCTTCCGGAACATGTTCCGGTCCTTCCGGAACATTTTCCGGTGCTTCCGGAAGATGTTCCGGTGCCTCCGGAACATGTTCCGGTGCTTCCGGAACATGTTCCGGCGCTTCCGGGAACATGTTCCGGTGCTTCCGGGAACATGTTCCGGCGATTCCGGAACATGTTCCGGTCCTTCCGGAACATGTTCCGGTCCTTCCGGAACATGTTCCGGCGCTTCCGGAACATGTTCCGGTCCTTCCAGAACATGTTTCGGTCCTTCCGGAAGATGTTCCGGCGCATCCGGAACATGTTCCGGCGCTTCCGGAACATGTTCCGGAAGCACCGGAACATGTTCCGGAAGGGCCGGAACATGTTCCGGTGCTTCGGGAACATGTCTCGGCGCTTCCGGAACATGTTCCGGTCCTTCCGGAACATGTTCCGGCGCTTCCGGAACATGTTCCGGTCCTTCCAGAACATGTTTCCGTCCTTCCGGAACATGTTCCGGTCCTTCCGGAACATGTTCCGGCGCTTCCGGAGCATGTTCCGGTCCTTCCGGAACATGTTCCGGTGCTTCGGGAACATGTCTCGGCGCTTCCGGAACATGTTCCGGTCCTTCCGGAACATGTTCCGGCGCTTCCGGAACATGTTCCGCTCCTTCCGGAACATGTTCCGGTCCTTGCGGAACATGTTCCGGTCCTTCCGGAACATGTTCCGGTGCTTCCGGAACATGTTCGGGTCCTTCCGGAACATGTTCCGGCGCTTCCGAACATGTTCCGGTCCTTCCGGAACATGTTCCGGTCCTTCCGGAACATGTTCCGGCGCTTCCGGAACATGTTCCGGTCCTTCCGGAACATGTTCCGGTCTTTCCGGAACATGTTCCCGTGCTTCCGGAACATGTTCCGGTGCTTCCGGAACATGTTCCGGCGCTTCCGGAATATGTTCTGGTGCTTCCGGAACATGTTCCGGCCCTTCCGGGAACATGTTCCGGCGCTTCCGGGAACATGTTCCGGTCCTTCCGGAACATGTTCCGACGCTTCCGGAAGATGTTCCGGTGCTTCCGGAACATGTTCCGGTGCTTTCGGAACATGTTCCGGTGCTTCCGGAACATGTTCCGGTGCTTCCGGAACATGTTCCGGCGCTTCCGGAACATGTTCCGGTTCCGGTGCTTCCGGAACATGTTCCGGTGCTTCCGGAACATGTTCCGGTGCTTCCGGAACATGTGCCGGCGCTTCCCGGTCCTTCCGGAACATGTTCCGGTCCTTCCGGAACATTTTCCGGCGCTTGCGGAACACGTTCCGGCGCTTCCGGAACGTGTTCCGGGGCTTCCGGAACATGTTCCGGCGCTTCCGGAACATGTTCCGGTCCTTCCGGAACATGTTCCGGTCCTTCCGGAACATGTGCCGGCGCTTCCGGAACATGTGCCGGTCCTTCCGGAACATGTTCCGGTCCTTCCGGAACATGTTCCGGAAAGATCGGAACATTTTCCGGCGCTTCCGGAACATGTTCCGATCCTTCCGGAACATTTTCCGGTGCTTCCGGAAGATGTTCCGGCGCATCCGGAACATGTTCCGGCGCTTCCGGAACATGTTCCGGTCCTTCCGGAACATTTTCCGGCGCTTGCGGAACACGTTCCGGGGCTTCCGGAACGTGTTCCGGGGCTTCCGGAACATGTTCCGGCGCTTCCGGAACATGTTCCGGTCCTTCCGGAACATGTTCCGGTCCTTCCGGAACATGTGCTGGCGCTTCCGGAACATGTGCCGGCGCTTCCGGAACATGTGCCGGTCCTTCCGGAACATGTTCCGGTCCTTCCGGAACATGTTCCGGAAGGATCGGAACATTTTCCGGCGCTTCCGGAACATGTTCCGATCCTTCCGGAACATTTTCCGGTGCTTCCGGAAGATGTTCCGGCGCATCCGGAACATGTTCCGGCGCTTCCGGAACATGTTCCGGTGCTTCCGGAACATGTTCCGGTGCCTCCGGAACATGTTCCGGTGCTTCCGGAACATGTTCCGGCGCTTCCGGGAACATGTTCCGGTGCTTCCGGGAACATGTTCCGGCGATTCCGGAACATGTTCCGGTCCTTCCGGAACATGTTCCGGTCCTTCCGGAACATGTTCCGGCGCTTCCGGAACATGTTCCGGTCCTTCCAGAACATGTTTCGGTCCTTCCGGAAGATGTTCCGGCGCATCCGGAACATGTTCCGGCGCTTCCGGAACATGTTCCGGAAGCACCGGAACATGTTCCGGAAGGGCCGGAACATGTTCCGGTGCTTCGGGAACATGTCTCGGCGCTTCCGGAACATGTTCCGGTCCTTCCGGAACATGTTCCGGCGCTTCCGGAACATGTTCCGGTCCTTCCGGAACATGTTCCGGTCCTTCCGGAACATGTTCCGGCGCTTCCGGAACATGTTCCGGTCCTTCCAGAACATGTTTCCGTCCTTCCGGAACATGTTCCGGTCCTTCCGGAACATGTTCCGGCGCTTCCGGAGCATGTTCCGGTCCTTCCGGAACATGTTCCGGTGCTTCGGGAACATGTCTCGGCGCTTCCGGAACATGTTCCGGTCCTTCCGGAACATGTTCCGGCGCTTCCGGAACATGTTCCGCTCCTTCCGGAACATGTTCCGGTCCTTCCGGAACATGTTCCGGCGCTTCCGGAACATGTTCCGGTCCTTGCGGAACATGTTCCGGTCCTTCCGGAACATGTTCCGGTGCTTCCGGAACATGTTCGGGTCCTTCCGGAACATGTTCCGGCGCTTCCGAACATGTTCCGGTCCTTCCGGAACATGTTCCGGTCCTTCCGGAACATGTTCCGGCGCTTCCGGAACATGTTCCGGTCCTTCCGGAACATGTTCCGGTCTTTCCGGAACATGTTCCCGTGCTTCCGGAACATGTTCCGGTGCTTCCGGAACATGTTCCGGCGCTTCCGGAATATGTTCTGGTGCTTCCGGAACATGTTCCGGCCCTTCCGGGAACATGTTCCGGCGCTTCCGGGAACATGTTCCGGTCCTTCCGGAACATGTTCCGACGCTTCCGGAAGATGTTCCGGTGCTTCCGGAACATGTTCCGGTGCTTTCGGAACATGTTCCGGTGCTTCCGGAACATGTTCCGGTGCTTCCGGAACATGTACCGGCGCTTCCGGAACATGTTCCGGTGCTTCCGGAACATGTTCCGGTGCTTCCGGAACATGTTCCGGTGCTTCCGGAACATGTGCCGGCGCTTCCCGGTCCTTCCGGAACATGTTCCGGTCCTTCCGGAACATTTTCCGGCGCTTGCGGAACACGTTCCGGCGCTTCCGGAACGTGTTCCGGGGCTTCCGGAACATGTTCCGGCGCTTCCGGAACATGTTCCGGTCCTTCCGGAACATGTTCCGGTCCTTCCGGAACATGTGCCGGCGCTTCCGGAACATGTGCCGGTCCTTCCGGAACATGTTCCGGTCCTTCCGGAACATGTTCCGGAAAGATCGGAACATTTTCCGGCGCTTCCGGAACATGTTCCGATCCTTCCGGAACATTTTCCGGTGCTTCCGGAAGATGTTCCGGCGCATCCGGAACATGTTCCGGCGCTTCCGGAACATGTTCCGGTGCTTCCGGAACATGTTCCGGTGCCTCCGGAACATGTTCCGGTGCTTCCGGAACATGTTCCGGCGCTTCCGGGAACATGTTCCGGTGCTTCCGGGAACATGTTCCGGCGATTCCGGAACATGTTCCGGTCCTTCCGGAACATGTTCCGGTCCTTCCGGAAGATGTTCCGGCGCTTCCGGAACATGTTCCGGTCCTTCCAGAACATGTTTTGGTCCTTCCGGAAGATGTTCCGGCGCAGCCGGAACATGTTCCGGCGCTTCCGGAACATGTTCCGGAAGCACCGGAACATGTTCCGGAAGGGCCGGAACATGTTCCGGTGCTTCGGGAACATGTCTCGGCGCTTCCGGAACATGTTCCGGTCCTTCCGGAACATGTTCCGGCGCTTCCGGAACATGTTCCGGTCCTTCCAGAACATGTTTCGGTCCTTCCGGAACATGTTCCGGTCCTTCCGGAACATGTTCCGGCGCTTCCGGAGCATGTTCCGGTCCTTCCGGAACATGTTCCGGTGCTTCGGGAACATGTCTCGGCGCTTTCGGAACATGTTCCGGTCCTTCCGGAACATGTTCCGGCGCTTCCGGAACATGTTCCGCTCCTTCCGGAACATGTTCTGGTCCTTCCGGAACATGTTCCGGCGCTTCCGGAACATGTTCTGGTCCTTCCGGAACATGTTCCGGTCCTTCCGGAACATGTTCCGGTGCTTCCGCAACATGTTCGGGTCCTTCCGGAACATGTTCCGGTCCTTCTGAACATGTTGCGGCGCTTCCGGAACATGTTCCGGTGCTTCGGGAACATGTCTCGGCGCTTCCGGAACATGTTCCGGTGCTTCCGGAACATGTTCCGGCGCTTTCGGGAACATGTTCCGGTGCTTCCGGAACATGTTCCGGTGCTTCCGGAACATGTTCCGGTGCTTCCGGAACATGTTCCGGTCATTCCGGAACATGTTCCTGCGCTTCCGGAACATGTTCCGGCGCTTCCGGAACATGTTCCGGTGCTTCCGGAACATGTTCCGGTCATTCCGGAACATGTTCCTGCGCTTCCGGAACATGTTCCGGCGCTTCCGGAACATGTTCCGGTGCTTCCCGGTCCTTCCGGAACATGTTCTGGTCCTTCCGGAACATGTTCCGGCGCTTCCGGAACATGTTCCGGTGCTTTCTGAACATGTTCCGGAAGCATCGGAACATGTTCCGGAAGCACCGGAACATGTTCCGGCGCTTCCGGACATGTTCCGCTGCTTCCGGAACATGTTCCGGTGCTTCCGGAACATGTTCCGGTCCTTCCGGAACATGTTCCGGCGCTTCCGGAACATGTTCCGGTGCTTCCGGAACATGTTCCGGTCCTTCCGGAACATGGTCCGGTCCTTCCGGAACATGTTCCGGCGCTTCCGGAACATGTTCCGGTCCTTCCGGAACATGTTCCGGTGCTTCGGGAACATGTCTTGGCGCTTCCGGAACATGTTCCGGTCCTTCCGGAACATGTTCCGGCGCTTCCGGAACATGTTCCGGTCCTTCCGGAACATGTTCCGGTCCTTCCGGAACATGTTCCGGCGCTTCCGGAACATGTTCCGGTGCTTCCGGAACATGTTCCGGCGCTTCCGGAACATGTTCCGGTCCTTCCGGAACATGTTCCGGTCCTTCCGGAACATGTTTCGGCGCTTCCGGAAAATGTTCCGGCGCTTCCGGAACATGTTCCGGTGCTTCCGGAACATGTTCCGGTGCTTCCGGAACATGTTCCGGTGCTTCCGGAACATGTTCCGGTCCTTCCGGAACATGTTCCGGCGCTTCCGGAACATGTTCCGGTCCTTCCGGAACATGTTCCTGCGCTTCCGGAACATGTTCCTGCGCTTCCGGAACATGTTCCGGTGCTTCCGGAACATGTTCCGGCGCTTCCGGAACATGTTCCGGCGCTTCCGGAACATGTTCCGGTGCTTCCGGAACATGTTCCGGTGCGTCCGGAACATGTTCCGGTCCTTCCGGAACATGTTCCGGTGCTTCCGGAACATGTTCTGGTGCTTCCGGAACATGTTCCGGCGCTTCCGGGAACATGTTCCGGCGCTTCCGGGAACATGTTCCGGTCCTTCCGGAACATGTTCCGACGCTTCCGGAAGATGTTCCGGTGCTTCCGGAACATGTTCCGGGTCTTCCGGAACATGTTCCGGTGCTTTCGGAACATGTTCCGGAAGCATCGGAACATGTTCCGATCCTTCCGGAACATGTTCCGGTGCTTCCGGAACATGCATCGGAACATGTTCCGATCCTTCCGGAACATGTTCCGGTGCTTCCGGAACATGTTCCGGTGCTTCCGGAAGATGTTCCGGCGCTTCCGGAACATGTTCCGGCGCTTCCCGAACATGTTCCGGTGCTTCCGAGAACATGTTCCGGCGCTTCCGAGAACATGTTCCGGCGCTTCCGGGAACATGTTCCGGTCCTTCCGGAACATGTTCCGACGCTTCTGGAAGATGTTCCGGTGCTTCCGGAACATGTTCCGGTGCTTCCGGAACATGTTCCGGTGCCTCCAGAACATGTTCCGCTACTTCCGGAACATGTTCCGGTGCTTCCGGAACATGTTCCGGTCCTTCGGGAACATGTTCCGGTCCTTCCGGAACATGTTCCGGCGCTTCCGGAACATGTTCCGGTCCTTCCGGAACATGTTCTGGCGCTTCCGGAACATGTCCCGGCGCTTCCGGAACATGTTCCGGTCCTTCCGGAACATGTTCCGGTCCTTCCGGAAGATGTTCCGGCGCTTCCGGAACATGTGCCGGCGCTTCCAGAACATGTGCCGGTCCTTCTGGAACACGTTCCGGTCCTTCCGGAACATGTTCCGGTCCTTCCGGAACATGTTCCGGCGCTTCCGGAACATGTTCCGGGGCTTCCGGGACATGTTCCGGGACTTCCGGAACATGTTCCGGGGCTTCCGGAACATGTTCCGGTGCTTTCGGAATATGTTCCGGAAGCATCGGAACATGTTCCGATCCTTCCGGAACATGTTCCGGTGCTTCCGGAAGATGTTCCGGCTCTTGTGGAACATGTTCCGGTGCTTCCGGAACATGTTTCGGCGCTTCCGGAACATGTTCCGGCGCTTCCGAAACATGTTCCGGTGCTTCCAGAACATGTTCCGGTGCTTCCGGAACATGTTCCGGCTCCTCCGGAACATGTTCCGGTGCCTCCGGAACATGTTCCGGTGCTTCCAGAACATGTTCCGGTGCTTCCGGAACATGTTCCGGCGCCTCCGGAACATGTTCCGGTGCCTCCGGAACATGTTCCGGTGCTTCCGGAACATGTTCCGGTGCCTCCGGAACATGTTCCGGCGCTTCCAGAACATGTTCCGGCGCTTCCGGGAACATGTTCCGGTGCTTTCGGAACATGTTCCGGTGCTTCCGGAACACGTTCCGGTGCTCCGGAACATGTTCCGGTCCTTCCGGAACATGTTCCGGCGCTTCCGGAACATGTTCCGGCGCTTCCGGAACATGTCCCGGCGCTTCCTGAACATGTTCCGGTCCTTCCGGAACACGTTCCGGTCCTTCCGGAACATGTTCCGGTCCTTCCGGAACATGTTCTGGCGCTTCCAGAACACGTTCCGGGGCTTCCGGAACATGTTCCGGGGCTTCCGGAACATGTTCCGGGGCCTCCGGAACATGTTCCGGTGCTTTCGGAATATGTTCCGGAAGCATCGGAACATGTTCCGATCCTTCCGGAACATGTTCCGGTGCTTCCGGAAGATGTTCCGGCTCTTCTGGAACATGTTCCGGTGCTTCCGGAACATGTTCCGGTGCTTCCGGAACATGTTCCGGTGCCTCCGGAACATGTTCCGGCGCTTCCAGAACATGTTCCGGCGCTTCCGGGAACATGTTCCGGTCCTTCCGGAACATGTTCCGACGCTTCCGGAAGATGTTCCGGTGCTTCCGGAACATGTTCCGGTGCTTTCGGAACATGTTGCGGTGCTTCCGGAACACGTTCCGGTGCTCCGGAACATGTTCCGGTCCTTCCGGAACATGTTCCGGCGCTTCCGGAACATGTTCCGGTGCTTCCGGAACATGTTCCGCTGCCTCCGGAACATGTTCCGGTGCTTCCGGAACATGTTCCGGTCCTTCCGGAACATGTTCCGGTGCTTCCGGAACATGTTCCGGCGCTTCCGGAACATGTTCCGGTCCTTCCGGAACATGTTCCGGCGCTTCCGGAACATGTTCCGGGGCTTCCGGAACATGTTCCGGTGCTTCCGGAACATGTTCCGGGGCTTCCGGAACATGTTCCGGGGCTTCCGGAACATGTTCCGGTGCTTCCGGAACATGTTCCGGCGCTTCCGGAACATGTTCCGGTCCTTCCGGAACATGTTCCGGTCCTTCCGGAACACGTTCCGGTCCTTCCGGAACATGTTCCGGCGCTTCCAGAACACGTTCCGGGGCTTCCGGAACGTGTTCCGGGGCTTCCGGAACATGTTCCGGGGCCTCCGGAACATGTTCCGGTGCTTTCGGAATATGTTCCGGAAGCATCGAAACATGTTCCGATCCTTCCGGAACATGTTCCGGTGCTTCCGGAAGATGTTCGGGCTCTTCTGGAACATGTTCCGGTGCTTCCGGAACATGTTCCGGCGCTTCCGGAACATGTTCCGGCGCTTCCGGAACATGTTCCGGTGCTTCCGGAACATGTTCCGGCGCTTCCGGAACATGTTCCGGCGCTTCCGGAACATGTTCCGGTGCTTCCGGAACATGTTCCGGTCCTTCTGGAACATGTTGCGGCGCTTCCGGAACATGTTCCGGTGCTTCGGGAACATGTTCCGGTCCTTCCGGAACATGTTCTGGTCCTCCAGGAACATGTTCCGGTCCATCCGGAACATGTTCCGGTCCTTCCGGAACATGTTCCGGCGCTTCCGGAACATGTTCCGGTGCTTCGGGAACATATTCCGGTCCTTCCGGAACATGTTCCGGTCCTTCCGGAACATGTTCCGGTCCTTCCGGAAGATGTTCCGGTCCTTCCGGAACATGTTCCGGCGCTTCCGGAACATGTTCCGGCGCTCCCGGAACATGTTCCGGCGCTTCCGGAACATGTTCCAGTGCTTCCGGAACATGTTCCGGTGTTTCCGGAACATGTTCCGGCGCTTCCGGAACATGTTCCGCTGTTTCCGGAACATGTTCCGGCGCTTCCGGAACATGTTGCGCCGCTTCCGGAACATGTTCCGGTGTTTCCGGAGCATGTTCCGGTCCTTTCGGAACATGTTCCGGTCCATCCGGAACATGTTCCGGTCCTTCCGGAACATGTTCCGGCCCTTCCGTAACATGTTCCGGTGCTTCCGGAACATGTTCCGGTGCTTCCGGAACATGTTCCGGCCCTTCCGGAACATGTTCCGGTGCTTCCGGAACATGTAGCGGTCCTTCCGGAACATGTTCCGGTCCTTCCGGAACATGTTCCGGCCCTTCAGGAACATGTACCGGTCCTTCCGGAACATGTTCCGGTCCTTCCGGAACATGTTCCGGCGCTTCCGGAACATGGTCCGGCGCTTCCGGAACATGTTCCGGTCCTTCCGGAACATGTTCCGGTCCTTTCGGAACATGTTCCGGTGCTTCCGGAACATGTTCCGGTGCTTCCGGAACATGTTCCGGCGCTTCCGGAACATGTTCTGGTGCTTCCAGAACATGTTCCCGCGCTTCCGGAACATGTTCCGGTCCTTCCTGAACATGTTCCGACGCTTCCGGATGATGTTCCGGTGCTTCCGGAACATGTTCCGGTGCTTCCGGAACATGTTCCGGTCCTTCCGGAACATGTGCCGGCCCTTCCGGAACATGTGCCGGCGCTTCCGGAACATGTGCCGGTCCTTCCGGAACATGTGCCGGTCCTTCCGGAACATGTGCCGGTCCTTCCGGAACATGTTCCGGGGCTTGCGGAACATTTTCCGGCGCTTCCGGAACATGTTCCGGGGCTTCCAGAACATGTTCCGGTGCTTTCGGAACATGTTCCGGAAGCATCGGAACATGTTCCGATCCTTCCGGAACATGTTCCGGTGCTTCCGGAAGATGTTCCGGCGCTTCCGGAAGATGTTCCGGCGATCCCGGAACATGTTCCGGTCCTTCCAGAACATGTTCCAGTCCTTCCGGAACATGTTCCGGTCCTTCCGGAACATGTTCCGGTCCTTCCGGAACATGTTCCGGCGCTTCTGGAACATGTTCCGGCGCTTCCGGAACATGTTCCGGTCCTTCCGGAACATGTTCCGGCGCTTCCGGAACATGTTCCGGCGCTTCCGGAACATGGTCCGGCGCTTCCGGAACATGGTCCGGCGCCTCCGGAACATGTTTCGGCGCTTCCGGAACATGTTCCGGAAGCACCGGAACTTGTTCCGGTCCTTCCGGAACATGTTCCGGTGCTTCCGGAACATGTTCCGGCGCTTCCGGAACATGTTCCGGTCCTTTTGGAACATGTTCCGGCGCTTCCTGAACATGTTCCGGTCCTTCCTGAACATGTTCCGGTCCTTCCGGAACATGTTCCGGTCCTTCCGGAACATGTTCCGGCGCTTCCGGAACATGTTCCGGTCCTTCCGGAACATGTTCCGGTCCTTCCGGAACATGTTCGGGTCCTTCCGGAACATGTTCCGGCGCTTCCGGAACATGTTCCGGTCCTTCCGGAACATGTTCCGGTCCTTCCGGAACATGTTCCGGTGCTTCCGGAACATGTGCCGGCGCTTCCGGAACATGTGCCGGCGCTTCCGGAACATGTGCCGGTCCTTCCGGAACATGTGCCGGTCCTTCCGGAACATGTGCCGGCGCTTCCGGAACATGTGCCGGTCCTTCCGGAACATGTGCCGGTCCTTCTGGAACATGTTCCGGTCCTTCCGGAACATGTTCCGGTCCTTCCGGAACATTTTTCGGCGCTTCCGGAACATGTTCCGGGGCTTCCGGAACATGTTCCGGTGCTTTCGGAACATGTTCCGGAAGCATCGGAACATGTTCCGATCCTTCCGGAACATGTTCCGGTGCTTCCGGAAGATGTTCCGGCGCTTCCGGAACATGTTCCGGCGCTTCCCGAACATGTTCCGGTGCTTCCGGAACATGTTCCGGTGCCTCCGGAACATGTTCCGGTGCTTCCGGAACATGTTCCGGCGCTTCCGAGAACATGTTCCGGCGCTTCCGGGAACATGTTCCGGCGCTTCCGGAACATGTTTTGACGCTTCCGGAAGATGTTCCGGTGCTTCCGGAACATGTTCCGGTGCTTTCGGAACATGTTCCGGAAGCATCGGAACATGTTCCGGTGCTTCCGGAACATGTTCCGGTGCTCCGGAACATGTTCCGGTCCTTCCGGAACATGTTCCGGCGCTTCCGGAACATGTTCCGGTGCTTCCTGAACATGATCCGGTGCCTCCGGAACATGTTCCGGTGCCTCCGGAACATGTTCCTGTGCTTCCGGAACATCTTCCGGTGCTTCCGGAACATGTTCCGGTCCTTCGGGAACATGTTCCGGTCCTTCCGGAACATGTTCCGGCGCTTCCGGAACATGTTCCGGTCCTTCCGGAACACATTCCGGTCCTTCCGGAACATGTTCCGGTCCTTCCGGAAGATGTTCTGGCGCTTACAGAACATGTTCCGGGGCTTCCGGAACATGTTCCGGGGCTTCCGGAACATGTTCCGGTGCTTCCGGAAGATGTTCCGGCGCTTCCGGAACATGTTCCGGCGCTTCCCGAACATGTTCCGGTGCTTCCGGAACATGTTCCGGTGCCTCCGGAACATGTTCCGGTGCTTCCGGAACATGTTCCGGCGCTTCCGAGAACATGTTCCGGCGCTTCCGGGAACATGTTCCGGCGCTTCCGGAACATGTTTTGACGCTTCCGGAAGATGTTCCGGTGCTTCCGGAACATGTTCCGGTGCTTTCGGAACATGCTCCGGAAGCATCGGAACATGTTCCGGTGCTTCCGGAACATGTTCCGGTGCTCCGGAACATGTTCCGGTCCTTCCGGAACATGTTCCGGCGCTTCCGGAACATGTTCCGGTGCTTCCTGAACATGATCCGGTGCCTCCGGAACATGTTCCGGTGCCTCCGGAACATGTTCCTGTGCTTCCGGAACATCTTCCGGTGCTTCCGGAACATGTTCCGGTCCTTCGGGAACATGTTCCGGTCCTTCCGGAACATGTTCCGGCGCTTCCGGAACATGTTCCGGTCCTTCCGGAACACGTTCCGGTCCTTCCGGAACATGTTCCGGTCCTTCCGGAACATGTTCTGGCGCTTCCAGAACATGTTCCGGGGCTTCCGGAACATGTTCCGGGGCTTCCGGAACATGTTCTGGTGCTTTCGGAATATGTTCCTTTCGGAATATGTTCCGGAAGCATCGGAACATGTTCCGATCCTTCCGGAACATGTTCCGGTGCTTCCGGAAGATGTTCCGGCGCTTCCGGAACATGTTCCGGCGCTTCCCAAACATGTTCCGGCGCTTCCGGAACATGTTCCGGTGCTTCCTGAACATGATCCGGTGCCTCCGGAACATGTTCCGGTGCCTCCGGAACATGTTCCTGTGCTTCCGGAACATCTTCCGGTGCTTCCGGAACATGTTCCGGTCCTTCGGGAACATGTTCCGGTCCTTCCGGAACATGTTCCGGCGCTTCCGGAACATGTTCCGGTCCTTCCGGAACACGTTCCGGTCCTTCCGGAACATGTTCCGGTCCTTCCGGAACATGTTCTGGCGCTTCCGGAACATGTTCCGGTCCTTCCGGAACACGTTCCGATCCTTCCGGAACATGTTCCGGTGCTTCCGGAAGATGTTCCGGCGCTTCCGGAACATGTTCCGGCGCTTCCCGAACATGTTCCGGTGCTTCCGGAACATGTTCCGGTGCCTCCGGAACATGTTCCGTTGCTTCCGGAACATGTTCCGGCGCTTCCGAGAACATGTTCCGGCGCTTCCGGGAACATGTTCCGGCGCTTGCGGAACATGTTTTGACGCTTCCGGAAGATGTTCCGGTGCTTCCGGAACATGTTCCGGTGCTTTCGGAACATGTTCCGGAAGCATCGGAACATGTTCCGGTGCTTCCGGAACATGTTCCGGTGCTCCGGAACATGTTCCGGTCCTTCCAGAACATGTTCCGGCGCTTCCGGAACATGTTCCGGTGCTTCCTGAACATGATCCGGTGCCTCCGGAACATGTTCCGGTGCCTCCGGAACATGTTCCTGTGCTTCCGGAACATCTTCCGGTGCTTCCGGAACATGTTCCGGTCCTTCGGGAACATGTTCCGGTCCTTCCGGAACATGTTCCGGCGCTTCCGGAACATGTTCCGGTCCTTCCGGAACACGTTCCGGTCCTTCCGGAACATGTTCCGGTCCTTCCGGAACATGTTCTGGCGCTTCCAGAACATGTTCCGGGGCTTCCGGAACATGTTCCGGGGCTTCCGGAACATGTTCTGGTGCTTTCGGAATATGTTCCTTTCGGAATATGTTCCGGAAGCATCGGAACATGTTCCGATCATTCCGGAACATCTTCCGGTGCTTCCGGAAGATGTTCCAGCTCTTCTGGAACATGTTCCGGTGCTTCCGGAACATGTTCCGGCGCTTCCGGAACATGTTCCGGCGCTTCCGGAACATGTTCCGGTGCCTCCGGAACATGTTCCGGTGCTTCCGGAACATGTTCCGGTCCTTCCGGAACATGTTCCGGCTCTTCTGGAACATGTTCCGGTCCTTCCGGAACATGTTCCGGCGCTTCCGGAACATGTTCCGGTGCCTCCGGAACATGTTCCGGTGCTTCCGGAACATGTTCCGGTCCTTCCGGAACATGTTCCGGCTCTTCCGGAACATGTTCCGGTCCTTCCGGAACATGTTCCGGGGCTTCCGGAACATGTTCCGGGGCTTCCGGAACATGTTCCGGTGCTTTCGGAATATGTTCCTTTCGGAATATGTTCCGGAAGCATCGGAACATGTTCCGATCCTTCCGGAACATGTTCCGGTGCTTTCGGAACATGTTCCGGAAGCATCGGAACATGTTCCGGTGCTTCCGGAACATGTTCCAGCGCTTCCGGAACATGTTCCGGTCCATCCGGAACATGTTCCGGCGCTTCCGGAACATGTTCCGGTGCTTCCGGAACATGTTCCGGTGCCTCCGGAACATGTTCTTGTGCTTCCGGAACATCTTCCGGTGCTTCCGGAACATGTTCCGCTCCTTCGGGAACATGTTCCGGTCCTTCCGGAACATGTTCCGGCGCTTCCGGAACATGTTCCGGTCCTTCCGGAACATGTTCCGGTGCTTCCGGAACATTTTCCGGCGCTTCCGGAACATGTTCCGGTGCTTCCGGAACATGTCCCGGCGCTTCCGGAACATGTTCCGGTCCTTCCGGAAAATGTTCCGGTCCTTCCGGAAGATGTTCCGGCGCTTCCGGAACATGTGCCGGCGCTTCCAGAACATGTGCCTGTCCTTCCGGAACACGTTCCGGTCCTTCCGGAACATGTTCCGGTCCTTCCGGAACATGTTCTGGCGCTTCCAGAACATGTTCCGGGGCTTCCGGAACATGTTCCGGGGCTTCCGGAACATGTTCTGGTGCTTTCGGAATATGTTCCTTTCGGAATATGTTCCGGAAGCATCGGAACATGTTCCGATCCTTCCGGAACATGTTCCGGTGCTTCCGGAAGATGTTCCGGCTCTTCTGGAACATGTTCCGGTGCTTCCGGAACATGTTCCAGCGCTTCCGGAACATCTTCCGGCGCTTCCGGAACATCTTCCGGTGCCTCCGGAACATGTTCCGGTGCTTCCGGAACATGTTCCGGTCCTTCCGGAACATGTTCCGGCTCTTCTGGAACATGTTCCGGTCCTTCCGGAACATGTTCCGGCGCTTCCGGAACATGTTCCGGTGCTTCCGGAACATGTCCCGGCGCTTCCGGAACATGTTCCGGTCCTTCCGGAACATGTTCCGGTCCTTCCGGAAGATGTTCCGGCGCTTCCGGAACATGTGCCGGCGCTTCCAGAACATGTGCCGGTCCTTCCGGAACATGTTCCGGTCCTTCCGGAACATGTTCCGGTCCTTCCGGAACATGTTCTGGCGCTTCCAGAACATGTTCCGGGGCTTCCGGAACATGTTCCGGGGCTTCCGGAACATGTTCCGGTGTTTCCGGAACATGTTCCTTTCGGAATATGTTCCGGAAGCATCGGAACATGTTCCGATCCTTCCGGAACATGTTCCGGTGCTTCCGGAAGATGTTCCGGCTCTTCTGGAACATGTTCCGGTGCTTCCGGAACATGTTCCGGCGCTTCCGGAACATGTTCCGGCGCTTCCGGAACATGTTCTGGTGCTTCCGGAACATGTTCCGGTCCTTCCGGAACATGTTCCGGTCCTTCCGGAACATGTTCCGGCTCTTCCGGAACATGTTCCGGTCCTTCCGGAACATGTTCCGGCGCTTCCGGAACATGTTCCGGTGCCTCCGGAACATGTTCCGGTGCTCCCGGAACATGTTCCGGCGCTTCCGGAACATGTTCCGGTCCCTCCGGAACATGTTCCGGCGCTTCCGGAACATGTTCCGGCGCTTCCGGAACATGATCCGGCGCCTCCGGAACATGTTCCGGTTCCTCCGGAACATGTTCCGGTGCTTCCGGAACATGTTCCGGTGCTTCCGGAACATGTTTCGGTGCTTCCGGAACATGTTCCGGTGCTTCCGGAACATGTTCCGGTGCTTCCGGAACATGTTCCGGTCCTTCCCGAACATGTTCCGGTCCTTCCGGAACATGTTCCGGCGCTTCCGGAACATGTTCCGGTCCTCCCGGAACATGTTCCAGCGCTTCCGGAACATGTTCCGTCTCTTTCGGAACATGTTCCGTTCCTTCCGGAACATGTTCCGGCGCTTCCGGAACATGTTCCGGCGCCTCCGGAACATGTTCCGGTGCCTCCGGAACATGTTCCGGCGCTTCCGGAACATGTTCCGGCGCTTCCGGAACATGTTTCGGTGCTTCCGGAACATGTTCCGGTGCTTCCGGAACATGTTCCGGTGCTTCCGGAACATGTTCCGGTCCTTCCGGAACATGTTCCGGCGCTTCCGGAACATGTTCCGTTGCCTCCGGAACATGTTCCGGCGCTTCCGGAACATGTTCCGGTGCTTTCGGAACATGTTCCGGTCCTTCCGGAACATGTTCCAGCGCTTCCCGAACATGTTCCGGTCCTTCCGGAACATGTTCCGGCGCTTACGGAACATGTTCCGGCGCTTCCGGAACATGTTCCGGCGCTTCCGGAACATGATCCGGCGCCTCCGGAACATGTTCCGGTGCTTCCGGAACATGTTCCGGTGCTTCCGGAAGATGTTTCGGTGCTTCCGGAACATGTTCCGGTGCTTCCGGAACATGTTCCGGTGCTTCCGGAACATGTTCCGGTCCTTCCAGAACATGTTCCGGTCCTTCCGGAACATGTTCCGGCGCTTCCGGAACATGTTCCGGTCCTTCCGGAACATGTTCCGGTGCTTCCGGAACATGTTCCGGTCCTCCCGGAACATGTTCCAGCGCTTCCGGAACATGTTCCGGCTCTTCCGGAACATGTTCCGGTCCTTCCGGAACATGTTCCGGCGCTTCCGGAACATGTTCCGTTGCCTCCGGAACATGTTCCGGTGCTTCCGGAACATGTTCCGGCGCTTCCGGAACATGTTCCGGTCCTTCCGGAACATGTTCCGGCGCTTCCGGAACATGTTCCGGCCCTTCCGGAACATGTTCCGGCGCCTCCGGAACATGTTCCGGTGCCTCCGGAACATGTTCCGGTGCTTCCGGAACATGTTCCGGCGCTTCCGGAACATGTTTCGGTGCTTCCGGAACATGTTCCGGTGCTTCCGGAACATGTTCCGGTCCTTCCGGAACATGTTCCGGTCCTTCCGGAACATGTTCCGGCGCTTCCGGAACATGTTTCGTTGCCTCCGGAACATGTTCCGGTGCTTTCGGAACATGTTCCGGTGCTTCCGGAACATGTTCCGGCGCTTCCGGAACATGTGCCGGTGCTTCCGGAAAATGTTCCGGTGCTTCCGGAACATGTTCCGGTCCTTCCGGAACTTGTTCGGGTCCTTCCGGAACATGTTCCGGCGCTTCCGAAACATGTTCCGGTGCTTCCGGAACATCTTCCGGTGCTTCCGGAACATGTTCCGGTGCTTCTGGAACATGTTCCGGTGCTTCCGGAACATGTTCCGGTCCTTCCGGAACATGTTCCCGCGCTTCCGGAATATGTTCCGGTCCTTCCGGAACATGTTCCGGCGCTTCCGGAACATGTTCCGGTGCTTCCGGAACATGTTCCGGCGCTTCCGGAACATGTTCCGGTGCTTCCGGAACATGTTCCGGTGCTTCCGGAACATGTTCCGGCGCTTCCGGAACATGTCCCGGCGCTTCCGGAACATGTTCCGGCGCTTCCGACACATGTTCCGGTCCTTCCGGAAGATGTTCCGGTCCTTCCGGAAGATGTTCCGGCGCTTCCGGAACATGTTCCGGCGCTTCCGGAACATGTTCCGGTGCTTCCGGAACATGTTCCGGTCCTCCCGGAACATGTTCCAGCGCTTCCGGAACATGTTCCGGCTCTTCCGGAACATGTTCCGGTCCTTCCGGAACATGTTCCGGCGCTTCCGGAACATGTTCCGTTGCCTCCGGAACATCTTCCGGTGCTTCCGGAACATGTTCCGGCGCTTCCGGAACATGTTCCGGTCCTTCCGGAACATGTTCCGGCGCTTCCGGAACATGTTCCGGCCCTTCCGGAACATGTTCCGGCGCCTCCGGAACATGTTCCGGTGCCTCTGGAACATGTTCCGGTGCTTCCGGAACATGTTCCGGCGCTTCCGGAACATGTTTCGGTGCTTCCGGAACATGTTCCGGTGCTTCCGGAACATGTTCCGGTGCTTCCGGAACATGTTCCGGTCCTTCCGGAACATGTTCCGGTCCTTCCGGAACATGTTCCGGCGCTTCCGGAACATGTTTCGTTGCCTCCGGAACATGTTCCGGTGCTTTCGGAACATGTTCCGGTGCTTCCGGAACATGTTCCGGCGCTTCCGGAACATGTTCCGGTGCTTTCGGAACATGTTCCGGTGCTTCCGGAACATGTTCCGGTGCTTCCGGAACATGTTCCGGTCCTTCCGGAACATGTTCCAGCGCTTCCGGAACATGTGCCGGTGCTTCCGGAACATGTTTCGGCGCTTCCGGAACATGTTCCGGCGCTTCCGGAACATGTTCCGGTCCTTCCGGAACATGTTCCGGCGCTTCCGGAACATGTTCCGGCGCTTCCGAAACATGTTCCGGTGCTTCCGGAACATCTTCCGGTGCTTCCGGAACATGTTCCGGTGCTTCCGGAACATGTTTCGGCGCTTCCGGAACATGTTCCGGCGCTTCCGGAACATGTTCCGGTCCTTCCGGAACATGTTCCCGCGCTTCCGGAATATGTTCCGGTCCTTCCGGAACATGTTCCGGCGCTTCCGGAACATGTTCCGGTGCTTCCGGAACATGTTCCGGCGCTTCCGGAACATGTTCCGGTGCTTCCGGAAAATGTTCCGGTGCTTCCGGAACATGTTCCGGCGCTTCCGGAACATGTCCCGGCGCTTCCGGAACATGTTCCGGCGCTTCCGACACATGTTCCGGTCCTTCCGGAAGATGTTCCGGTCCTTCCTGAAGATGTTCCGGCGCTTCCGGAACATGTTCCGGCGCTTCCGGAACATGTTCCGGTGCTTCCGGAACATGTTCCGGCGCTTCCGGAACATGTTCCGGTGCTTCCGGAACATGTTCCGGTGCTTCCGGAACATGTTTCGGCGCTTCCGGAACATGTCCCGGCGCTTCCGGAACATGTTCCGGCGCTTCCGACACATGTTCCGGTCCTTCCGGAAGATGTTCCGGTCCTTCCGGAAGATGTTCCGGCGCTTCCGGAACATGTTCCGGCGCTTCCGGAACATGTTCCGGTGCTTCCGGAACATGTTCCGGCGCTTCCGGAACATGTTCTGGTGCTTCCGGAACATGTTCCGGCGCTTCCGGAACATGTTCCGGTGCTTCCGGAACATGTTCCGGTGCTTCCGGAACATGTTCCGGTCCTTCCGGAACATGTTCCGGTGCTACCGGAACATGTTCCGGTGCTTCCGGAAAATGTTCCGGTGCTTCCGGAACATGTTCCGGTCCTTCCGGAACTTGTTCGGGTCCTTCCGGAACATGTTCCGGCGCTTCCGAAATATGTTCCGGTGCTTCCGGAACATGTTCCGGTGCTTCCGGAACATGTTCCGGTGCTTCCGGAACATGTTTCGGCGCTTCCGGAACATGTTCCGGCGCTTCCGGAACATGTTCCGGCCCTTCCGGAACATGTTCCGGCGCTTCCGGAATATGTTCCGGTCCTTCCGGAACATGTTCGGCCGCTTCCGGAACATGTTCGGGTCCTTCCGGAACATGTTCCGGCGCTTCCGGAACATGTTCCGGTGCTTCCGGAACATGTTCCGGTGCTTCCGGAACATGTTCCGGCGCTTCCGGAACATGTCCCGGCGCTTCCGGAACATGTTCCGGCGCTTCCGACACATGTTCCGGTCCTTCCGGAAGATGTTCCGGTCCTTCCGGAAGATGTTCCGGCGCTTCCGGAACATGTTTCGGTGCTTCCAGAACATGTTCCGGTGCTTCCGGAACATGTTCCGGTCCTTCCGGAACATGTTCCGGTCCTTCCGGAACATGTTCCAGCGCTTCCGGAACATGTTCCGGTGCTTCCGGAAAATGTTCCGGTGCTTCCGGAACATGTTCCGGTCCTTCCGGAACTTGTTCGGGTCCTTCCGGAACATGTTCCGGCGCTTCCGGAACATGTTCCGGCGCTTCCGGAACATGTTCCGTTGCCTCCGGAACATGTTCCGGTGCTTCCGGAACATGTTCCGGTGCTTCCGGAACATGTTCCGGCGCTTCCGGAACATGTTCCGGTGCTTCCGGAACATGTTCCGGTGCTTCCGGAACATGTTCCGGTCCTTCCGGAACATGTTCCGGTCCTTCCGGAACATGTTCCAGCGCTTCCGGAACATGTTCCGGTGCTTCCGGAAAATGTTCCGGTGCTTCCGGAACATGTTCCGGTCCTTCCGGAACTTGTTCGGGTCCTTCCGGAACATGTTCCGGCGCTTCCGGAACATGTTCCGGCGCTTCCGGACCATGTTCTGGTGCTTTCGGAACATGTTCCGGCGCTTCCGGAACATGTTCCGGTGCTTCCGGAACATGTTCCGGTGCTTCCGGAACATGTTCCGGTCCTTCCGGAACATGTTCCGGTCCTTCCGGAACATGTTCCGGTGCTTCCGGAAAATGTTCCGGTTCTTCCGGAACATGTTCCGGTCCTTCCGGAACTTGTTCGGGTCCTTCCGGAACATGTTCCGGCGCTTCCGAAACATGGTCCGTTCCTTCCGGAACATGTTCCGGTGCTTCCGGAACATGTTCCGGTGCTTCCGGAACATGTTTCGGCGCTTCCGGAACATGTTCCGGCGCTTCCGGAACATGTTCCGGTCCTTCCGGAACATGTTCCGGCGCTTCCGGAACATGTTCCGGCGCTTCCGGACCATGTTCTGGTGCTTTCGGAACATGTTCCGGCGCTTCCGGAACATGTTCCGGTGCTTCCGGAACATGTTCCGGTGCTTCCGGAACATGTTCCGTCCTTCCGGAACATGTTCGGGCGCTTCCGGAACATGTTCCGGTGCTTCCGGAACATGTTCCGGCGCTTCCGGAACATGTTCCGGTGCTTCCGGAACATGTTCCGGTGCTTCCGGAACATGTTCCGGCGCTTCCGGAACATGTCCCGGCGCTTCCGGAACATGTTCCGGCGCTTCCGACACATGTTCCGGTCCTTCCGGAAGATGTTCCGGTCCTTCCTGAAGATGTTCCGGCGCTTCCGGAACATGTTCCGGCGCTTCCGGAACATGTTCCGGTGCTTCCGGAACATGTTCCGGCGCTTCCGGAACATGTTCCGGTGCTTCCGGAACATGTTCCGGTGCTTCCGGAACATGTTCTGGCGCTTCCGGAACATGTCCCGGCGCTTCCGGAACATGTTCCGGCGCTTCCGACACATGTTCCGGTCCTTCCGGAAGATGTTCCGGTCCTTCCGGAAGATGTTCCGGCGCTTCCGGAACATGTTCCGGCGCTTCCGGAACATGTTCCGGTGCTTCCGGAACATGTTCCGGCGCTTCCGGAACATGTTCTGGTGCTTCCGGAACATGTTCCGGCGCTTCCGGAACATGTTCCGGTGCTTCCGGAACATGTTCCGGTGCTTCCGGAACATGTTCCGGTCCTTCCGGAACATGTTCCGGTGCTTCCGGAACATGTTCCGGTGCTTCCGGAAAATGTTCCGGTGCTTCCGGAACATGTTCCGGTCCTTCCGGAACTTGTTCGGGTCCTTCCGGAACATGTTCCGGCGCTTCCGAAATATGTTCCGGTGCTTCCGGAACATGTTCCGGTGCTTCCGGAACATGTTCCGGTGCTTCCGGAACATGTTTCGGCGCTTCCGGAACATGTTCCGGCGCTTCCGGAACATGTTCCGGTCCTTCCGGAACATGTTCCGGCGCTTCCGGAATATGTTCCGGTCCTTCCGGAACATGTTCGGCCGCTTCCGGAACATGTTCGGGTCCTTCCGGAACATGTTCCGGCGCTTCCGGAACATGTTCCGGTGCTTCCGGAACATGTTCCGGCGCTTCCGGAACATGTCCCGGCGCTTCCGGAACATGTTCCGGCGCTTCCGACACATGTTCCGGTCCTTCCGGAAGATGTTCCGGTCCTTCCGGAAGATGTTCCGGCGCTTCCGGAACATGTTTCGGTGCTTCCAGAACATGTTCCGGTGCTTCCGGAACATGTTCCGGTCCTTCCGGAACATGTTCCGGCGCTTCCGGAACATGTTCCGTTGCCTCCGGAACATGTTCCGGTGCTTCCGGAACATGTTCCGGTGCTTCCGGAACATGTTCCGGCGCTTCCGGAACATGTTCCGGTGCTGCTTCCGGAACATGTTCCGGTGCTTCCGGAAGATGTTCCGGCGCTTCCGGAACATGTTCCGGTGCTTCCGGAACATGTTCCGGTCCTTCCGGAACATGTTCCGGTCCTTCCGGAACATGTTCCAGCGCTTCCGGAACATGTTCCGGTGCTTCCGGAAAATGTTCCGGTGCTTCCGGAACATGTTCCGGTCCTTCCGGAACTTGTTCGGGTCCTTCCGGAACATGTTCCGGCGCTTCCGGAACATGTTCCGGCGCTTCCGGACCATGTTCTGGTGCTTTCGGAACATGTTCCGGCGCTTCCGGAACATGTTCCGGTGCTTCCGGAACATGTTCCGGTGCTTCCGGAACATGTTCCGGTCCTTCCGGAACATGTTCCGGTGCTTCCGGAACATGTTCCGGTGCTTCCGGAAAATGTTCCGGTTCTTCCGGAACATGTTCCGGTCCTTCCGGAACTTGTTCGGGTCCTTCCGGAACATGTTCCGGCGCTTCCGAAACATGTTCCGGTCCTTCCGGAACATGTTCCGGTGCTTCCGGAACATGTTCCGGTGCTTCCGGAACATGTTTCGGCGCTTCCGGAACATGTTCCGGCGCTTCCGGAACATGTTCCGGTCCTTCCGGAACATGTTCCGGCGCTTCCGGAATATGTTCCGGTCCTTCCGGAACATGTTCCGGCGCTTCCGGAACATGTTCGGGTCCTTCCGGAACATGTTCCGGTGCTTCCGGAACATGTTCCGGTGCTTCCGGAACATGTTCCGGCGCTTCCGGAACATGTCCCGGCGCTTCCGGAACATGTTCCGGCGCTTCCGACACATGTTCCGGTCCTTCCGGAAGATGTTCCGGTCCTTCCGGAAGATGTTCCGGCGCTTCCGGAACATGTTTCGGTGCTTCCAGAACATGTTCCGGTGCTTCCGGAACATGTTCCGGTCCTTCCGGAACATGTTCCGGCGCTTCCGGAACATGTTCCGTTGCCTCCGGAACATGTTCCGGTGCTTCCGGAACATGTTCCGGTGCTTCCGGAACATGTTCCGGCGCTCCGGAACATGTTCCGGTGCTTCCGGAACATGTTCCGGTGCTTCCGGAACATGTTCCGGTCCTTCCGGAACATGTTCCGGTCCTTCCCGAACATGTTCCAGCGCTTCCGGAACATGTTCCGGTGCTTCCGGAAAATGTTCCGGTGCTTCCGGAACATGTTCCGGTCCTTCCGGAACTTGTTCGGGTCCTTCCGGAACATGTTCCGGCGCTTCCGAAACATGTTCCGGTGCTTCCGGAACATCTTCCGGTGCTTCCGGAACATGTTCCGGTGCTTCCGGAACATGTTCCGGCGCTTCCGGAACATGTCCCGGCGCTTCCGGAACATGTTCCGGCGCTTCCGACACATGTTCCGGTCCTTCCGGAAGATGTTCCGGTCCTTCCGGAAGATGTTCCGGCGCTTCCGGAACATGTTTCGGTGCTTCCAGAACATGTTCCGGTGCTTCCGGAACATGTTCCGGTCCTTCCGGAACATGTTCCGTTGCCTCCGGAACATGTTCCGGTGCTTGCGGAACATGTTCCGGTGCTTCCGGAACATGTTCCGGCGCTTCCGGAACATGTTCCGGTGCTTCCGGGACATGTTCCGGTGCTTCCGGAACATGTTCCGGTCCTTCCGGAACATGTTCCGGTGCTTCCGGAACATGTTCCGGTCCTTCCGGAACATGTTCCAGCGCTTCCGGATCATGTTCCGGTGCTTCCGGAAAATGTTCCGGTGCTTCCGGAACATGGTCCGGTCCTTCCGGAACTTGTTCGGGTCCTTCCGGAACATGTTCCGGCGCTTCCGGAACATGTTCCGGCGCTTCCGGAACATGTTCTGGTGCTTCCGGAACATGTTCCGGCGCTTCCGGAACATGTTCCGGTGCTTCCGGAACATGTTCCGGTGCTTCCGGAACATGTTCCGGTCCTTCCGGAACTTGTTCGGGTCCTTCCGGAACATGTTCCGGCGCTTCCGAAACATGTTCCGGTGCTTCCGGAACATGTTCCGGTGCTTCCGGAACATGTTTCGGCGCTTCCGGAACATGTTCCGGCGCTTCCGGAACATGTTCCGGTCCTTCCGGAACATGTTCCGGCGCTTCCGGAATATGTTCCGGTCCTTCCGGAACATGTTCCGGCGCTTCCGGAACATGTTCGGGTCCTTCCGGAACATGTTCCGGCGCTTCCGGAACATGTTCCGGTGCTTCCGGAACATATTCCGGTGCTTCCGGAACATGTTCCGGCGCTTCCGGAACATGTCCCGGCGCTTCCGGAACATGTTCCGGCGCTTCCGACACATGTTCCGGTCCTTCCGGAAGATGTTCCGGTCCTTCCGGAAGATGTTCCGGCGCTTCCGGAACATGTTTCGGTGCTTCCAGAACATGTTCCGGTGCTTCCGGAACATGTTCCGGTCCTTCCGGAACATGTTCCGGCGCTTCCGGAACATGTTCCGTTGCCTCCGGAACATGTTCCGGTGCTTCCGGAACATGTTCCGGTGCTACCGGAACATGTTCCGGCGCTTCCGGAACATGTTCCGGTGCTTCCGGAACATGTTCCGGTCCTTCCGGAACATGTTCCGGTCCTTCCGGAACATGTTCCAGCGCTTCCGGAACATGTTCCGGTGCTTCCGGAAAATGTTCCGGTGCTTCCGGAACATGTTCCGGTCCTTCCGGAACTTGTTCGGGTCCTTCCGGAACATGTTCCGGCGCTTCCGAAACATGTTCCGGTGCTTCCGGAACATCTTCCGGTGCTTCCGGAACATGTTCCGGTGCTTCCGGAACATGTTCCGGCGCTTCCGGAACATGTCCCGGCGCTTCCGGAACATGTTCCGGCGCTTCCGACACATGTTCCGGTCCTTCCGGAAGATGTTCCGGTCCTTCCGGAAGATGTTCCGGCGCTTCCGGAACATGTTTCGGTGCTTCCAGAACATGTTCCGGTGCTTCCGGAACATGTTCCGGTCCTTCCGGAACATGTTCCGTTGCCTCCGGAACATGTTCCGGTGCTTCCGGAACATGTTCCGGTGCTTCCGGAACATGTTCCGGCGCTTCCGGAACATGTTCCGGTGCTTCCGGGACATGTTCCGGTGCTTCCGGAACATGTTCCGGTCCTTCCGGAACATGTTCCGGTCCTTCCGGAACATGTTCCAGCGCTTCCGGATCATGTTCCGGTGCTTCCGGAAAATGTTCCGGTGCTTCCGGAACATGTTCCGGTCCTTCCGGAACTTGTTCGGGTCCTTCCGGAACATGTTCCGGCGCTTCCGGAACATGTTCCGGCGCTTCCGGAACATGTTCTGGTGCTTCCGGAACATGTTCCGGCGCTTCCGGAACATGTTCCGGTGCTTCCGGAACATGTTCCGGTGCTTCCGGAACATGTTCCGGTGCTTCCGGAAAATGTTCCGGTGCTTCCGGAACATGTTCCGGTCCTTCCGGAACTTGTTCGGGTCCTTCCGGAACATGTTCCGGCGCTTCCGAAACATGTTCCGGTGCTTCCGGAACATGTTCCGGTGCTTCCGGAACATGTTCCGGTGCTTCCGGAACATGTTTCGGCGCTTCCGGAACATGTTCCGGTGCTTCCGGAACATATTCCGGTGCTTCCGGAACATGTTCCGGCGCTTCCGGAACATGTCCCGGCGCTTCCGGAACATGTTCCGGCGCTTCCGGAACATGTTCCGGTCCTTCCGGAAGATGTTCCGGCGCTTCCGGAACATGTTTCGGTCCTTCCGGAACATGTTCCGGCGCTTCCGGAATATGTTCCGGTCCTTCCGGAACATGTTCCGGCGCTTCCGGAACATGTTCGGGTCCTTCTGGAACATGTTCCGGCGCTTCCGGAACATGTTCCGGTGCTTCCGGAACATATTCCGGTGCTTCCGGAACATGTTCCGGCGCTTCCGGAACATGTCCCGGCGCTTCCGGAACATGTTCCGGCGCTTCCGACACATGTTCCGGTCCTTCCGGAAGATGTTCCGGTCCTTCCGGAAGATGTTCCGGCGCTTCCGGAACATGTTTCGGTGCTTCCAGAACATGTTCCGGTGCTTCCGGAACATGTTCCGGTCCTTCCGGAACATGTTCCGGCGCTTCCGGAACATGTTCCGTTGCCTCCGGAACATGTTCCGGTGCTTCCGGAACATGTTCCGGTGCTACCGGAACATGTTCCGGCGCTTCCGGAACATGTTCCGGTGCTTCCGGAACATGTTCCGGTCCTTCCGGAACATGTTCCGGTCCTTCCGGAACATGTTCCAGCGCTTCCGGAACATGTTCCGGTGCTTCCGGAAAATGTTCCGGTGCTTCCGGAACATGTTCCGGTCCTTCCGGAACTTGTTCGGGTCCTTCTGGAACATGTTCCGGCGCTTCTGAAACATGTTCCGGTGCTTCCGGAACATCTTCCGGTGCTTCCGGAACATGTTCCGGTGCTTCCGGAACATGTTTCGGCGCTTCCGGAACATGTTCCGGCGCTTCCGGAACATGTTCCGGTCCTTCCGGAACATGTTCCGGCGCTTCCGGAATATGTTCCGGTCCTTCCGGAACATGTTCCGGCGCTTCCAGAACATGTTCCGGTTCTTCCGGAACATGTTCCGGTGCTTCCGGAACATGTTCCGGTGCTTCCGGAACATGTTCCGGCGCTTCCGGAACATGTCCCGGCGCTTCCGGAACATGTTCCGGCGCTTCCGACACATGTTCCGGTCCTTCCGGAAGATGTTCCGGTCCTTCCGGAAGATGTTCCGGCGCTTCCGGAACATGTTCCGGCGCTTCCGGAACATGTTCTGGTGCTTCCGGAACATGTTCCGGTGCTTCCGGAACATGTTCCGGTGCTTCCGGAACATGTTCCGGCGCTTCCGGAACATGTTCCGGTGCTTCCGGAACATGTTCCGGTGCTTCCGGAACATGTTCCGGTCCTTCCGGAACATGTTCCGGCGCTTCCGGAACATGTTCCGGTGCTTCCGGAACATGTTCCGGTCCTTCCGGAACATGTACCAGCGCTTCCGGAACATGTTCCGGTGCTTCCGGAAAATGTTCCGGTGCTTCCGGAACATGTTCCGGTCCTTCCGGAACTTGTTCGGGTCCTTCCGGAACATGTTCCGGCGCTTCCGAAACATGTTCCGGTGCTTCCGGAACATGTTCCGGTGCTTCCGGAACATGTTCCGGTGCTTCCGGAACATGTTTCGGCGCTTCCGGAACATGTTCCGGTCCTTCCGGAACATGTTCCGGCGCTTCCGGAATATGTTCCGGTCCTTCCGGAACATGTTCCGGCGCTTCCGGAACATGTTCCGGTGCTTCCGGAACATGTTCCGGCGCTTCCGGAACATGTCCCGGCGCTTCCGGAATATGCTCCGGCGCTTCCGACACATGTTCCGGTCCTTCCGGAAGATGTTCCGGTCCTTCCGGAAGATGTTCCGGCGCTTCCGGAACATGTTCCGGCGCTTCCGGAACATCTTCCGGTGCTTCCGGAACATGTTCTGGTGCTTCCGGAACATGTTCCGGCGCTTCCGGAACATGTTCCGGTGCTTCCGGAACTTGTTCGGGTCCTTCTGGAACATGTTCCGGCGCTTCCGAAACATGTTCCGGTGCTTCCGGAACATCTTCCGGTGCTTCCGGAACATGTTCCGGTGCTTCCGGAACATGTTTCGGCGCTTCCGGAACATGTTCCGGCGCTTCCGGAACATGTTCCGGTCCTTCCGGAACATGTTCCGGCGCTTCCGGAATATGTTCCGGTCCTTCCGGAACATGTTCCGGTCCTTCCGGAACTTGTTCGGGTCCTTCTGGAACATGTTCCGGCGCTTCCGAAACATGTTCCGGTGCTTCCGGAACATCTTCCGGTGCTTCCGGAACATGTTCCGGTGCTTCCGGAACATGTTTCGGCGCTTCCGGAACATGTTCCGGCGCTTCCGGAACATGTTCCGGTCCTTCCGGAACATGTTCCGGCGCTTCCGGAATATGTTCCGGTCCTTCCGGAACATGTTCCGGCGCTTCCAGAACATGTTCCGGTTCTTCCGGAACATGTTCCGGTGCTTCCGGAACATGTTCCGGTGCTTCCGGAACATGTTCCGGCGCTTCCGGAACATGTCCCGGCGCTTCCGGAACATGTTCCGGCGCTTCCGACACATGTTCCGGTCCTTCCGGAAGATGTTCCGGTCCTTCCGGAAGATGTTCCGGCGCTTCCGGAACATGTTCCGGCGCTTCCGGAACATGTTCTGGTGCTTCCGGAACATGTTCCGGTGCTTCCGGAACATGTTCCGGTGCTTCCGGAACATGTTCCGGCGCTTCCGGAACATGTTCCGGTGCTTCCGGAACATGTTCCGGTGCTTCCGGAACATGTTCCGGTCCTTCCGGAACATGTTCCGGCGCTTCCGGAACATGTTCCGGTGCTTCCGGAACATGTTCCGGTCCTTCCGGAACATGTACCAGCGCTTCCGGAACATGTTCCGGTGCTTCCGGAAAATGTTCCGGTGCTTCCGGAACATGTTCCGGTCCTTCCGGAACTTGTTCGGGTCCTTCCGGAACATGTTCCGGCGCTTCCGAAACATGTTCCGGTGCTTCCGGAACATGTTCCGGTGCTTCCGGAACATGTTCCGGTGCTTCCGGAACATGTTTCGGCGCTTCCGGAACATGTTCCGGTCCTTCCGGAACATGTTCCGGCGCTTCCGGAATATGTTCCGGTCCTTCCGGAACATGTTCCGGCGCTTCCGGAACATGTTCCGGTGCTTCCGGAACATGTTCCGGCGCTTCCGGAACATGTCCCGGCGCTTCCGGAATATGCTCCGGCGCTTCCGACACATGTTCCGGTCCTTCCGGAAGATGTTCCGGTCCTTCCGGAAGATGTTCCGGCGCTTCCGGAACATGTTCCGGCGCTTCCGGAACATCTTCCGGTGCTTCCGGAACATGTTCTGGTGCTTCCGGAACATGTTCCGGCGCTTCCGGAACATGTTCCGGTGCTTCCGGAACATGTTCCGGTGCTTCCGGAACATGTTCCGGCGCTTCTGGAACATGTTCCGGTCCTTCCGGAAGATGTTCCGGAGCTTCCGGAACATGTGGCGGCGCTTCCGGAACATGTGCTGGTCCTTCCGGAACACGTTCCGGTCCTTCCGGAACATGTTCCGGTCCTTCCGGAACATGTCCCGGTCCTTCCGGAACATGTTCCGGTGGTTCCCGAACATGTTCCGGTGCTTCCGGATCATGTTCCGGCGCTTCCGGAACATGTTCCGGTGATTCCGGAACAGGTTCCGGTCCTTCCGGAACATGTTCCGGTCCTTCCGGAACATGTTCCGACGCTTCCGGAAGATGTTCCGGTCCCTCCGGAACATGTTCCGGTCCTTCCGGAACATGTTCCGGTCCTTCCGGAACATGCTCCGGCGCTTCCGGAACATGTTCCGGCGCTTCCGCAACATGTTCCGGTCCTTCCGGAACATGTTCCGGCGCTTCCGGAACATGTTCCAGCGCTTCCGGAACATGTTCCGGTGCTTCCGGAAAATGTTCCGGTGCTTCCGGAACATGTTCCGGTCCTTCTGGATCTTGTTCGGCTCCTTCCGGAACATGTTCCGGCGCTTCCGAAACATGTTCCGGTGCTTCCGGAACATGTTCCGGTGCTTCCGGAACATGTTCCGGTGCTTCCGGAACATGTTCCGGTGCTTCCGGAACATGTTCCGGTGCTTCCGGAACATGTTTCGGCGCTTACGGAACATGTTCCGGCGCTTCCGGAGCATGTTCTGGCGCTTCCGGAACATGTTCCGACGCTTCCGGAACATGTTCCGGTGCTTCCGGAACATGTTCCGGTGCTTTCAGAACATGTTCCCGCGCTTCCGGAACATGTTCCGGCGCTTCCGGAACATGTTCCGGTGCTTTCGGAACATGTTTCGGTGCTTCTGGAACATGTTCCGGTGCTTCCGGAACATGTTCCGGTGATTCCGGAACATGTTCCGGCGCTTCCGGAACATGTTCCGGTCCTTCGGGCACATGTTCCGGTCCTTCCGGAAGATGTTCCGGCGCTTCCGGAACATGTGCCGGCGCTTCCAGAACATGTGCCGGTCCTTCCGGAACACGTTCCGGTCCTTCCGGAACATGTCCCGGTCCTTCCTGAACATGTTCCGGTGGTTCCGGAGCATGTTCCGGTCCTTCCGGAACATGTTCCGGCGCTTCCGGAACATGTTCCGGTGATTCCGGAACATGTTCCGGTCCTTCCGGAACATGTTCCGGTCCTTCCGGAACATGTTCCGGTCCTTCCGGAACATGTTCCGGCGCTTCCGGAACATGTTCCGGTCCTTCCGGAACATGTTCCGGCGCTTCCGGAACATGTTCCGGTCCTTCCGGAACATGTTTCGGCGCTTCCGGAACATGTTCCGGTGCTTCCGGAACATTTTCCGGCGCTTCCGGAACATGTCCCGGCGCTTCCGGAACATGTTCCGGTCCTTCCGAAACATGTTCCGGTCCTTCCGGAACATGTTCCGGCGCTTCTGGAACATGTGCCGGCGCTTCCAGAACATGTGCCGGTCCTTCCGGAACACGTTCCGGTCCCTCCGGAACATGTTCCGGTCCTTCCGGAACATGTTCCGGCGCTTCCGGAACATGTTCCGGCGCTTCCAGAACATGTTCCGGTGCTTCCGGAACATGTTCCGGCGCTTCAGGAACATGTTCCGGTCCTTCCGGAACATGTTCCGGTCCTTCCAGAACATGTTCCGGTGCTTCCGGAAACATGTTCCGGCGCTCCCGGAAACATGTTCCGGTGCTTCCGGAAACATGTTCCGGTGCTTCCGGAAACATGTTCCGGTGCTTCCGGAAACATGTTCCGGTGCTTCCGGAACATGTTCCGGTGCTTCCGGAACATGTTCCGGTGCTTCCGGAACATGTTCCGGTGCTTCCGGAACATGTTCCGGTGCTTCCGGAACATGTTCCGGCGCTTCCGGAACATGTTCCGGCGCTTCCGGAACATGTTCCGGCGCTTCCGGAACATGTTCCGGTCCTTCCGGAACATGTTCCGGCGCTTCCGGAACATGTTCCGGCGCTTCCGAAACATGTTCCGGCGCCTCCGGAACATGTTCCGGTGCCTCCGGAACATGTTCCGGTGCTTCCGGAACACGTTCCGGTGCTTCCGGAACGTGTTTCGGTGCTTCCGGAACATGTTCCGGCGCTTCCGGAACATGTTCCGGCGCTTCCGGAACATGTTCCGGTGGTTCCGGAACATGTTCCGGTGGTTCCGGAACATGTTCCGGTGCTTCCGGAACATGTTCCGGTCCTTCCGGAACATGTTCCAGCGCTTCCGGAACATGTTCCGGCGCTTCCGGAACATGTTCCTGTCCTTCCGGAACATGTTCCGGCGCTTCCGGAACATGTTCCAGCGCTTCCGGAACATGTTCCGGTGCTTCCGGAAAATGTTCCGGTGCTTCCGGAACATGTTCCGGTCCTTCTGGATCTTGTTCGGCTCCTTCCGGAACATGTTCCGGCGCTTCCGAAACATGTTCCGGTGCTTCCGGAACATGTTCCGGTGCTTCCGGAACATGTTCCGGTGCTTCCGGAACATGTTTCGGCGCTTACGGAACATGTTCCGGCGCTTCCGGAGCATGTTCTGGCGCTTCCGGAACATGTTCCGACGCTTCCGGAACATGTTTCCGGTGCTTCCGGAACATGTTCCGGTGCTTTCAGAACATGTTCCCGCGCTTCCGGAACATGTTCCGGCGCTTCCGGAACATGTTCCGGTGCTTTCGGAACATGTTTCGCTGCTTCTGGAACATGTTCCGGTGCTTCCGGAACATGTTCCGGTGATTCCGGAACATGTTCCGGCGCTTCCGGAACATGTTCCGGTCCTTCGGGCACATGTTCCGGTCCTTCCGGAAGATGTTCCGGCGCTTCCGGAACATGTGCCGGCGCTTCCAGAACATGTGCCGGTCCTTCCGGAACACGTTCCGGTCCTTCCGGAACATGTCCCGGTCCTTCCTGAACATGTTCCGGTGGTTCCGGAGCATGTTCCGGTCCTTCCGGAACATGTTCCGGCGCTTCCGGAACATGTTCCGGTGATTCCGGAACATGTTCCGGTCCTTCCGGAACATGTTCCGGTCCTTCCGGAACATGTTCCGGTCCTTCCGGAACATGTTCCGGCGCTTCCAGAACATGTTCCGGTGCTTCCGGAACATGTTCCGGCGCTTCCGGGAACGTGTTCCGGTCCTTCCGGAACATGTTCCGGCCCTTCCGGAACATGTTCCGGCGCTTCCGGAACATGTTCCGGTGCTTCCGGAACATGTTCCGGTGCTTCTGGAACATGTTTTGGCGCTTCCGGGAACATGTTCCGGTCCTTCCGGAACATGTTCCGGTCCTTCCGGAACATGTTCGAACGCTTCCGGAAGATGATCCGGTGCTTCCGGAACATGTTCCGGTGCTTCCGGAACATGTTTCGGTGCTTTCCGAACATGTTCCGGTGCTTCCGGAACATGTTCCGGCGCTTCCGGAACATGTTCCGGTCCTTCCGGAACCTGTGCCGGCGCTTCCGGAACATGTGCCGGCGCTTCCGGAACATGTGCCGGTCCTTCCGGAACATGTTCCGGTCCTTCCGGAACATGTTCCGGCGCTTCCGGAACATGCTCCGGGCCTTCCGGAACATGTTCCGGTGCTTCCGGAACATGTTCCGGGGCTTCCGGAACATGTTCCGGTGCTTCCGGAAGATGTTCCGGCGCTTCCGGAACATGTTCCGGCGCTTCCGGAACATGTTCCGGTGCTTCCGGAACATGTTCCGGTCCTTCCGGAACATGTTCCGGTCCTTCCGGAAAATGTTCCGGTCCTTCCGGAACATGTTCCGGCGCTTCCGGAACATGTTCCGGTGCTTCCGGAACATTTCCGGAACATGTTCCGGCGCTTCCGGAACATGTTCCGGTGCTTCCGGAACATGTTCCGGTGCCTCCTGAACATGTTCCGGTGCCTCCGGAACATGTTCCGGTCCTTCCGGAACATGTTCCGGCGCTTCCGGAACATGTTCCGGTGCTTCCGGAAGATGTTCCGGCGCTTCCGGAACATGTTCCGGTGCTTTCGGAACATGTTCCGGCGCTTCCGGAACATGTTCCGGTGCTTCCGGAACATGTTCCGGTTCTTCCGGAACATGTTCCGGTGCTTCCGGAACATGTTCCAGTGCTTCCAGAACATGTTCCGGTGCTTCCGGAACATGTTCCGGCGCTTCCGGGAACATGTTCCGGTCCTTCCGGAACATGTTCCAGTCCTTCCAGAACATGTTCCGGTGCTTCCGGAACATGTTCCGGCGCTTCCGGAACATGTGCCGGCGCTTCCGGAACATGTTCCGGTGCTTCCGGAACATGTTCCGGTGCCTCCCGAACATGTTCCGGTGCCTCCGGAACATGTTCCGGTCCTTCCGGAACATGTTCAGGCGCTTCCGGAACATGTTCCGGTGCTTCCGGAAGATGTTCCGGCGCTTCCGGAACATGTTCCGACGCTTTCGGAACATGTTCCGGCGCTTCCGGAACATGTTCCGGTGCTTCCGGAACATGTTCCGGTGCTTCCGGAACATGTTCCAGTGCTTCCAGAACATGTTCCGGTGCTTCCGGAACATGTTCCGGCGCTTCCGGGAACATGTTCCGGTCCTTCCGGAACATGTTCCAGTCCTTCCAGAACATGTTCCGGTGCTTCCGGAACATGTTCCGGCGCTTCCGGAACATGTGCCGGCGCTTCCGGAACATGTGCCGGTCCTTCCGGAACATGTTCCGGTCCTTCCGGAACATGTTCCGGTCCTTCGGGAACATGTTCCGGCGCTTCCGGAACATGTTCCGATCCTTCCGGAACATGTTCCGGTGCTTCCGGAAGATGTTCCGGCGCTTCCGGAACATGTTCCGGCGCTTCCGGAACATGTTCCGGTCCTTCCGGAACATGTTCCGGTCCTTCCGCAACATGTTCCGGTCCTTCCGGAACATGTTCCGGTCCTTCCGGAACATGTTCCGGCGCTTCCGGAACATGTTCCGGTGCTTCCGAAACATGTTCCGGTGCTTCCGGAACATGTTCCGGTCCTTCCGGAACATGTTCGGGTCCTTCCGGAACATGTTCCGGTCCTTCCGGAACATGTTCCGGCGCTTCCGGAACATGTTCCGGCGCTTCCGGAACATGTTCCGGTCCTTCCGGAACATGTTCCGGAAGCATCGGAAGATGTTCCGGTGCTTCCGGAAGATGTTCCGGTCCTTCCGGAACATGTTCCGGCGCTTCCGGAACATGTTCCCTTGCTTCCGGAACATGTTCCGGTGCCTCCGGAACATGTTCCGGTGCCTCCGGAACATGTTCCGGTGCTTCCGGAACTTGTTCCGGTCCTTCCGGAACATGTTCCGGCGCTTCCGGAACATGTTCCGGTGCTTCCGGAAGATGTTCCCTTGCTTCCGGAACATGTTCCGGTGCCTCCGGAACATGTTCCGGTGCCTCCGGAACATGTTCCGGTGCTTCCCGAACATGTTCCGGCGCTTCCGGAACATGTTCCGGTGCTTCCGCAACATGTTCCGGTGCTTCCGGAAGATGTTCCGGTGCTTCCGGAAGATGTTCCGGCGCTTCCGGAACATGTTCCCTTGCTTCCGGAACATGTTCCGGTGCCTCCGGAACATGTTCCGGTGCCTCCGGAACATGTTCCGGTCCTTTCGGAACATGTTCCGGTCCTTTCGGAACATGTTCCGGTGCTTCCGGAACATGTTCCGGTGCTTCCGGAACATGTGCCGGCCCTTCCGGAACATGTGCCGGCGCTTCCGGAACATGTGCCGGTCCTTCCGGATCATGTTCCGGTCCTTCCGGAACATGTTCCGGTCCTTCCGGAACATGTTCCGGGGCTTCCGGAACATGTTCCGGGGCTTCCGGAACATGTTCCGGGCCTTCCGGAACATGTTCCGGGGCTTCCGGAACATGTTCCGGGGCTTTCGGAACATGTTCCGGAAGCATCGGAACATGTTCGGATCCTTCCGGAACATGTTCCGGTGCTTCCGGAAGATGTTCCGGCGCTTCAGGAACATGTTCCGGTGCCTCCGGAACATGTTCCGGTGCTTCCGGAACTTGTTCCGGTGCTTCCGGAACATGTTCCGGCGCTTCCGGAACATGTTCCGGTGCTTCCGGAAGATGTTCCGGCGCTTCCGGAACATGTTCCGGCGCTTCCGGAACATGTTCCGGTGCTTCCGGAACATGTTCCGGTCCTTCCGGAACATGTTCCGGTCCTTCCGGAAAATGTTCCGGTCCTTCCGGAACATGTTCCGGCGCTTCCGGAACATGTTCCGGTGCTTCCGGAACATTTCCGGAACATGTTCCGGCGCTTCCGGAACATGTTCCGGTGCTTCCGGAACATGTTCCGGTGCCTCCCGAACATGTTCCGGTGCCTCCGGAACATGTTCCGGTCCTTCCGGAACATGTTCCGGCGCTTCCGGAACATGTTCCGGTGCTTCCGGAAGATGTTCCGGCGCTTCCGGAACATGTTCCGGCGCTTTCGGAACATGTTCCGGCGCTTCCGGAACATGTTCCGGTGCTTCCGGAACATGTTCCGGTTCTTCCGGAACATGTTCCGGTGCTTCCGGAACATGTTCCGGTGCTTCCGGAACATGTTCCAGTGCTTCCAGAACATGTTCCGGTGCTTCCGGAACATGTTCCGGCGCTTCCGGGAACATTTTCCGGTCCTTCCGGAACATGTTCCAGTCCTTCCAGAACATGTTCCGGTGCTTCCGGAACATGTTCCGGCGCTTCTGGAACATGTGCCGGCGCTTCCGGAACATGTGCCGGTCCTTCCGGAACATGTTCCGGTCCTTCCGGAACATGTTCCGGTCCTTCGGGAACATGTTCCGGCGCTTTCGGAACATGTTCCGACCCTTCCGGAACATGTTCCGGTGCTTCCGGAAGATGTTCCGGCGCTTCCGGAACATGTTCCGGCGCTTCCGGAACATGTTCCGGTCCTTCCGGAACATGTTCCGGTCCTTCCGCAACATGTTCCGGTCCTTCCAGAACATGTTCCGGTCCTTCCGGAACATGTTCCGGCGCTTCCGGAACATGTTCCGGTGCTTCCGAAACATGTTCCGGTGCTTCCGGAACATGTTCCGGTCCTTCCGGAACATGTTCGGGTCCTTCCGGAACATGTTCCGGTCCTTCCGGAACATGTTCCGGCGCTTCCGGAACATGTTCCGGCGCTTCCGGAACATGTTCCGGTCCTTCCGGAAAATGTTCCGGAAGCATCGGAAGATGTTCCGGTGCTTCCGGAAGATGTTCCGGTGCTTCCGGAAGATGTTCCGGCGCTTCCGGAACATGTTCCCTTGCTTCCGGAACATGTTCCGGTGCCTCCGGAACATGTTCCGGTGCCTCCGAAACATGTTCCGGTGCTTCCGGAACTTGTTCCGGTCCTTCCGGAACATGTTCCGGCGCTTCCGGAACATGTTCCGGTGCTTCCGGAAGATGTTCCCTTGCTTCCGGAACATGTTCCGGTGCCTCCGGAACATGTTCCGGTGCTTCCGGAACATGTTCCGGCGCTTCCGGAACATGTTCCGGTGCTTCCGCAACATGTTCCGGTGCTTCCGGAAGGTGTTCCGGCGCTTCCGGAACATGTTCCGGCGCTTCCGGAACATGTTCCGGGGCTTCCGGAACATGTTCCGGGGCTTCCGGAACATGTTCCGGGGCTTCCGGAACATGTTCCGGGGCTTCCGGAACATGTTCCGGGGCTTTCGGAACATGTTCCGGAAGCATCGGAACATGTTCGGATCCTTCCGGAACATGTTCCGGTGCTTCCGGAAGATGTTCCGGCGCTTCAGGAACATGTTCCGGCGCTTCCGGAACATGTTCCGGTGCCTCCGGAACATGTTCCGGTGCCTCCCGAACATGTTCCGGTGCCTTCGGAACATGTTCCGGTCCTTCCGGAACATGTTCCGGCGCTTCCGGAACATGTTCCGGTGCTTCCGGAAGATGTTCCGGCGCTTCCGGAACATGTTCCGGCGCTTTCGGAACATGTTCCGGCGCTTCCGGAACATATTCCGGTCCTTCCGGAACATGTTCCGGTTCTTCCGGAACATGTTCCGGTGCTTCCGGAACATGTTCCGGTGCTTCCGGAACATGTTCCAGTGCTTCCAGAACATGTTCCGGTGCTTCCGGAACATGTTCCGGCGCTTCCGGGAACATGTTCCGGTCCTTCCGGAACATGTTCCAGTCCTTCCAGAACATGTTCCGGTGCTTCCGGAACATGTGCCGGCGCTTCCGGAACATGTGCCGGTCCTTCCGGAACATGTTCCGGTCCTTCCGGAACATGTTCCGGTCCTTCCGGAACATGTTCCGGCGCTTCCGGAACATGTTCCGGCGCTTCCGGAACATGTTCCGGGCCTTCCGGAACATGTTCCGGGGCTTCCGGAACATGTTCCGGGGCTTCCGGAACATGTTCCGGGGCTTTCGGAACATGTTCCGGAAGCATCGGAACATGTTCGGATCCTTCCGGAACATGTTCCGGTGCTTCCGGAAGATGTTCCGGCGCTTCACGAACATGTTCCGGCGCTTCCGGAACATGTTCCGGTGCCTCCGGAACATGTTCCGGTGCTTCCGGAACTTGTTCCGGTCCTTCCGGAACATGTTCCGGCGCTTCCGGAACATGTTCCGGTGCTTCCGGAAGATGTTCCGGCGCTTCCGGAACATGTTCCGGCGCTTCCGGAACATGTTCCGGTGCCTCCGGAACATCTTCCGGTGCCTCCCGAACATGTTCCGGTGCCTCCGGAACATGTTCCGGTCCTTCCGGAACATGTTCCGGCGCTTCCGGAACATGTTCCGGTGCTTCCGGAAGATGTTCCGGCGCTTCCGGAACATGTTCCGGCGCTTTCGGAACATGTTCCGGCGCTTCCGGAACATATTCCGGTCCTTCCGGAACATGTTCCGGTTCTTCCGGAACATGTTCCGGTGCTTCCGGAACATGTTCCGGTGCTTCCGGAACATGTTCCGGTGCTTCCAGAACATGTTCCGGTGCTTCCGGAACATGTTCCGGCGCTTCCGGAACATGTTCCGGCGCTTCCAGAACATGTGCCGGCGCTTCCGGAACATGTGCCGGTCCTTCCGGAACATGTTCCGGTCCTTCCGGAACATGTTCCGGTCCTTCGGGAACATGTTCCGGCGCTTCCGGAACATGTTCCGATCCTTCCGGAACATGTTCCGGTGCTTCCGGAAGATGTTCCGGCGCTTCCGGAAGATGTTCCGGCGCTTCCGGAACATGTTCCGGTCCTTCCGGAACATGTTCCGGTCCTTCCGCAACATGTTCCGGTCCTTCCGCAACATGTTCCGGTCCTTCCGGAACATGTTCCGGCGCTTCCGGAACATGTTCCGGTGCTTCCGAAACATGTTCCGGTGCTTCCGGAACATGTTCCGGTCCTTCCGGAACATGTTCGGGTCCTTCCGGAACATGTTCCGGTCCTTCCGGAACATGTTCCGGAAGCGCCGGAACATGTTCCGGCGCTTCCGGAACATTTTCCGGTCCTTCCGGAACATGTTCCCGTGCTTCCGGAACATGTTCCGGCGCTTCCGGAACATGATCCGGTGCTTCCGGAACATGTTCCGGTGCTTCCGGAACATGATCCGGTGCTTCCGGAACATGTTCCGGCGCTTCCGGAACATGATCCGGGGCTTCCGGAGCATGTTCCGGCGCTTCCGGAACATGTTCCGGTCCTTGCGGAACATGTTCCGGTCCTTCCGGAACATGCTCCGGTCCTTCTGGAACATGTTCCGGTCTTCCGGCGCTTCCGGAACATGTTCCAGCGCATCCGGAACATGTTCCGGTGCTTCCGGAACATGTTCCGGTGCTTCCGGAACATGTTCCGGTGCTTCCGGAACATGTTCCGGCGCTTCCGGAACATGTTCCGGCGCTTCCGGAACATGTTCCGATCCTTCCGGAACATGTTCCGGTGCTTCCGGAAGATGTTCCGGCACTTCCGGAACATGTTCCGGCGCTTCCGGAACATGTTCCGGCGCTTCCGGAACATGTTCCGATCCTTCCGGAACATGTTCCGGTGCTTCCGGAAGATGTTCCGGCACTTCCGGAACATGTTCCGGCGCTTCCGGAACATGTTCCGGTGCTTCCGGAACATGTTCCGGTGCTTCCGGAACATGTTCCGGTGGTTCCGGAACATGTTCCGGTGGTTCCGGAACGTGTTCCGGTGCTTCCGGAACATGTTCCGGAAGCACCGGAACACGTTCCGGAAGCACCGGAACATATTCCGGAAGCACCGGAACATGTTCCGGAAGCACCGGAACATGTTCCGGAAGCGCCGGAACATGTTCCGGAAGCACCGGAACATGTTCCGGAAGCACCGGAACATGTCCCGGAAGGACCGGAACATGTTCCGGAAGCGCCGGAACATGTTCCGGAAGCACCGGAACATGTTCCGGAAGCACCGGAACATGTTCCGGAAGCGCCGGAACATGTTCCGGAAGCACCGGAACATGTTCCGGAAGCACCGGAACATGTTTCAACATGTTCCGGAACCACCGGAACATGTTCCGGAAGCACCGGAACATGTTCCGGAAGCACCGGAACATGTTGCGGAAGCGCCGGAACATGTTCCGGAAGGACCGGAACATGTTGCGGAAGCGCCGGAACATGTTCCGGAAGCACCGGAACATGTTCCGCAAGCACCGGAACACGTTCCGGAAGCACCGGAACATATTCCGGAAGCACCGGAACATGTTCCGGTGCTTCCGGAACATGTTCCGGTGGTTCCGGAACATGTTCCGGTGCTTCCGGAACATGTTCCGGCGCTTCCGGAACATGTTCCGGTGCTTCCGGAACATGTTCCGGTGCTACCGGAACATGTTCCGGTGCTTCCGGAACATGTTCCGGTGGTTCCAGAACATGTTCCGGTGGTTCCGGAACATGTTCCGGCGCTTCCGGAACATGTTCCGGTGCTTCCGGAACATGTTCCGGTGCTTCCGGAATATGTTCCGGTGCTTCCGGAACGTGTTCCGGTGCTTGCGGAACATGTTCCGGTCCTTCCGGAACATGTTCCGGCGCTTCCGGAACATGTTCCGGTCCTTCCGGAACATGTTCCGGCGCTTCCGGAACATGTTCCGGTGCTTCCGGAACATGTTCCGGCGCTTCCGGAACATGTTCCGGCGCTTCCGGAACATGTTCCGGCGCTTCCGGAACATGTTCCGGTGCTTCCGGAACATGTTCCGGTCCTTCCGGAACATGTTCCGGCGCTTCCGGAACATGTTCCGGCGCTTCCGGAACATGTTCCGGCGCTTCCGGAACATGTTCCGGCGCTTCCGGAACATGTTCCGGTGCTTGTGCTTCCGGAACATGTTCCGGTGCTTCCGGAACATGTTCCGGCGCTTCCGGAACATGTTCCGGCGCTTCCGGAACATGTTCCGGCGCTTCCGGAACATGTTCCGGTCCTTCCGGAACATGTTCCGGTCCTTCCGGAACATGTTCCGGTGCTTCCGGAACATGTTCCGGCGCTTCCGGAACATGTTCCGGTGCTTCCGGAACATGTTCCGGCGATTCCGGAACATGTTCCGGTGCTTCCGGAACATGTTCCGGTGCTTCCGGAACATGTTCCGGTGCTTCCAGAACATGTTCCGGCGCTTCCGGAACATGATCCGGTCCTTCCGGAACATGTTCCGGCGGTTCCGGAACATGTTCCGGTCTTTCCGGAACATGTTCCGGTGCTTCCGGAACATGTTCCGGCGCTTCCGGAACATGTTCCGGTGCTTCCGGAACATGTTCCGGCGCTTCCGGAACATGTTCCGGTCCTTCCGGAACATGTTCCGGTGCTTCCGGAACATGTTCCGGTCCTTCCGGAACATGTTCCGGCGCTTCCGGAACATGTTCCGGCGCTTCCGGAACATGTTCCGTTGCTTCCGGAACATGTTCCGGTGCTTGTGCTTCCGGAACATGTTCCGGTGCTTCCGGAACATGTTCCGGCGCTTCCGGAACATGTTCCGGCGCTTCCGGAACATGTTCCGGCGCTTCCGGAACATGTTCCGGCGCTTCCGGAACATGTTCCGGTCCTTCCGGAACATGTTCCGGTCCTTCCGGAAAATGTTCCGGCGCTTCCGGAACATGTTCCGGCGCTTCCAGAACATGTTCCGGTGCTTCGGGAACATGTTCCGGCGATTCCGGAACATGTTCCGGTGCTTCCGGAACATGTTCCGGTGCTTCCGGAACATGTTCGGGTCCTTCCGGAACATAGTCCGGCGCTTCCGGAACATGTTCCGGTCCTTCCGGAACATGTTCCGGCGCTTCCGGAACATGTTCCGGTGCTTCCGGAACATGTTCCGGTGCTTCCAGAACATGTTCCGGCGCTTCCGGAACATGATCCGGTCCTTCCGGAACATGTTCCGGCGGTTCCGGAACATGTTCCGGTCTTTCCGGAACATGTTCCGGTGCTTCCGGAACATGTTCCGGCGCTTCCGGAACATGTTCCGGCGCTTCCGGAACATGTTCCGGTCCTTGCGGAACATGTTCCGGTGCCTCCGGAACATGTTCCGGTGCTTCCGGAACATGTTCCAGCGCTTCCGGAACATGGTCCGGTGCTTCCGGAACATGTTCCGGTGCTTCCGGAACATGTTCCGGTCCTTCCGGAACATGTTCCGGCGCTTCCAGAACATGTTCCGGTGCTTCCGGAACAGGTTCCGGCGCTGCCGGAACATGTTCCGGCGCTTGTGCTTCCTGAACATGTTCCGGTGCTTCCGGAACATGTTCCGCCGCTTCCGGATCATGTTCCGTCGCTTCCGGAACATGTTCCGGTGCTTCCGGAACATGTTCCGGTGCTTCCGGAACATGTTCCGGCGCTTCCGGAACATGTTCCGGCGCTTCCGGAACATGTTCCGGCGCTTCCGGAACATGTTCCGGTCCTTCCGGAAGGTGTTCCGGTCCTTCCGGAAAATGTTCCGGCGCTTCCGGAACATGTTCTGGCGCTTCCGGAACATGTTCCGGTGCTTCTGGAACATGTTCCGGTGCTTCCGGAACATGTTCCGGTGCTTCCGGATCATGTTCCGGCGCTTCCGGAACATGTTCCGGCGCCTCCGGAACATGTTCCGGCGATTTCGGAACATGTTCCGGTGCTTCCGGAACATGGTCCGGTGCTTCCGGAACATGTTTGGGTCCTTCCGGAACATGTTCCGGCGCTTCCGGAACATGTTCCGGCGCTTCCGGAACATGATCCATTCCTTCCGGAACATGTTCCGGCGGTTCCGGAACATGTTCCGGTCCTTCCGGAACATGTTCCGGTCCTTCCGGAACATGTTCCGGTCCTTCCGGAAAATGTTCCGGCGCTTCCGGAACATGTTCCGGCGCTTCCGGGACATGTTCCGGTGCTTCCGGAACATGTTCCGGCGATTCCGGAACATGTTCCGCTGCTTCCGGAACATGTTCCGGTGCTTCCGGAACATGTTCGGGTCCTTCCGGAACATAGTCCGGCGCTTCCGGAACATGTTCCGGTCCTTCCAGAACATGTTCCGGCGCTTCCGGAACATGATCCGGTCCTTCCGGAACATGTTCCGGCGGTTCCGGAACATGTTCCGGTCTTTCCGGAACATGTTCCGGTCCTTGCGGAACATGTTCCGGTGCCTCCGGAACATGTTCCGGTGCTTCCGGAACATGTTCCAGCGCTTCCGGAACATGGTCCGGTGCTTCCGGAACATGTTCCGGTGCTTCCGGAACATGTTCCGGTCCTTCCGGAACATGTTCCGGCGCTTCCGGAACATGTTCCGGTGCTTCCGGAACAGGTTCCGGCGCTGCCGGAACATGTTCCGGCGCTTGTGCTTCCGGAACATGTTCCGGTGCTTCCGGAACATGTTCCGGCGCTTCCGGAACATGTTCCGGCGCTTCCGGAACATGTTCCGGTGCTTCCGGAACATGTTCCGGTGCTTCCGGAACATGTTCCGGTCCTTCCGGAAGGTGTTCCGGTCCTTCCGGAAAATGTTCCGGCGCTTCCGGAACATGTTCTGGCGCTTCCGGAACATGTTCCGGTGCTTCTGGAACATGTTCCGGTGCTTCCGGAACATGTTCCGGTGCTTCCGGATCATGTTCCGGCGCTTCCGGAACATGTTCCGGCGCCTCCGGAACATGTTCCGGCGATTCCGGAACATGTTCCGGTGCTTCCGGAACATGGTCCGGTGCTTCCGGAACATGTTCGGGTCCTTCCGGAACATGTTCCGGCGCTTCCGGAACATGTTCCGGCGCTTCCGGAACATGATCCGGTCCTTCCGGAACATGTTCCGGCGGTTCCGGAACATGTTCCGGTCCTTCCGGAACATGTTCCGGTGCTTCCGGAACATGTTCCGGCGCTCCCGGAACATGTTCCGGTCCTTCAGGAACATGTTCCGGCGCTTTCGGAACATGTTCCGGTCCTTGCGGAACATGTTCTGGTCCTTCCGGAACATGCTCCGGTCCTTCCGGAACATGTTCCGGTCTTCCGGCGCTTCCGGAACATGTTGCGGTCCTTCCAGAACATGTTCCGGTGCTTCCGGAACATGTTCCGGCGGTTCCGGAACATGTTCCGGCGCTTCCGGAACATCTTCCGGTCCTTCCGGAACATGTTCCGGAAGGACCGGAACATGTTCCGGTCCTTGCGGAACATGTTCCGGTCCTTGCGGAACATGTTCCGGTCCTTCCGGAACATGCTCCGGTCCTTCCGGAACATGTTCCGGTCTTCCGGCGCTTCCGGAACATGTTCCGGTGCTTCCCGAACATGTTCCGGTCCTTCCGAAACATGTTCTGGCGGTTCCGGAACATGTTCCGGCGCTTCCGGAACATGTTCCGGTGCTTCCGGATCATGTTCCGGTGCTTCCGGAACATGTTCCGACGCTTCCGGAACATGTTCCGGTCCTTCCGGAACATGTTCCGGTGCCTCCAGAACATGTTCCGGTCCTTCCGGAGGATGTTCCGGCGCTTCGGGAACATGTTCCAGCGCTTCCGGAACATGTTCCGGTCTTCCGGCACTTCTGGAACATGTTCCGGTGCTTCCGGAACATGTTCCGGTGCTTCCGGAACATGTTCCGGTCCTTCCGAAACATGTTCCGGCGGTTCCGGAACATGTTCTGGCGCTTCCGGAACATGTTCCGGTGCTTCCGGAACATGTTCCGGTCCTTCCGGAACATGCTCCGGTCCTTCCGGAACATGTTCCGGTCCTTCCGGAACATGTTCCGGTCCTTCCGGAACATGTTCCGGTGCCTCCAGAACATGTTCCGGTGCTTCCGGAGGATGTTCCGCCTCTTCCGGAACATGTTCCGGCGCTTCCGGAACATGTTCCGGTCCTTCCGGAACATGTTCCGGTCTTCTGGCGCTTCCGGAACATGTTCCGGCGCTTCCAGAACATGTTCCGGTCCTTCCAGAACATGTTCCGGTCCTTCCGGAACATGTTCCGGTCCATCCGGACCATGTTCCGGTGCTTCCGGAACATGTTCCCGGTGCTTCCGGAACATGTTCCGGCGCTTCCGGAATATGTTCTTGTCCTTCCGGAACATGTTCCGGTCCTTCCGGAGCATGTTCCCATGCTTCCGGAACATGTTCCGGTGCTTCCGGAACATGTTCCGGCGCTTCCGGAACATGTTCCGGTCCTTCCGGAACATGTTCCGGTCCTTCCGGAACATGTTCCGGTCCTTCCGGAACATGTCCGGTCCTTCCGGAACATGTTCCCGCGCTTCCGGAACATGTTCCGGTGCTTCCGGCACATGTTCCGGTTCTTCTGGAACATGTTCCGGCGCTTCAGGAACATGTTCCAGTCCTTCCGGAACATGTTCCGGTCCTTCCGGAAGATGTTCCGGTGCTTCCGGAACATGTTCCGGCGCTTCCGGAACATGATCCGCTGCTTCCGGAACATGTTTCGGCGCTTCCGGAACATGTTCCGGTCCTTCCGGAACATGATCCGGTGCTTCCGGAACATGTTCCGGCGCTCCCGGAACATGTCCCGGCGCTTCCGGAACATGTTCCGGTCCTTCCGGAACATGTTCTGGCGCTTCCGGAACATGTTCCGGTGCTTCCGGAACATGTTCCGCTGCCTCCGGAACATGTTCCGGTCCTTCCGGAACATGTTCTGGTGCTTCCGGAACATGTTCCGGCGCTTCCGGAACATGATCCGGCGCTTCCGGAACATGTCTCGGCGCTTCCGGAACATGTTCCGGTCCTTCCGGAACATGTTCCGGTGCTTCCGGAACATGTTCCGGTGCTTCCAGAACATGTTCCGGCGCTTACGGAACATGTTCCGGCGCTTCCGGAACATGTTCCGGTCCTTCCGGAACATGTTCCGGTCCTTCCGGAGCATGTTCCCATGCTTCCGGAACATGTTCCGTCCTTCCGGAACATGTTCCGGCGCTTCCGGAACATGTTCCGGTCCTTCCGGAACATGTTCCGGTCCTTCCGGAACATGTTCCGGTCCTTCCGGAACATGTCCGGTCCTTCCGGAACATGTTCCCGCGCTTCCGGAACATGTTCCGGTGCTTCCGGCACATGTTCCGGTTCTTCTGGAACATGTTCCAGCGCTTCAGGAACATGTTCCAGTCCTTCCGGAACATGTTCCGGTCCTTCCGGAAGATGTTCCGGTGCTTCCGGAACATGTTCCGGCGCTTCCGGAACATGATCCGCTGCTTCCGGAACATGTTTCGGCGCTTCCGGAACATGTTCCGGTCCTTCCGGAACATGATCCGGTGCTTCCGGAACATGTTCCGGCGCTCCCGGAACATGTCCCGGCGCTTCCGGAACATGTTCCGGTCCTTCTGGAACATGTTCTGGCGCTTCCGGAACATGTTCCGGTGCTTCCGGAACATGTTCCGCTGCCTCCGGAACATGTTCCGGTCCTTCCGGAACATGTTCTGGTGCTTCCGGAACATGTTCCGGCGCTTCCGGAACATGATCCGGTGCTTCCGGAACATGTCTCGGCGCTTCCGGAACATGTTCCGGTCCTTCCGGAACATGTTCCGGTGCTTCCGGAACATGTTCCGGTGCTTCCAGAACATGTTCCGGCGCTTACGGAACATGTTCCGGCGCTTCCGGAACATGTTCCGGTCCTTCCGGAACATGTTCCGGTCCTTCCGGAACATGTTCCGGTGCTTCCAGAACATGTTCCGGCGCTTCAGGAACATGTTCCGGCGCTTCAGGAACATGTTCCGGCGCTTCCGGAACATGTTCCGGTCCTTCCGGAAAATGTTCCGGTGCTTCCGGAACATGTTCCGGTGCTTCCGGAACATGTGCCGGCGCTTCCGGAACATGTTCCGGTCCTTCCGGAACATGTTCCGGTGCTTCCGGAACATGTTCCGGCGCTTCAGGAACATGTCCCGGCGCTTCAGGAACATGTCCCGGCGCTTCCGGAACATGTTCCGGTCCTTCCGAAACATGTTCCGGCGGTTCCGGAACATGTTCCGGCGCTTCCGGAACATGCTCCGGTCCTTCCGGAACATGTTCCGGTCCTCCCGGAACATGTTCCGGTGCTTTCGGAACATGTTCCGGAAGCATCGGAACATGTTCCGATCCTTCCAGAACATGTTCCGGTGCTTCCGGAAGATGTTCCGGCGCTTCCGGAACATGTTCCGGCGCTTCCGGAACATGTTCCGGTGCTTCCGGAACATGTTCTGGTGCCTCCGGAACATGTTCCGGTGCTTCCGGAACATGTTCCGGTCCTTCCGGAACAATGTTCCGGTCCTTCCGGAACATATTCCGGTCCTTCCGGAACATGTTCCGGCGCTTCCGGAACATGTTCCGGTGCTTCCGGAACATGTTCCGGTCCTTCCGGAACATGTTCCGGTCCTTCCGGAACATGTTCCGGTCTTCCGGCGCTTCCGGAACATGTTCCGTCCTTCCGGAACATGTTCAGGCGCTTCCGGAACATGTTCCGGTGCTTCCGGAACATGTTCCGGTGCTTCCGGAACATGTTCCGTCCTTCCGGAACATGTTCCGGCGCTTCCGGAACATGTTCCGGTGCTTCCGGAACATGTTCCGGCGCTTCCGGAACACGTTCCGGTCCGGTCCTTCCGGAACATGTTCAGGTGCTTCCGGAACATGTTCCGGCGCTTCCGGAACATGTTCCGGTGCTTCCGGAACATGTTCCGGTGCTTCCGGCACATGTTCCGGTGCTTTCGGAACATGTTCCGGTGCTTCCGGAACATGTTCCGGTGCTTCCGGAACATGTTCCGGCGCTTCCGGAACATGTTCCGGTCCTTCCGGAACATGTTCCGGTGCTTCCGGAACATGTTCCGGCGCTTCAGAAACATGTTCCGGCTCTTCCAGAACATCTTCCGGTCCTTCCGGAACATGTTCCGGTCCTTCCGGAACATGTTGCGGCGCTTCCGGAACATGTTCCGGTCCTTCCGGAACATGTTCTGGTGCTTCCGGAACATGTTCCGGCGCTTCCGGAACATGATCCGGTGCTTCCGGAAGATGTTCCGGCGCTTCCGGAACATGATCTGGTGCTTCCGGGACATGTTCCGGTCCTTCGGGAACATGTTCCGGTCCTTCCGGAACATGTTCCGGTCCTTCCGGAACATGTTCCGGCGCTTCCGGAACATGTTCCGGCGCTTCCGGAACATGTTCCGGTGCTTCCGGAACGTGTTCCGGTGCTTCCGGAACGTGTTCCGGTGCTTCCGGAACGTGTTCCGGTGCTTCCGGAACGTGTTCCGGTGCTTCCGGAACGTGTTCCGGTGCTTCCGGAACATGTTCCGGTCCTTCCGGAACATGTGCCGGCGCTTCCGGAACATGTTCCGGCGCTTCCAGAACATGTGCCGGCGCTTCTGGAACATGTTCCGGTCCTTCCGGAACATGTGCCGGTCCTTCCGGAACATGTTCCGGTCCTTCCAGAACATGTTCCGGTCCTTCCGGAACATGTTCCGGCGCTTCCGGAACATGTTCCGGGGCTTCCGGAACATGTTCCGGGGCTTCCGGAACATTTTCCGGTGCTTTCGGAACATGTTCCGGAAGCATCGGAACATGTTCCGATCCTTCCGGAACATGTTCCGGCGCTTCCGGAACATGTTCCGGTGCTTCCGGAACATGTTCCGGTCCTTCCGGAACATGTTCCGGTGCTTCCGGAACATGTTCCGGTCCTTCCGGAACATGTTCCGGTGCTTCCGGAACACGTTCCGGTGCTTCCAGAACATGTTCCGGTGCTTCCGGAACATGTTCCGGTCCTTCCGGAACATGTTCCGGCGCTTCCGGAACATGTTCCGGCGCTTCCGGAACATGTTCCGGTGCTTCCGGAACATGTTCCGGTGCTTCCGGAACATGTTCCGGTGCTTCCGGAACATGTTCCGGTGCTTCCGGAACATGTCCCGGCGCTTCCGGAACATGTTCCGGTCCTTCCGGAAGATGTTCCGGCGCTTCCAGAACATGTGCCGGCGCTTCCGGAACATGTTCGGGTGTTTCCGGTACATGTTCCGGTGCTTCCGGAACATGTTCCGGCGCTTCCGGAACATGTTCCGGTCCTTCCGGAACATGTTCGGTCCTTCCGGAACATGTTCCGGCGCTTCCGGAACATGTTCCAGTGCTTCCGGAACACGTTCCGGTCCTTCCGGAACATGTTCCGGTCCTTCCGGAACATGTTCCGGGGCTTCCGGAACATGTTCCGGGGCTTTCGGAATGTGTTCCGGAAGCATCCGAACATGTTCCGGTCCTTCCGGAACATGTTCCGGCGCTTCCAGAACATGTTCCGGTGCTTCCGGAACATGTTCCGGTCCTTCCGGAACATGTTCGGTCCTTCCGGAACATGTTCCGGTGCTTCCGGAACATGTTCCGGTCCTTCCGGAACATGTTCGGTCCTTCCGGAACATGTTCCGGCGCTTCCGGAACATGTTCCGGTCCTTCCGGAACATGTTCCGGTCCTTCCGGAACATGTTCCGGTCCTTCCGGAACATGTCCGGTCCTTCCGGAACATGTTCCCGCGCTTCCGGAACATGTTCCGGTGCTTCCGGCACATGTTCCGGTTCTTCTGGAACATGTTCCAGCGCTTCAGGAACATGTTCCAGTCCTTCCGGAACATGTTCCGGTCCTTCCGGAAGATGTTCCGGTGCTTCCGGAACATGTTCCGGCGCTTCCGGAACATGTTCCGGCGCTTCCGGAACATGTTCCGGTCCTTCCGGAACATGTTCCGGTCCTTCCGGAACATGTTCCGGTCCTTCCGGAACATGTCCGGTCCTTCCGGAACATGTTCCCGCGCTTCCGGAACATGTTCCGGTGCTTCCGGCACATGTTCCGGTTCTTCTGGAACATGTTCCAGCGCTTCAGGAACATGTTCCAGTCCTTCCGGAACATGTTCCGGTCCTTCCGGAAGATGTTCCGGTGCTTCCGGAACATGTTCCGGCGCTTCCGGAACATGATCCGCTGCTTCCGGAACATGTTTCGGCGCTTCCGGAACATGTTCCGGTCCTTCCGGAACATGATCCGGTGCTTCCGGAACATGTTCCGGCGCTCCCGGAACATGTCCCGGCGCTTCCGGAACATGTTCCGGTCCTTCTTGAACATGTTCTGGCGCTTCCGGAACATGTTCCGGTGCTTCCGGAACATGTTCCGCTGCCTCCGGAACATGTTCCGGTCCTTCCGGAACATGTTCTGGTGCTTCCGGAACATGTTCCGGCGCTTCCGGAACATGATCCGGTGCTTCCGGAACATGTCTCGGCGCTTCCGGAACATGTTCCGGTCCTTCCGGAACATGTTCCGGTGCTTCCGGAACATGTTCCGGTGCTTCCAGAACATGTTCCGGCGCTTACGGAACATGTTCCGGCGCTTCCGGAACATGTTCCGGTCCTTCCGGAACATGTTCCGGTCCTTCCGGAACATGTTCCGGTGCTTCCAGAACATGTTCCGGCGCTTCAGGAACATGTTCCGGCGCTTCAGGAACATGTTCCGGCGCTTCCGGAACATGTTCCGGTCCTTCCGGAAAATGTTCCGGTGCTTCCGGAACATGTTCCGGTGCTTCCGGAACATGTGCCGGCGCTTCCGGAACATGTTCCGGTCCTTCCGGAACATGTTCCGGTGCTTCCGGAACATGTTCCGGCGCTTCAGGAACATGTCCCGGCGCTTCAGGAACATGTCCCGGCGCTTCCGGAACATGTTCCGGTCCTTCCGAAACATGTTCCGGCGGTTCCGGAACATGTTCCGGCGCTTCCGGAACATGCTCCGGTCCTTCCGGAACATGTTCCGGTCCTCCCGGAACATGTTCCGGTGCTTTCGGAACATGTTCCGGAAGCATCGGAACATGTTCCGATCCTTCCAGAACATGTTCCGGTGCTTCCGGAAGATGTTCCGGCGCTTCCGGAACATGTTCCGGCGCTTCCGGAACATGTTCCGGTGCTTCCGGAACATGTTCTGGTGCCTCCGGAACATGTTCCGGTGCTTCCGGAACATGTTCCGGTCCTTCCGGAACAATGTTCCGGTCCTTCCGGAACATATTCCGGTCCTTCCGGAACATGTTCCGGCGCTTCCGGAACATGTTCCGGTGCTTCCGGAACATGTTCCGGTCCTTCCGGAACATGTTCCGGTCCTTCCGGAACATGTTCCGGTCTTCCGGCGCTTCCGGAACATGTTCCGTCCTTCCGGAACATGTTCAGGCGCTTCCGGAACATGTTCCGGTGCTTCCGGAACATGTTCCGGTGCTTCCGGAACATGTTCCGTCCTTCCGGAACATGTTCCGGCGCTTCCGGAACATGTTCCGGTGCTTCCGGAACATGTTCCGGCGCTTCCGGAACACGTTCCGGTCCGGTCCTTCCGGAACATGTTCAGGTGCTTCCGGAACATGTTCCGGCGCTTCCGGAACATGTTCCGGTGCTTCCGGAACATGTTCCGGTGCTTCCGGCACATGTTCCGGTGCTTTCGGAACATGTTCCGGTGCTTCCGGAACATGTTCCGGTGCTTCCGGAACATGTTCCGGCGCTTCCGGAACATGTTCCGGTCCTTCCGGAACATGTTCCGGTGCTTCCGGAACATGTTCCAGCGCTTCAGAAACATGTTCCGGCGCTTCCAGAACATCTTCCGGTCCTTCCGGAACATGTTCCGGTCCTTCCGGAACATGTTGCGGCGCTTCCGGAACATGTTCCGGTCCTTCCGGAACATGTTCTGGTGCTTCCGGAACATGTTCCGGCGCTTCCGGAACATGATCCGGTGCTTCCGGAAGATGTTCCGGCGCTTCCGGAACATGATCTGGTGCTTCCGGAACACGTTTCGGCGCTTCCGGAACATGTTCCGGTCCTTCCGGAACATGTTCCGGTCCTTCGGGAACATGTTCCGGTCCTTCCGGAACATGTTCCGGTCCTTCCGGAACATGTTCCGGCGCTTCCGGAACATGTTCCGGCGCTTCCGGAACATGTTCCGGTGCTTCCGGAACGTGTTCCGGTGCTTCCGGAACGTGTTCCGGTGCTTCCGGAACGTGTTCCGGTGCTTCCGGAACGTGTTCCGGTGCTTCCGGAACGTGTTCCGGTGCTTCCGGAACATGTTCCGGTCCTTCCGGAACATGTGCCGGCGCTTCCGGAACATGTTCCGGCGCTTCCAGAACATGTGCCGGCGCTTCCGGAACATGTTCCGGTCCTTCCGGAACATGTGCCGGTCCTTCCGGAACATGTTCCGGTCCTTCCAGAACATGTTCCGGTCCTTCCGGAACATGTTCCGGCGCTTCCGGAACATGTTCCGGGGCTTCCGGAACATGTTCCGGGGCTTCCGGAACATTTTCCGGTGCTTTCGGAACATGTTCCGGAAGCATCGGAACATGTTCCGATCCTTCCGGAACATGTTCCGGCGCTTCCGGAACATGTTCCGGTGCTTCCGGAACATGTTCCGGTCCTTCCGGAACATGTTCCGGTGCTTCCGGAACATGTTCCGGTCCTTCCGGAACATGTTCCGGTGCTTCCGGAACACGTTCCGGTGCTTCCAGAACATGTTCCGGTGCTTCCGGAACATGTTCCGGCGCTTCCGGAACATGTTCCGGCGCTTCCGGAACATGTTCCGGCGCTTCCGGAACATGTTCCGGTGCTTCCGGAACATGTTCCGGTGCTTCCGGAACATGTTCCGGTGTTTCCGGAACATGTTCCGGTGCTTCCGGAACATGTCCCGGCGCTTCCGGAACATGTTCCGGTCCTTCCGGAAGATGTTCCGGCGCTTCCAGAACATGTGCCGGCGCTTCCGGAACATGTTCGGGTGTTTCCGGTACATGTTCCGGTGCTTCCGGAACATGTTCCGGCGCTTCCGGAACATGTTCCGGTCCTTCCGGAACATGTTCGGTCCTTCCGGAACATGTTCCGGCGCTTCCGGAACATGTTCCAGTGCTTCCGGAACACGTTCCGGTCCTTCCGGAACATGTTCCGGTCCTTCCGGAACATGTTCCGGGGCTTCCGGAACATGTTCCGGGGCTTTCGGAATGTGTTCCGGAAGCATCCGAACATGTTCCGGTCCTTCCGGAACATGTTCCGGCGCTTCCAGAACATGTTCCGGCGCTTCCGGAACATGGTCCGGTGCCTCCGGAACATGTTCCGGTGCTTCCGGAACATGTTCCGGTGCTTTCGGAACATGTTCCGGTGCTTCCGGAACATGTTCCGGTGCTTCCGGAACATGTTCCGGTGCTTCCGGAACATGTTCCGGCGCTTCCGGAACATGATCTGGTCGTTCCGGAACATGATCCGGTCCTTCCGGAACATGTTCCGGCGCTTCCGGAACATGTTCCGGCGCATCCGGAACATGTTCCTGCGCTTCCGGAACATGTTCCGGTGTTCCCGGAACATGTTCCGGCGATTCCGGAACATGTTCCGGTGCTTCCGGAACATGTTCGGGTGTTTCCGGTACATGTTCCGGTGCTTCCGGAACATGTTCCGGCGCTTCCGGAACATGTTCCGGTCCTTCCAGAACATGTTCGGTCCTTCCGGAACATGTTCCGGCGCTTCCGGAACATGTTCCAGTGCTTCCGGAACATGTTCCGGTCCTTCCGGAACAATGTTCCGGTCCTTCCGGAACATGTTCCGGTGCTTCCGGAACATGTTCCGGCGCTTCCGGAACATGATCCAGTGCTTCCGGAACATGTTCCGGTGCTTCCGGAACATGTTCCGGCGCTTCCGGAACATGTTCCGGTCCTTCCGGAACATGTTCCAGTGCTTCCGGAACATGTTCGGTCCTTCCGGAACATGTTCCGGCGCTTCCGGAACATGTTCCGGCGCTTCCGGAACATGTTCCGGTGCTTCCGGAACATGTTCCGGCGCTTCCGTAACATGTTCCGGTGCTTCCGGAACATGTTCCGGTCCTTCCGGAACATGTTCCGGCGCTTCCGGAACATGTTCCGGTCCTTCCGGAACATGTTCGGTCCTTACGGAACATGTTTCGGCGCTTCCGGAACATGTTCCGGTCCTTCCGGAACATGTTCCGGTCCTTCCGGAACAATGTTCCGGTCCTTCCGGAACATGTTCTGGTCCTTCCGGAACATGTTCCGGTGCTTCGGGAACATGTTCCGGTCCTTACGGAACATGTTCCGGTCTTCCGGCGCTTCCGGAACATGTTCCGTCCTTCCGGAACATGCTCGGGCGCTTCCGGAACATGTTCCGGTGCTTCCGGAACATGTTCCGGCGCTTCCGGAACATGTTCCGGTGCTTCCGGAACATGTTTCGGCGCTGCCGGAACATGTTCCGTCCTTCCGGAACATGTTCAGGCGCTTCCGGAACATGTTCCGCTCCTTCCGGAACATGTTCCGGCGCTTCCGGAACATGTTCCCGTCCTTCCGGAACATGTTCCGGTCCTTCCGGAACATGTTCCGGTGCTTCCGGAACATGTTCCGGTGCTGCCGGAACATGTTCCGGAAGCACCGGAACATGTTCCGGTGCTTCCGGAACATGTTCCGGTCCTTCCGGAAAATGTTCCGGTCTTCCGGCGCTTCCGGAACATGTTCCGTCCTTCCGGAACATGTTCCGGCGCTTCCGGAACATGTTCCGGTCCTTCCGGAACATGTTCCGGTCCTTCCGGAACAGGTTCCGGCGCTTCCGGAACATGTTCCGGCGCTTCCGGAACATGTTCCGACGCTTCCGGAACATGTTCCGGTGCTTCCGGAACATGTTCCGGTGCTTCCGGAACATGTTCCGGTCCTTCCGGAACATGTTCCGGTATTCCGGCGCTTCCGGAACATGTTCCGTCCTTCCGGAACATGTTCCGGTCCTTCCGGAACATGTTCCGGTCCTTCCGGAACATGTTCCGGCGCTTCCGGAACATGTTCCGGCGCTTCCGGAACATGTTCCGACGCTTCCGGAACATGTTCCGGGGCTTCCGGAACATGTTCCGGTGCCTCCGGAACATGTTCCGGCGCTTCCGGAACATGTTCTGGCGCTTCTGGAACATGTTCCGGCGCTTCCGGAACATGTTCCTGCGCTTCCGGAACATGTTCCGGTGTTTCCGGAACATGTTCCGGCGATTTCGGAACATGTTCCGGTGCTTCCGGAGCATGTTCGGGTGTTTCCGGAACATGTTCCGGTGCTTCCGGAACATGTTCCGGCGCTTCCGGAACATGTTCCGGTCCTTCCGGAACATGTTCGGTCCTTACGGAACATGTTCCGGCGCTTCCGGAACATGTTCCGGTCCTTCCGGAACATGTTCCGGTCCTTCCGGAACAATGTTCCGGTCCTTCCGGAACATGTTCCGGTCCTTCCGGAACATGTTCGGTCCTTCCGGAACATGTTCCGGCGCTTCCGGAACATGTTTCAGTGCTTCCGGAACATGTTCCGGTCCTTCCGGAACAATGTTCCGGTCCTTCCGGAACATGTTCCGGTCCTTCCGGAACATGTTCCGGCGCTTCCGGAACATGATCCAGTGCTTCCGGAACATGTTCCGGTGCTTCCGGAACATGTTCCGGCGCTTCCGGAACATGTTCCGGTGCTTCCGGAACATGTTCCAGTGCTTCCGGAACATGTTCGGTCCTTCCGGAACATGTTCCGGCGCTTCCGGAACATGTTCCGGCGCTTCCGGAACATGTTCCCGCGCTTCCGGAACATGTTCCGGCGCTTCCGTAACATGTTCCGGTGCTTCCGGAACATGTTCCGGTCCTTCCGGAACATGTTCCGGTCCTTCCGGAACATGTTCCGGCGCTTCTAGAACATGTTCCGGCGCTTCCGGAACATGTTCCGACGCTTCCGGAACATGTTCCGGTGCTTTCGGAACATGTTCCGGTGCTTCCGGAACATGTTCCGGTGCCTCCAGAACATGTTCCGGCGCTTCCGGAACATGTTCCGGTGTTTCCGGAACATGTTCCGGCGATTCTGGAACATGTTCCGGTGCTTCCGGAACATGTTCCGTTGCTTCCAGAACATGTTCGGGTGTTTCCGGAACATGTTCCGGTGCTTCCGGAACATGTTCCGGCGCTTCCGGAACATGTTCCGGTCCTTCCGGAACATGTTCGGTCCTTACGGAACATGTTCCGGCGCTTCCGGAACATGTTCCGGTCCTTCCGGAACATGTTCCGGTCCTTCCGGAACAATGTTCCGGTCCTTCCGGAACATGTTCTGGTCCTTCCGGAACATGTTCCGGTGCTTCGGGAACATGTTCCGGTCCTTACGGAACATGTTCCGGTCTTCCGGCGCTTCCGGAACATGTTCCGTCCTTCCGGAACATGCTCGGGCGCTTCCGGAACATGTTCCGGTGCTTCCGGAACGTGTTCCGGCGCTTCCGGAACATGTTCCGGTGCTTCCGGAACATGTTTCGGCGCTGCCGGAACATGTTCCGGTCCTTCCGGAACATGTTCCGGCGCTTCCGGAGCATGTTCCGTCTTTCCGGAACATGTTCAGGCGCTTCCGGAACATGTTCCGGTCCTTCCGGAACATGTTCCGGCGCTGCCGGAACATGTTTCGGCGCTGCCGGAACATGTTCCGGTCCTTCCGGAACATGTTCCGGCGCTTCCGGAACATGTTCCCGTCCTTCCGGAACATGTTCCGGTCCTTCCGGAACATGTTCCGGTCCTTCCGGAAAATGTTCCGGTCTTCCGGCGCTTCCGGAACATGTTCCGTCCTTCCGGAACATGTTCCGGCGCTTCCGGAACATGTTCCGGTCCTTCCGGAACATGTTCCGGTCCTTCCGGAACATGTTCCGGCGCTTCCGGAACATGTTCCGGTCCTTCCGGAACATGTTCCGGTCCTTCCGGAACAGGTTCCGGCGCTTCCGGAACATGTTCCGGCGCTTCCGGAACATGTTCCGACGCTTCCGGAACATGTTCCGGTGCTTCCGGAACATGTTCCGGTGCTTCCGGAACATGTTCCGGTCCTTCCGGAACATGTTCCGGTATTCCGGCGCTTCCGGAACATGTTCCGTCCTTCCGGAACATGTTCCGGCGCTTCCGAAACATGTTCCGGTGCTTCCGGAACATGTTCCGGTGCTTCCGGAACATGTTCTGGCGCTTCCGGAACATGTTCCGGTCCTTCCGGAACATGTTCCGGTGCTTCCGGAACATGTTCCGCTCCTTCAGCAACATGTTCCGGCGCTTCCGGAACATGTTCCGGCGCTTCCGGAACATGTTCCGACGCTTCCGGAACATGTTCCGGGGCTTCCGGAACATGTTCCGGTGCCTCCGGAACATGTTCCGGCGCTTCCGGAACATGTTCTGGCGCTTCTGGAACATGTTTCGGCGCTTCTGGAACATGTTCCTGCGCTTCCGGAACATGTTCCGGTGTTTCCGGAACATGTTCCGGCGATTCCGGAACATGTTCCGGTGCTTCCGGAACATGTTCGGGTGTTTCCGGAACATGTTCCGGTGCTTCCGGAACATGTTCCGGCGCTTCCGGAACATGTTCCGGTCCTTCCGGAACATGTTCGGTCCTTACGGAACATGTTCCGGCGCTTCCGGAACATGTTCCGGTCCTTCCGGAACATGTTCCGGTCCTTCCGGAACAATGTTCCGGTCCTTCCGGAACATGTTCCGGTCCTTCCGGAACATGTTCCGGTGCTTCGGGAACATGTTCCGGTCCTTCCGGAACATGTTCCGTTCTTCCGGCGCTTCCGGAACATGTTCCGTCCTTCCGGAACATGTTCGGGCGCTTCCGGAACATGTTCCGGTGCTTCCGGAACATGTTCCGGCGCTTCCGGAACATGTTCCGGTGCTTCCGGAACATGTTTCGGCGCTGCCGGAACATGTTCCGGTCCTTCCGGAACATGTTCCGGCGCTTCTGGAACATGTTCCGGTCCTTCCGGAACATGTTCAGGCGCTTCCGGAACATGTTCCCGTCCTTCCGGAACATGTTCCGGTGCTGCCGGAACATGTTCCGGTGCTTCCATGCCATGTTCCGGCGCTTCCGGAACATGTTCCGGCGCTTCCGGAACATGTTCCGGTGTTTCTGGAACATGTTCCGGCGCTTCCGGAACATGTTCCGGCGCTTCCGGAACATGTTCCGGTGCTTCCGGAACATGTTCCGGTGCTTCCGGAACATGTTCCGGTCCTTCCGGGCATGTTCCGGTCCTTCCGGAACATGTTCCGGCGCTTCCGGAACATGTTCCGGTGCTTCCGGAACATGTTCCGGTGCTTCCGCAACATGTTCCCGCGCTTCCGGAACATGCTCCGGCGCTTCCCGAACATGTTCCGGTGCTTCCGGAACATGTTCCGGTGCTTCCGGAACATGTTCCGGTCCTTCCTTCCGGGCATGTTCCGGTCCTTCCGGAACATGTTCCGGCGCTTCCGGAACATGTTCCGGTGCTTCCGGAAAGTGTTCCGGTGCTTCCGGAACATGTTCCGGTCCTTCCGGAACATGTTCCGGTGCTTCCGGAACATGTTCCCGCGCTTCCGGAACATGCTCCGGCGCTTCCCGAACATGTTCCGGTGCTTCCAGAACATGATCCGGTGCTTCCGGATTATGTTCCGGCGCTTCCGGAACATGTTCCGGTGCTTCCGGAACATGTTCCGGTGCTTCCGGAACATTTTCCGGTCCTTCCGGAACATGTTCCCGCGCTTCCGGAACATGCTCCGGCGCTTCCCGAACATGTTCCGATGCTTTAGGAACATGTTCCGGTGCTTCCGGAACATGTTCCGGCGCTTCCGGAACATGTTCCGGTGCTTCCGGAACATGTTCCGGCGCTTCCGGAACATGTTCCGGTCCTTCCGGAGCATGTTCGGTCCTTCCGGAACATGTTCCGGCGCTTCCGGAACATGTTCCAGTGCTTCCGGAACATGTTCCGGTCCTTCCGGAACATGTTCCAGTCTTCGGGCGCTTCCGGAACATGTTCCGTCCTTCCGGAACATGTTCCGGCGCTTCCGGAACATGTTCCGGTGCTTCCGGAACATGTTCCGTCCTTCCGGAACATGTTCCGGCGATTCCGGAACATGTTCCGGGGCTTCCGGAACATGTTCCGGTGCTTCCGGAACATGTACGGGTCCTTCCGGAACATGTTCCGGCGCTTCCGGAACATGTTCCGGCGCTTCCGGAACATGTTCCGCTCCTTCCGGAACATGTTCCGGTCCTTCCGGAACATGATCCGGTGCTCCCGGAACATGTTCCGGCGCTTCCGGAACATGTTCCGGTCCTTCCGGAACATGTTCCGGTCCTTCCGGAACATGCTCCGGTCCTTCCGGAACATGTTCCGGTCTTCCGGCGCTTCCGGAACATGTTCTGGTCCTTCCGGAACATGTTCCGGTCCTTCCGGAACATGTTTTGGCGCTTCCGGAACATGTTCCGGTCCTTGCGGAACATGTTCCGGTCCTTCCGGAACATGCTCCGGTCATCCGGAACATGTTTCGGTCTTCCGGCGCTTCCGGAACATGTTCGGGTCCTTCCGGAACATGTTCCGGCGCTTCCGGAACATGTTCCGGCGCTTCCGGAACATGTTCCGCTCCTTCCGGAACATGTTCCGGTCCTTCCGGAACATGATCCGGTGCTCCCGGAACATGTTCCGGCGCTTCCGGAACATGTTCCGGTCCTTCCGGAACATGTTCCGGTCCTTCCGGAACATGCTCCGGTCCTTCCGGAACATGTTCCGGTCTTCCGGCGCTTCCGGAACATGTTCTGGTCCTTCCGGAACATGTTCCGGTCCTTCCGGAACATGTTCCGGCGCTTCCGGAACATGTTCCGGTCCTTGCGGAACATGTTCCGGTCCTTCCGGAACATGCTCCGGTCATCCGGAACATGTTTCGGTCTTCCGGCGCTTCCGGAACATGTTCGGGTCCTTCCGGAACATGTTCCGGCGCTTCCGGAACATGTTCCGGCGCTTCCGGAACATGTTCCGCTCCTTCCGGAACATGTTCCGGTCCTTCCGGAACATGATCCGGTGCTCCCGGAACATGTTCCGGCGCTTCCGGAACATGTTCCGGTCCTTCCGGAACATGTTCCGGTCCTTCCGGAACATGCTCCGGTCCTTCCGGCACATGTTCCGGTCTTCCGGCGCTTCCGGAACATGTTCTGGTCCTTCCGGAACATGTTCCGGTGCTTCCGGAACATGTTCCGGTCCTTCCGGAACATGCTCCGGTCCTTCCGGAACATGTTCCGGCCCTTCCTGAACATGTTCCGGTGCCTCCGGAACGTGTTCCGGCGATTCCGGAAGATCTTCCGGTCCTTCCGGAACATGTTCCGGTGCTTCCGGAACATGTTCCGGCGCTTCCGGAACATGTTCCGGCGCTTCCGGAACATGTTCCGGCGCTTCCGGAACATGTTCCGGTCCTTCCGGAACATGTTCCGCTCTTCCGGCGCTTCCGGAACATGTTCCGGTGCTTCCGGAACATGTTCCGGTCCTTCCGGAACATGTTCCAGTCCTTCCGGAACATGTTCCGGTCCTTCCGTAACATGTTCCGGCGCTTCCGGAACATGTTCCGGTCCTTCCGGAACATGTTCCGGTGCTTCCGGAACATGTTCCAGTGCTTCTGGAACATGATCCGGTGCTTCCTGAAGATGTTCCGGCGCTTCCGGAACATGTACCGGTGCTTCCGGAACATGTTCCGGTGCTTCCGGAACATGTTCCGGCGCTTCCGGAACATGTTCCGGTCCTTCCAGAACATGTTCCAGTGCTTCCGGAACATGTTCCGGCGCTTCCGGAAACATGATCCGGTGCTTCCGGAACATGTTCCGGTGCTTCCGGAACATGTTCCGGTGCTTCTGAAACATGATCCGGTGCTTCCGGAACATGTTCCGGCGCTTCCGGAACATGTTCCGGTGCTTCCGGAACATGTTCCGGTGCTTCCGGAAAATGTTCGGGCGCTTCCGGAACATGTTCCGGTCCTTCCGGAACATGTTCCGGTCCTTCCGGAACAATGTTCCGGTGCTTCCAGAACATGTTCCGGGCCTTCCGGAACATGTTCCGGCGCTTCCGGAACATGTTCCGGCGCTTCCGGAACATGTTCCGGTGCTTCCGGAACATGTTCCGGTGCTTCCGGAACATGTTCCGGTGCTTCCGGAACATGTTCCGGCGCTTCCGGAACATGTTCCGGTGCTTCCGGAACATGTTCCGGTGCTTCCGAAACATGTTCCGGTGCTTCCGGAACAATGTTCCGGTGCTTCCGGAACAATGTTCCGGTGCTTCCGGAACAATGTTCCGGCGCTTCCGGAACATGTTCCGGTGCTTCCGGAACATGTTCCGGCGCTTCGGGAACATGTTCCGGTCCTTCCGGAACATGTTCCGGCGCTTCGGGAACATGTTCCGGTCCTTCCGGAACATGTTCCGGTCCTTCCGGAACATGTTCCGGTGCTTCCGGAACATGTTCCGGTCCTTCCGGAACCTGTTCCGTTCTTCCGGAACATGTTCCGGTGCTTCCGGAACATGTTCCGGTGCTTCTGGAACATGATCCGGTGCTTCCGGAAGATGTTCCGGCGCTTCCGGAACATGTACCGGTGCTTCCGGAACATGTTCCGGTGCTTCCGGAACATGTTCCGGCGCTTCTTGAACATGTTCCGACGCTTCCGGAACATGTTCCGGTGCTTCCGGAACATGTTCCGGTCCTTCCGGAACATGTTCCGGTCCTTCCGGAACATGTTCCGGTCCTTCTGGAACAATGTTCCGGTGCTTCCGGAACATGTTCCGGCGCTTCCGGAACATGTTCCGGTCCTTCCGGAACATGTGCCGGCGCTTCCGGAACATGTTCCGGCGCTTCCGGAACATGTTCCGTTCTTCCGGAACATGTTCCGGCGTTCCGGAACATGATCCGGTGCTTCCGGAACATGTTCCGGTCCTTCCGGAACATGTTCCGGTGCTTCCGGAACATGTTCTGGCGCTTCCGGAACATGTTCCGGTCCTTCCGGAACATGTTCCGGTGCTTCCGGAACATGTTCCGGTCTTCCGGCGCTTCCGGAACATGTTCCGTCCTTCCGGAACATGTTCCGGTGCTTCCGGAACATGTTCGGGTGCTTCCGGAACATGTTCCGGTGCTTCCGGAACATGTTCCGGCGCTTCCGGAACATGTTCCGACGCTTCCGGAACATGTTCCGGTGCTTCCGGAACATGTTCCGGCGCTTCCGGAACATGTTCCGGTGCTTCTGGAACAATGTTCCGGTGCTTCCGGAACATGTTCCGGCGCCTCCGGAACATGTTCCGGTCCTTCCGGAACATGTTCCGGCGCTTCCGGAACATGTTCCGGCGCTTCCGGAGCATGTTCCGGTCCTTCCGGAACATGTTCCGGTCCTTCCGGAACATGTTCCGGCGCTTCGGGAACATGTTCCGGTGCTTCCGGAACATGTTCCGGTCCTTCCGGAACATGTTCCGGTCCTTCCGGAACATGTTCCGTTCTTCCGGAACATGTTCCGGTGCTTCCGGAACATGTTCCGGTGCTTCTGGAACATGATCCGGCGCTTCCGGAAGATGTTCCGGCGCTTCCGGAACATGTACCGGTGCTTCCGGAACATGTTCCGGTGCTTCCGGAACATGTTCCGGCGCTTCCGGAACATGTTCCGGTCCTTCCGGAACATGTTCCAGTGCTTCTGGAACATGATCCGGTGCTTCCGGAAGATGTTCCGGCGCTTCCGGAACATGTACCGGTGCTTCCGGAACATGTTCCGGTGCTTCCGGAACATGTTCCGGTGCTTCCGGAACATGTTCCGGCGCTTCCGGAACATGTTCCGGTGCTTCCGGAACATGTTTCGGTGCTTCCGGAACATGTTTCGGCGCTGCCGGAACATGTTCCGGTCCTTCCGGAACATGTTCCGGCGCTTCCGGAGCATGTTCCGTCCTTCCGGAACATGTTCAGGCGCTTCCGGAACATGTTCCCGTCCTTCCGGAACATGTTCCGGCGCTGCCGGAACATGTTTCGGCGCTGCCGGAACATGTTCCGGTCCTTCCGGAACATGTTCCGGCGCTTCCGGAACATGTTCCCGTCCTTCCGGAACATGTTCCGGCGCTTCCGGAACATGTTCCGGTCCTTCCGGAACATGTTCCGGTCCTTCCGGAACATGTTCCGGCGCTTCCGGAACATGTTCCGGTCCTTCCGGAACATGTTCCGGTCCTTCCGGAACAGGTTCCGGCGCTTCCGGAACATGTTCCGGCGCTTCCGGAACATGTTCCGACGCTTCCGGAACATGTTCCGGTGCTTCCGGAACATGTTCCGGTCCTTCCGGAACATGTTCCGGTATTCCGGCGCTTCCGGAACATGTTCCGTCCTTCCGGAACATGTTCCGGCGCTTCCGAAACATGTTCCGGTGCTTCGGGAACATGTTCCGGTGCTTCCGGAACATGTTCTGGCGCTTCCGGAACATGTTCCGGTCCTTCCGGAACATGTTCCGGTCCTTCCGGAACATGTTCCGGTCCTTCCGGAACATGTTCCGGCGCTTCCGGAACATGTTCCGACGCTTCCGGAACATGTTCCGGGGCTTCCGGAACATGTTCCGGTGCCTCCGGAACATGTTCCGGCGCTTCCGGAACATGTTCTGGCGCTTCTGGAACATGTTTCGGCGCTTCCGGAACATGTTCCTGCGCTTCCGGAACATGTTCCGGTGTTTCCGGAACATGTTCCGGCGATTCCGGAACATGTTCCGGTCCTTACCGGAACATGTTCCGGCGCTTCCGGAACATGTTCCGGTCCTTCCGGAACATGTTCGGTCCTTACGGAACATGTTCCGGCGCTTCCGGAACATGTTCCGGTCCTTCCGGAACATGTTCCGGTCCTTCCGGAACAATGTTCCGGTCCTTCCGGAACATGTTCCGGTCCTTCCGGAACATGTTCCGGTGCTTCGGGAACATGTTCCGGTCCTTCCGGAACATGTTCCGTTCTTCCGGCGCTTCCGGAACATGTTCCGTCCTTCCGGAACATGTTCGGGCGCTTCCGGAACATGTTCCGGTGCTTCCGGAACATGTTCCGGCGCTTCCGGAACATGTTCCGGTGCTTCCGGAACATGTTTCGGCGCTGCCGGAACATGTTCCGGTCCTTCCGGAACATGTTCCGGCGCTTCGGGAACATGTTCCGGTCCTTCCGGAACATGTTCAGGCGCTTCCGGAACATGTTCCCGTCCTTCCGGAACATGTTCCGGTCCTTCCGGAACATGTTCCGGTGCTTCCGGAACATGTACCGGTGCTGCCGGAACATGTTCCGGAAGCGCCGGAACATGTTCCGGCGCTTCCGGAACATGTTCCTGTGCTTCCGGAACATGTTCCGGTGCTTCCATGCCATGTTCCGGCGCTTCCGGAACATGTTCCGGTGTTTCTGGAACATGTTCCGGCGCTTCCGGAACATGTTCCGGCGCTTCCGGAACATGTTCCGGTGCTTCCGGAACATGTTCCGGTGCTTCCGGAACATGTTCCCGTCCTTCCGGGCATGTTCCGGTCCTTCCGGAACATGTTCCGGCGCTTCCGGAACATGTTCCGGTGCTTCCGGAACATGTTCCGGTGCTTCCGCAACATGTTCCCGCGCTTCCGGAACATGCTCCGGCGCTTCCCGAACATGTTCCGGTGCTTCCGGAACATGATCCCGTGCTTCCGGAACATGTTCCGGTGCTTCCGGAACATGTTCCGGTGCTTCCGGAACATGTTCCGGTCCTTCCTTCCGGGCATGTTCCGGTCCTTCCGGAACATGTTCCGGCGCTTCCGGAACATGTTCCGGTGCTTCCGGAAAATGTTCCGGTGCTTCCGGAACATGTTCCGGTCCTTCCGGAACATGTTCCGGTGCTTCCGGAACATGTTCCCGCGCTTCCGGAACATGCTCCGGCGCTTCCCGAACATGTTCCGGTGCTTCCAGAACATGATCCGGTGCTTCCGGAACATGTTCCGGCGCTTCCGGAAGATGTTCCGGCGCTTCCGGAACATGTACCGGTGCTTCCGGAACATGTTCCGGTGCTTCCGGAACATGTTCCGGCGCTTCCGGAACATGTTCCGGTCCTTCCGGAACATGTTCCAGTGCTTCTGGAACATGATCCGGTGCTTCCGGAAGATGTTCCGGCGCTTCCGGAACATGTACCGGTGCTTCCGGAACATGTTCCGGTGCTTCCGGAACATGTTCCGGTGCTTCCGGAACATGTTCCGGCGCTTCCGGAACATGTTCCGGTGCTTCCGGAACATGTTTCGGTGCTTCCGGAACATGTTTCGGCGCTGCCGGAACATGTTCCGGTCCTTCCGGAACATGTTCCGGCGCTTCCGGAGCATGTTCCGTCCTTCCGGAACATGTTCAGGCGCTTCCGGAACATGTTCCCGTCCTTCCGGAACATGTTCCGGCGCTGCCGGAACATGTTTCGGCGCTGCCGGAACATGTTCCGGTCCTTCCGGAACATGTTCCGGCGCTTCCGGAACATGTTCCCGTCCTTCCGGAACATGTTCCGGTCCTTCCGGAACATGTTCCGGTCCTTCCGGAACATGTTCCGGTCCTTCCGGAACATGTTCCGGCGCTTCCGGAACATGTTCCGGTCCTTCCGGAACATGTTCCGGTCCTTCCGGAACAGGTTCCGGCGCTTCCGGAACATGTTCCGGCGCTTCCGGAACATGTTCCGACGCTTCCGGAACATGTTCCGGTGCTTCCGGAACATGTTCCGGTGCTTCCGGAACATGTTCTGGCGCTTCCGGAACATGTTCCGGTCCTTCCGGAACATGTTCCGGTCCTTCCGGAACATGTTCCGGTCCTTCCGGAACATGTTCCGGCGCTTCCGGAACATGTTCCGACGCTTCCGGAACATGTTCCGGGGCTTCCGGAACATGTTCCGGTGCCTCCGGAACATGTTCCGGCGCTTCCGGAACATGTTCTGGCGCTTCTGGAACATGTTTCGGCGCTTCCGGAACATGTTCCTGCGCTTCCGGAACATGTTCCGGTGTTTCCGGAACATGTTCCGGCGATTCCGGAACATGTTCCGGTCCTTACCGGAACATGTTCCGGCGCTTCCGGAACATGTTCCGGTCCTTCCGGAACATGTTCGGTCCTTACGGAACATGTTCCGGCGCTTCCGGAACATGTTCCGGTCCTTCCGGAACATGTTCCGGTCCTTCCGGAACAATGTTCCGGTCCTTCCGGAACATGTTCCGGTCCTTCCGGAACATGTTCCGGTGCTTCGGGAACATGTTCCGGTCCTTCCGGAACATGTTCCGTTCTTCCGGCGCTTCCGGAACATGTTCCGTCCTTCCGGAACATGTTCGGGCGCTTCCGGAACATGTTCCGGTGCTTCCGGAACATGTTCCGGCGCTTCCGGAACATGTTCCGGTGCTTCCGGAACATGTTTCGGCGCTGCCGGAACATGTTCCGGTCCTTCCGGAACATGTTCCGGCGCTTCGGGAACATGTTCCGGTCCTTCCGGAACATGTTCAGGCGCTTCCGGAACATGTTCCCGTCCTTCCGGAACATGTTCCGGTCCTTCCGGAACATGTTCCGGTGCTTCCGGAACATGTACCGGTGCTGCCGGAACATGTTCCGGAAGCGCCGGAACATGTTCCGGCGCTTCCGGAACATGTTCCTGTGCTTCCGGAACATGTTCCGGTGCTTCCATGCCATGTTCCGGCGCTTCCGGAACATGTTCCGGTGTTTCTGGAACATGTTCCGGCGCTTCCGGAACATGTTCCGGCGCTTCCGGAACATGTTCCGGTGCTTCCGGAACATGTTCCGGTGCTTCCGGAACATGTTCCCGTCCTTCCGGGCATGTTCCGGTCCTTCCGGAACATGTTCCGGCGCTTCCGGAACATGTTCCGGTGCTTCCGGAACATGTTCCGGTGCTTCCGCAACATGTTCCCGCGCTTCCGGAACATGCTCCGGCGCTTCCCGAACATGTTCCGGTGCTTCCGGAACATGATCCCGTGCTTCCGGAACATGTTCCGGTGCTTCCGGAACATGTTCCGGTGCTTCCGGAACATGTTCCGGTCCTTCCTTCCGGGCATGTTCCGGTCCTTCCGGAACATGTTCCGGCGCTTCCGGAACATGTTCCGGTGCTTCCGGAAAATGTTCCGGTGCTTCCGGAACATGTTCCGGTCCTTCCGGAACATGTTCCGGTGCTTCCGGAACATGTTCCCGCGCTTCCGGAACATGCTCCGGCGCTTCCCGAACATGTTCCGGTGCTTCCAGAACATGATCCGGTGCTTCCGGAACATGTTCCGGCGCTTCCGGAACATGTTCCGGTGCTTCCGGAACATGTTCCGGTGCTTCCGGAACATGTTCCGGTGCTTCCGGAACATTTTCCGGTCCTTCCGGAACATGTTCCCGCGCTTCCGGAACATGCTCCGGCGCTTCCCGAACATGTTCCGGTGCTTCCGGAACATGATCCGGTGCTTCCGGAACATGTTCCGGCGCTTCCGGAACATGTTCCGGTGCTTCCGGAACATGTTGCGGTGCTTCCGGAACATGTTCCGGTGCTTCCGGAACATGTTCTGGCGCTTCCGGAACATGTTCCGATGCTTTAGGAACATGTTCCGGTGCTTCCGGAACATGTTCCGGCGCTTCCGGAACATGTTCCGGTGCTTCCGGAACATGTTCCGGCGCTTCCGGAACATGTTCCGGTCCTTCCGGAGCATGTTCGGTCCTTCCGGAACATGTTCCGGCGCTTCCGGAACATGTTCCGGTGCTTCCGGAACATGTTCCGGTCCTTCTGGAACATGTTCCGGTCTTCGGGCGCTTCCGGAACATGTTCCGGCGCTTCCGGAACATGTTCCGGGGCTTCCGGAACATGTTCCGGTGCTTCCGGAACATGTTCGGGTCCTTCCGGAACATGTTCCGGCGCTTCCGGAACATGTTCCGGCGCTTCCGGAACATGTTCCGCTCCTTCCGGAACATGTTCCGGTCCTTCCGGAACATGATCCGGTGCTCCCGGAACATGTTCCGGCGCTTCCGGAACATGTTCCGGTCCTTCCGGAACATGTTCCGGTCCTTCCGGAACATGCTCCGGTCCTTCCGGAACATGTTCCGGTCTTCCGGCGCTTCCGGAACATGTTCTGGTCCTTCCGGAACATGTTCCGGTCCTTCCGGAACATGTTCCGGCGCTTCCGGAACATGTTCCGGTCCTTGCGGAACATGTTCCGGTCCTTCCGGAACATGCTCCGGTCATCCGGAACATGTTTCGGTCTTCCGGCGCTTCCGGAACATGTTCGGGTCCTTCCGGAACATGTTCCGGCGCTTCCGGAAGATGTTCCGGCGCTTCCGGAACATGTTCCGCTCCTTCCGGAACATGTTCCGGTCCTTCCGGAACATGATCCGGTGCTCCCGGAACATGTTCCGGCGCTTCCACAACATGTTCCGGTCCTTCCGGAACATGTTCCGGTCCTTCCGGAACATGCTCCGGTCCTTCCGGAACATGTTCCGGTCTTCCGGCGCTTCCGGAACATGTTCTGGTCCTTCCGGAACATGTTCCGGTGCTTCCGGAACATGTTCCGGTCCTTCCGGAACATGCTCCGGTCCTTCCGGAACATGTTCCGGCCCTTCCTGAACATGTTCCGGTGCCTCCGGAACGTGTTCCGGCGATTCCGGAAGATCTTCCGGTGCTTCCGGAACATGTTCCGGCGCTTCCGGAACATGTTCCGGCGCTTCCGGAACATGTTCCGGCGCTTCCGGAACATGTTCCGGCGCTTCCGGAACATGTTCCGGTCCTTCCGGAACATGTTCCGGTCTTCCGGCGCTTCCGGAACATGTTCCGGTGCTTCCGGAACATGTTCCGGTCCTTCCGGAACATGTTCCAGTCCTTCCGGAACATGTTCCGGTCCTTCCGGAACATGTTCCGGCGCTTCCGGAACATGTTCCGGTCCTTCCGGAACATGTTCCGGTGCTTCCGGAACATGTTCCAGTGCTTCTGGAACATGATCCGGTGCTTCCTGAAGATGTTCCGGCGCTTCCGGAACATGTACCGGTGCTTCCGGAACATGTTCCGGTGCTTCCGGAACATGTTCCGGCGCTTCCGGAACATGTTCCGGTCCTTCCAGAACATGTTCCAGTGCTTCCGGAACATGTTCCGGCGCTTCCGGAAACATGATCCGGTGCTTCCGGAACATGTTCCGGTGCTTCCGGAACATGTTCCGGTGCTTCTGAAACATGATCCGGTGCTTCCGGAACATGTTCCGGCGCTTCTGGAACATGTTCCGGTGCTTCCGGAACATGTTCCGGTGCTTCCGGAAAATGTTCGGGCGCTTCCGGAACATGTTCCGGTCCTTCCGGAACATGTTCCGGTCCTTCCGGAACAATGTTCCGGTGCTTCCAGAACATGTTCCGGGCCTTCCGGAACATGTTCCGGCGCTTCCGGAACATGTTCCGGTGCTTCCGGAACATGTTCCGGTGCTTCCGGAACATGTTCCGGTGCTTCCGGAACATGTTCCGGTGCTTCCGGAACAATGTTCCGGTGCTTCCGGAACAATGTTCCGGTGCTTCCGGAACAATGTTCCGGTGCTTCCGGAACAATGTTCCGGCGCTTCCGGAACATGTTCCGGTGCTTCCGGAACATGTTCCGGCGCTTCGGGAACATGTTCCGGTCCTTCCGGAACATGTTCCGGCGCTTCGGGAACATGTTCCGGTCCTTCCGGAACATGTTCCGGTCCTTCCGGAACATGTTCCGGTGCTTCCGGAACATGTTCCGGTCCTTCCGGAACCTGTTCCGTTCTTCCGGAACATGTTCCGGTGCTTCCGGAACATGTTCCGGTGCTTCTGGAACATGATCCGGTGCTTCCGGAAGATGTTCCGGCGCTTCCGGAACATGTACCGATGCTTCCGGAACATGTTCCGGTGCTTCCGGAACATGTTCCGGCGCTTTTTGAACATGTTCCGACGCTTCCGGAACATGTTCCGGTGCTTCCGGAACATGTTCCGGTGCTTCCGGAACATGTTCCGGTCCTTCCGGAACATGTTCCGGTCCTTCCGGAACATGTTCCGGCGCTTCCGGAACATGTTCCGGTCCTTCCGGAACATGTTCCGGCGCTTCCGGAACATGTTCCGGCGCTTCCGGAACATGTTCCGTTCTTCCGGAACATGTTCCGGCGTTCTGGAACATGATCCGGTGCTTCCGGAACATGTTCCGGTCCTTCCGGAACATGTTCCGGTCCTTCCGGAACATGTTCCGGTGCTTCCGGAACATGTTCTGGCGCTTCCGGAACATGTTCCGTTCTTCCGGAACATGTTCCGGCGTTCCGGAACATGATCCGGTGCTTCCGGAACATGTTCCGGTCCTTCCGGAACATGTTCCGGTGCTTCCGGAACATGTTCCGGTCCTTCCGGAACATGCTCCGGTCCTTCCGGAACATGTTCCGGTCCTTCCGGAACATGTTCCGGTGCCTCCGGAACATGTGCCGGCGATTCCGGAAGATGTTCCGATCCTTCCGGAACATGTTCCGGTGCTTCCGGAACATGTTCCGGCGCTTCCGGAACATGTTCCGGTCCTTCCGGAACATGTTCCGGTCTTCCGGCGCTTCCGGAACATGTTCCGGTGCTTCCGGAACATGTTCCGGTCCTTCCGGAACATGTTCCGGTCCTTCCGGAACATGTTCCGGCGCTTCCGGAACATGTTCCGGTCCTTCCGGAACATGTTCCGGTGCTTCCGAAACATGTTCCAGTGCTTCTGGAACATGATCCGGTGCTTCCGGAAGATGTTCCGGCGCTTCCGGAACATGTTCCGGCGCTTCCGGAACATGATCCGGTGCTTCCGGAACATGTTCCGGTGCTTCCGGAACATGTTACGTCCTTCCGGAACATGTTCCGGCGCTTCCGGAACATGTTCCGGTGCTTCCAGAACATGTTCCGGTGCTTCCGGAACATGTTCCGGTGCTTCCGGAACATGTTCCGGTCCTTCCGGAACATGTTCCGTTCTTCCGGAACATGTTCCGGTGCTTCCGGAACATGTTCCGGTGCTTCTGGAACATGATCCGGTGCTTCCGGAAGATGTTCCGGCGCTTCCGGAACATGTACCGGTGCTTCCGGAACATGTTCCGGTGCTTCCGGAACATGTTCCGGCGCTTCCGGAACATGTTCCGGTCCTTCCGGAACATGTTCCAGTGCTTCCGGAACATGTTCCGGCGCTTCCGGAACATGATCCGGTGCTTCCGGAACATGTTCCGGTGCTTCCGGAACATATTCCGGTGCTTCCGGAAGATGTTCCGGTGCTTCTGAAACATGTTTTCCGGTGCTTCCGGAACATGTTCCGGCGCTTCCGGAACATGTTCCGGTGCTTCCGGAACATGTTCCGGCGCTTCCGGAACATGTTCCGGTCCTTCCGGAACATGTTCCGGTCTTCCGGCGCTTCCGGAACATGTTCCGTCCTTCCGGAACATGTTCCGGTGCTTCCGGAACATGTTCCGGTGCTTCCGGAACATGTTCCGGTGCTTCCGGAACATGTTCCGGCGCTTCCGGAACATGTTCCGACGCTTCCGGAACATGTTCCGGTGCTTCCGGAACATGTTCCGGTGCTTCTGGAACAATGTTCCGGTGCTTCCGGAACATGTTCCGGCGCCTCCGGAACATGTTCCGGTCCTTCCGGAACATGTTCCGGCGCTTCCGGAACATGTTCCGGCGCTTCCGGAGCATGTTCCGGTCCTTCCGGAACATGTTCTGGTCCTTCCGGAACATGTTCCGGCGCTTCGGGAACATGTTCCGGTGCTTCCGGAACATGTTCCGGTCCTTCCGGAACATGTTCCGGTCCTTCCGGAACATGTTCCGTTCTTCCGGAACATGTTCCGGTGCTTCCGGAACATGTTCCGGTGCTTCTGGAACATGATCCGGCGCTTCCGGAAGATGTTCCGGCGCTTCCGGAACATGTACCGGTGCTTCCGGAACATGTTCCGGTGCTTCCGGAACATGTTCCGGCGCTTCCGGAACATGTTCCGGTCCTTCCGGAACATGTTCCAGTGCTTCTGGAACATGATCCGGTGCTTCCGGAAGATGTTCCGGCGCTTCCGGAACATGTACCGGTGCTTCCGGAACATGTTCCGGTGCTTCTGGAACATGTTCCGGCGCTTCCGGAACATGTTCCGGTCCTTCGGAACATGTTCCAGTGCTTCCGGAACATGTTCCGGCGCTTCCGGAACATGTTGCGGTCCTTCCGGAACATGTTCCGGTGCTTCCGGAACATGTTCCGGTGCTTCCGGAACATGTTCCGGTGCTTCTGAAACATGATCCGGTGCTTCCGGAACATGTTCCAGCGCTTCCGGAACATGTTCCGGTGCTTCCGGAACATGTTTCGGTGCTTCCGGAAAATGTTCCGGCGATTCCGGAACATGTTCCGGCGCTTCCGGAACATGTTCCGGTGCTTCCGGAACATGTTTCGGTCCTTCCGGAACATGTTCCGGTCCTTCCGGAACAATGTTCCGGTGCTTCCAGAACATGTTCCGGTCCTTCCGGAACATGTTCCGGCGCTTCCGGAACATGTTCCGGCGCTTCCGGAACATGTTCCGGCGCTTCCGGAACATGTTCCGGTGCTTCCGGAACATGTTCCGGTCCTTCCGGAACATGTTCCGGTCTTCTGGCGCTTCCGGAACATGTTCCGTCCTTCCGGAACATGTTCCGGTGCTTCCGGAACATGTTCCGGTGCTTCCGGAACATGATCCGGTGCTTCCGGAACATGTTCCAGCGCTTCCGGAACATGTTCCGGTGCTTCCGGAACATGTTTCGGTGCTTCCGGAAAATGTTCCGGCGATTCCGGAACATGTTCCGGCGCTTCCGGAACATGTTCCGGTGCTTCCGGAACATGTTCCGGTGCTTCCGGAACATGTTCCGGTCCTTCCGGAACAATGTTCCGGTGCTTCCAGAACATGTTCCGGTCCTTCCGGAACATGTTCCGGCGCTTCCGGAACATGTTCCGGCGCTTCCGGAACATGTTCCGGCGCTTCCGGAACATGTTCCGGTGCTTCCGGAACATGTTCCGGTCCTTCCGGAACATGTTCCGGTCTTCTGGCGCTTCCGGAACATGTTCCGGTGCTTCCGGAACATGTTCCGGTGCTTCCGGAACATGATCCGGTGCTTCCGGAACATGTTCCAGCGCTTCCGGAACATGTTCCGGTGCTTCCGGAACATGTTTCGGTGCTTCCGGAAAATGTTCCGGCGATTCCGGAACATGTTCCGGCGCTTCCGGAACATGTTCCGGTGCTTCCGGAACATGTTCCGGTCCTTCCGGAACATGTTCCGGTCCTTCCGGAACAATGTTCCGGTGCTTCCAGAACATGTTCTGGTCCTTCCGGAACATGTTCCGGCGCTTCCGGAACATGTTCCGGCGCTTCCGGAACATGTTCCGGCGCTTCCGGAACATGTTCCGGTGCTTCCGGAACATGTTCCGGTCCTTCCGGAACATGTTCCGGTCTTCTGGCGCTTCCGGAACATGTTCCGTCCTTCCGGAACATGTTCCGGTGCTTCCGGAACATGTTCCGGTGCTTCCGGAACATGTTCCGGTGCTTCCGGAACATGTTCCGGTGCTTCCGGAACATGTTCCGGCGCTTCCGGAACATGTTCCGACGCTTCCGGAACATGATCCGGTGCTTCCGGAACATGTTCCGGTCCTTCTGGAACAATGTTCCGGTGCTTCCGGAACATGTTCCGGTCCTTCCGGAACATGTTCCGGTCCTTCCGGAACAATGTTCCGGTGCTTCCAGAACATGTTCCGGTCCTTCCGGAACATGTTCCGGCGCTTCCGGAACATGTTCCGGCGCTTCCGGAACATGTTCCGGTGCTTCCGGAACATGTTCCGGTCCTTCCGGAACATGTTCCGGTCTTCTGGCGCTTCCGGAACATGTTCCGTCCTTCCGGAACATGTTCCGGTGCTTCCGGAACATGTTCCGGCGCTTCCGGAACATGTTCCCACGCTTCCGGAACATGATCCGGTGCTTCCGGAACATGTTCCGGTCCTTCTGGAACAATGTTCCGGTGCTTCCGGAACATGTTCCGGCGCTTCCGGAACATGTTCCGGTCCTTCCGGAACATGTTCCGGCGCTTCCGGAACATGTTCCGGTCCTTCCGGAACATGTTCCAGTCCTTCCGGAACATGTTCCGGTGCTTCCGGAACATGTTCCGGTGCTTCCGGAACATGTTCCGGCGCTTCCGGAACATGTTCCGGTCCTTCCGGAACATGTTCGGTTCTTCCGGAACATGTTCCGGTCCTTCCGGAACATGTGCCGGTCTTCCGGCGCTTCCGGAACATGTTCCGTCCTTCCGGAACATGTTCCGGTGCTTCCGGAACATGTTCCGGTGCTTCCGGAACATGTTCCGGTCCTTCCGGAACATGTTCCGGTCCTTCCGGAACATGTTCCGTTTTTCCGGAACATGTTCCGGTGCTTCCGGAACATGTTCCGGTGCTTCTGGAACATGATCCGGTGCTTCCGGAAGATGTTCCGGTCCTTCCGGAACATGTACCGGTGCTTCCGGAACATGTTCCGGTGCTTCCGGAACATGTTCTGGCGCTTCCGGAACATGTTCCGGTCCTTCCGGAACATGTTCCAGTGCTTCCGGAACATGTTCCGGCGCTTCCGGAACATGATCCGGTGCTTCCGGAACATGTTCCGGTGCTTCCGGAACATGTTCCGGTGCTTCTGAAACATGTTTTCCGGTGCTTCCGGAACATGTTCCGGCGCTTCCGGAACATGTTCGGTCCTTCCGGAACATGTTCCGGTCCTTCCGGAACATGTTCCGGTCTTCCGGCGCTTCCGGAACATGTTCCGTCCTTCCGGAACATGTTCCGGTGCTTCCGGAACATGTTCCGGCGCTTCAGGAACATGTTCCGACGCTTCCGGAACATGTTCCGGTGCTTCCGGAACATGTTCCGGTCCTTCTGGAACAATGTTCCGGTGCTTCCGGAACATGTTCCGGTCCTTCCGGAACATGTTCCGGTCCTTCCGGAACATGTTCCGGCGCTTCGGGGACATGTTCCGGTGCTTCCGGAACATGTTCCGGTCCTTCCGGAACATGTTCCGTTCTTCCGGAACATGTTCCGGTGCTTTCGGAACATGTTCCGGTGCTTCTGGAACATGATCCGGCGCTTCCGGAAGATGTTCCGGCGCTTCCGGAACATGTACCGGTGCTTCCGGAACATGTTCCGGTGCTTCCGGAACATGTTCCGGCGCTTCCGGAACATGTTCCGGTCCTTCCGGAACATGTTCCAGTGCTTCCGGAACATGTTCCGGCGCTTCCGGAACATGATCCGGTGCTTCCGGAACATGTTCCGGTGCTTCCGGAACATGTTCCGGTGCTTCCGGAACATGTTCCGGTGCTTCCGGAACATGGTCCGGTGCTTCTGAAACATGTTTTCTGGTGCTTCCGGAACATGTTCCGGTGCTTCCGGAACATGTTCCAGTGCTTCCGGAACATGTTCCGGCGCTTCCGGAACATGATCCGGTGCTTCCGGAACATGTTCCGGTGCTTCCGGAACATGTTCCGGTGCTTCTGAAACATGTTTTCCGGTGCTTCCGGAACATGTTCCGGCGCTTCCGGAACATGTTCCGGTCCTTCCGGAACATGTTCCGGCGCTTCAGGAACATGTTCCGGCGCTTCCGGAACATGTTCCGGTCCTTCCGGAACATGTTCGGTCCTTCCGGAACATGTTCCGGTCCTTCCGGAACATGTTCCGGTCTTCCGGCGCTTCCGGAACATGTTCCGTCCTTCCGGAACATGTTCCGGTGCTTCCGGAACATGTTCCGGTGCTTCCGGAACATGTTCCGGTGCTTCCGGAACATGTTGCGGTGCTTCCGAAACATGTTCCGGTGCTTCCGGAACATGTTCCGGTCCTTCTGGAACAATGTTCCGGTGCTTCCGGAACATGTTCCGGCGCTTCCGGAACATGTTCCGGTCCTTCCGGAACATGTTCCGGCGCTTCCGGAACATGTTCCGGCGCTTCCGGAACATGTTCCGGTCCTTCCGGAACATGTTCCGGCGCTTCGGGAACATGTTCCGGTGCTTCCGGAACATGTTCCGGAAGAACGGAACATGTTCCGGTGCTTCTGGAACATGATCCGGCGCTTCCGGAAGATGTTCCGGCGCTTCCGGAACATGTACCGGTGCTTCCGGAACATGTTCCGGTCCTTCCGGAACATGTTCCGGTGCTTCCGGATCATGTTCCGGTCCTTCCGGAACATGCTCCGGTCCTTCCGGAACATGTTCCGGTCCTTCCGGAACATGTTCCGGTGCCTCCGGAACATGTTCCGGCGATTCCGGAAGATGTTCCGGTCCTTCCGGAACATGTTCCGGTGCTTCCGGAACATGTTCCGGCGCTTCCGGAACATGTTCCGGCGCTTCCGGAACATGTTCCGGCGCTTCCGGAACATGTTCCGGCGCTTCGGGAACATGTTCCGGTGCTTCCGGAACATGTTCCGGTCTTCCGGCGCTTCCGGAACATGTTCCGGTGCTTCCGGAACATGGTCCGGTCCTTCCGGAATATGTTCCGGCGATTCCGGAACATGTTCCGGTTCTTCCGGAACATGTTCCGGTGCTTCCGGAACATGTTCCGGTGCTTCTGGAACATGATCCGGTGCTTCCGGAAGATGTTCCGGCGCTTCCGGAACATGTACCGGTGCTTCCGGAACATGTTCCGGTGCTTCCGGAACATGTTCCGGCGCTTCCGGAACATGTTCCGGTCCTTCCGGAACATGTTCCAGTGCTTCCGGAACATGTTCCGGCGCTTCCGGAACATGATCCGGTGCTTCCGGAACATGTTCCGGTGCTTCCGGAACATGTTCCGGTGCTTCTGAAACATGATCTGGTGCTTCCGGAACATGTTCCGGCGCTTCCAGAACATGTTCCGGTGCTTCCGGAACATGTTCCGGCGCTTCCGGAACATGTTGCGGTCCTTCCGGAACATGTTCCGGCGCTTCCGGAACATGTTCCGGTCCTTCCGGAACATGTTCGGTCCTTCCGGAACATGTTCCGGTCCTTCCGGAACATATTCCGGTCCTTCCGGAACAATGTTCCGGTGCTTCCAGAACATGTTCCGGTCCTTCCGGAACATGTTCCGGCGCTTCCGGAACATGTTCCGGTGCTTCCGGAACATGTTCCGGTGCTTCTGGAACATGTTCCGGTCCTTCCGGAACATGTTCCGGTCCTTCTGGAACAATGTTCCGGTGCTTCCGGAACATGTTCCGGCGCTTCCGGAACATGTTCCGGTCCTTCCGGAACATGTTCCGGCGCTTCCGGAACATGTTCCGGCGCTTCCGGAACATGTTCCGGTCCTTCCGGAACATGTTCCGGTCCTTCCGGAACATGTTCCGGCGCTTCGGGAACATGTTCCGGTCCTTCGGGAACATGTTCCGGTCCTTCCGGAACATGTTTCGGTGCTTCCGGAACATGATCCGGTCCTTCCGGAACATGTTCCGTTCTTCCGGAACATGTTCCGGCGTTCCGGAACATGATCCGGTGCTTCCGGAACATGTTCCGGCGCTTCCGGAACATGTTCCAGTCCTTCCGGAACATGTTCCGGTCCTTCCGGAACATGCTCCGGTCCTTCCGGAACATGTTCCGGTCTTCCGGCGCTTCCGGAACATGTTCTGGTCCTTCCGGAACATGTTCCGGTCCTTGCGGAACATGTTCCGGTCCTTCCGGAACATGCTCCGGTCATCCAGAACATGTTCCGGTCTTCCGGCGCTTCCGGAACATGTTCCGGTCCTTCCGGAACATGTTCCGGTGCTTCCGGATCATGTTCCGGTCCTTCCGGAACATGCTCCGGTCCTTCCGGAACATGTTCCGGTCCTTCCGGAACATGTTCCGGTGCCTCCGGAACATGTTCCGGCGATTCCGGAAGATGTTCCGGTCCTTCCGGAACATGTTCCGGTGCTTCCGGAACATGTTCCGGCGCTTCCGGAAGATGTTCCGGCGCTTCGGAAACATTTTCCGGTGCTTCCGGAACATGTTCCGGTGCTTCCGGAACATGTTCCGGCGCTTCCAGAACATGTTCCGGTCCTTCCGGAACATGTTCCGGCGCTTCCGGAACATGTTCCGGCGCTTCCGGAACATGTTCCGGTGCTTCCGGAACATGTTCCGGTGCCTCCGGAACATGTTCCGACGCTTCAGGAACATGTTCCGGTGCTTCCGGAACATGTTCCGGTGCTTCCGGAACATGTTCGGGTCCTTCCGGAACATGTTCCGGCGCTTCCGGAACATGTTCTGGTGCTTCCGGAACATGTTCCGGTCCTTCCGGGACATGTTCCGGTCCTTCCGGATGTTGAAATTGATTGCCACAAGTGGTTTGTTCCCTCGGAGTTCAAGTAGTTTCCAAAATTGAAATCAATACAAGCAACTCCGGTGTTCTTGAGCACTTAGACTATTTCAATCCTCTTGCAAGAATGCAGTTTTTCGTCGCGTCCAAATGCAAAACCAGATCAACAAAAAGCAAGTACCCAGCGCAAACACTCCGGCACTCAATGAAGAATTCAAACGGCGTCCACACCACCAATGTAAGCTTTGCGGCCCTAGCAGGGCCCTCTTCAGCACATCATGTCTAAAACAACAGTGGATGCAACAGAATTTATGTATCAACACCGAAAGAAACATGCAGTCAAACGGTCCAGCAATTGTTTTATAATTAAAGCGCCATTGCGGAGAAACATCTATTCACAAGTTGGTGCCTGCGGCTTGAGTGAGCGCGCGTGACCTAAACTTATTGAATATTTTTTTCAGATTCGGCGACGGCTTCAATGTAGCAAAAAATCTGGTCCCAGGCAAGTATCGAACGCAGGAAGAAATGCCGGAAACAATTTTAGACCAAGACAGTGCAATGCAGCTGTGGTGCGGTGCACGCAGTACAAAAACTCTGGGGGAAAAAAGGCCCAACCCAACCGGATCCATGCCTTCATTTCCCTCATCACTGATTTGATGTCGTTTGATAGTCATCACAGAGGACTTGTGTCTCCACTTGACCGGGGGTGCAGGGAGCCACAGGCGTCTGGGGTAGCCCCAGAAAGCCAGTGCTGCTCTCAGTCTGCGCCAGGCAAGTAAATAGAATGATTCTTCACTGCAGATTCTCAAATACCTGACACATTCACCAGTTATCCACCCTGTTTTGGTAGCCACCGGTAGGTTAGCTGACCACGGGATGTACGTGCAGCTGTGAGTCCCCTTGAAATACACTGCTGTGCGTAGGGGGCTCAGGCTAATGATGTACAGGTCCAGGAAGGGAATACCAGTTCTCTGCATGCAACATTCAAATGTCAAATTCAAATTTTCAGGATAAATCTGGCGCAGTGCAGTCACCAACCTCTGTTTATCAACTGGTTTGTGGACCAGGCATATATCATCAATAAAGCGGAAACTAGGCGTGGGAGGGAGGGAAGAGTGCAGGCGCAGGGGTGTAGTGAGCTCATACGCACGTAGTGCAAGGGTAGCCCAAGTGGGGGCTGCATTGGTACCCATCGCCCAGCCAAGGCGCTGTAGGTAGATGCCAAACCCTTCATTCAGAAAAACTGAATGTCTATAAATCACATTGAGGAGGAAGCGCCCTACAGTTAGTTCCCTGCAGTAATCAAAATCACAAAAAGAAAAACTGTCCCTAAAACCTAGATATGTGTGCACATCTAATCCACTGTTGAAAAGATCCATGAGTTCCCTTTCTTCTTGAGTCAGATGAACCATTGTAGTCGTCGGCAGGTTCTTTGACCAATTAGTCCAGAAATTACAAGCAAAAATCATGTTATCCCAGGATATATTCGTGTAGAGAGCAGAGAAATCGCAAGTGGTGCAGACATATGAGGGGGACAATGGACCGAGTTTTCCTGTGCTTCCGGAACATGTTCCGGTGCTTCCAGAACATGTTCCGGTCCTTCCGGAACATGTTCCGGCGCTTCCGCAACATGTTCCGGCGCTTCCGGAACATGTTCCGGCGCTTCCGCAACATGTTCCGGCGCTTCCGGAACATGTTCCGGCGCTTCCGGAACATGTTCCGGTGCTTCCGGAACATGTTCCGGTGCTTTCGGAACATGTTCCGGCGCTTCCGCAACATGTTCCGGCGCTTCCGGAACATGTTCCGGTGCTTCCGGAACATGTTCCGGTGCTTCCGGAACATGTTCCGGCCCTTCCGGAACATGTTCCGGCGCTTCCGCAACATGTTCCGGCGCTTCCGGAACATGTTCCGGCGCTTCCGCAACATGTTCCGGCGCTTCCGGAACATGTTCCGGCGCTTCCGGAACATGTTCCGGTGCTTCCGGAACATGTTCCGGTGCTTTCGGAACATGTTCCGGCGCTTCCGCAACATGTTCCGGCGCTTCCGGAACATGTTCCGGTGCTTCCGGAACATGTTCCGGTGCTTCCGGAACATGTTCCGGCCCTTCCGGAACATGTTCCGGCGCTTCCGCAACATGTTTCGGCGCTTCCGGAACATGTTCCGGTCCTTCCGGAACATGTTCCGGTGCTTCCGGAACATGTTCCGGTGCTTCCGGAAGTGTATTGTGGCCGCTGTGTGTGTATTGGGACCTTGGTCGTGAAGAACGTTTTTCTTGTATGTGGACCCCCTAACCCATGGCCCTACATCACCTCTCCTACCTCCATATTTGAAATGGAAATGGGGCAAGCCCCCCCCCCCCCATGGTGTTCTACGTACAACACAACATATAGACATAAGGCAACCTGTCTTCTGCTACTGTGATTTCTGGTTCGCAAAGAGATGGACCATACCCCCGCCCCGCTTGTAGAGTGACAACCCCCCAGCCCAACGGGGGGATACAACCACGACCACCCTGAATTGTACCATAAAACACACAGAGAGCACATCCTGGGAGAGGTGTGGGTGTAGGGGGGTTGCCTCAGTGCAATAGCACTCCCTATGAACCCGGGGGGTTTTCAGTATAAACTGGCAAAAGGGAGAGAAAACCCCCCCAAACGGGGAGAAAAAAACCCCCTGAACAGGGAGAAGTCTGGCATGAGGGCACCGTCTTATGTGGTAACCAACTAACAAGTAGTGTCGACTACTGTCGGGACAAAGCTGGGACCAGATTGGGCAGGGTGCGTCTCCTGTGCATTGCACAATGGACCACAGCATGTGCATGGCGGGAGGTCATGCACTTATTGCAGAAGGCCTTGGCCGAGCAACGCAAAACCAAACCTGACAGTGCTGGGGAGCCTCTTGCTCTATCGGCAGGAAAGGAAAGGAAAGAAAACCATTTGAATCAGGTGTCTAATGGCCATGGAACTCTCAGGCGTTGTTGTAGGGTCTTGGGCTGCTACTGTGTGCATTCCACAGCACTTAATCCTATTGCGTCTGAGCCCTCCATTGATTCTGGTGTCCACAGCCGTTCGGCCCCAGGCAGGACTCCCGGCCAAAACGGTGTCAAGGTCGTCGCAACGAAAGGCGTGGTAGGCAGCTCCTGCTGCACTGGCCAGGGGCCGGGTGTGGGGCCATGGCCAGCCATGGTGGGCACTGCTCGAACCGCCCATGACCCCAGAACTTGTGGGACTGTGCAGCAGGTGCAGGGCGACCCCGGAGGCTGCTGTGTGCGTTGCTGTGGGCTGGCCTGTTTGTGTGGCTCGCCGACTCGAGCTTTCTTCCTCCAACACGGGGTCTGCATGGGCCAGCCCTCGGGGAGGGGGCACGTAAACCCCCGCCCCAAAAATAGGAACCGGTTCTTATTTTTGACCCAGTTGGTGGCGGTAGCAGGGGGGGTTCTTATTTTTGGGGGCGGTTCCTATTGCGTTTGACACCTCCTCCTGACTTCAGAAAAAATGGACATTTTTGATGGCTTGCACCCACAGTGTGCGGACTCCATTGACGTGGAAAAATCAGACTCATCTGAGGACTCGGATATGGAGGTTTGTTTGGAGGTTGTTTGGCCGTTTGAAGGAATCAACAACATCTGTTGGGCAGTACCTGGACACAGATTTCAACTTCCTGTTCAAAGATAATTATGCTAATATTTTTACCACAGAGGTGGAGCCTAAGCTGAAAGGACAAGGGTTGTCAGCCAGAGACAGACGGGTGTTGGTGACACGCATTGTCGCCAAGGCCCACAGCTTAACCAATGTCTGAGGTGGAGCAGCATGTTCAGCAAATGGTAGCTGCAAGGGCTCAGGCAGTGCCTGAACCTGATCCTGTCTGCAACCTGCCACCAGCAAAGCGCCAAGCTACCATCACTTCGTATTTCCGCAAGTAACTGATGCACAAAAAACTCTTCAGTGTTCCCCGCGTTTGTCTTGCTTGTGTCCAAGGTGGTTCTTATTTTTGACCCGCTCGGTGGAAAGCCCCAGGCGGTTCTTATTTTTGGGGCGGTTCTTAGTTTGGGGCCAGTTCTTATTTTTGGGACAGGGGTTTAGTGGTGAGCGGTGCTGTAAGAGGGCAGAGCTAAGAGAGGAAACGGAGTGCAGATGTGCTGCTGTGCAGTAGCTGTTGTTGTGGTGTGTGCATATGCAGTGGGCGTGGCGCGGGGCCCTGTCAGACTGATGTATCTTGAAGCAGCACAAAGCCCTCACAATTGCCACTTTTGCCGCGATAGCGGCATTGACGGTCCCGTCATACAGCATTTGCGCACGCTCCCCTGCACCCCGCCCCCCCCCCCATCCCCTGTTGCCGACCATTCCGCCCGGATGCATCCGTCTCCTGCAGGTCCCTTCTCACATGCGCGTCACGTGGCGCCGGGGGCTTCATGCCAGTGCGTATCGATGCTGACCCAGCCCCAGTTCGGTGACCGCGAAATCCCCTGCATCTACGCCGAGGAAGGCTGTGCATGGGTGGGGCGCAAGCGCGACGTGCTGAGCCACCTGCAGCACGACTGCGAGTGGCAGGACCCCCTGAGCCGGCAGAAGTCCTTCGAGTCCGAGAAGAAGCGGCGCCAGTCGCTGCACGTGCTCTACACGTCCATCTGCCGTGATGAGGCCACCGACATCGACGACCGCAGGTCGTTCCCGCTGGTGGAGACGCTGGGCCTCAAGTCCTTCAGCTGGATCGACGACGACCAGGACGGGCTCATGTCCTTCGACGAGTTCGCGCGGGGGCTGGACGCGATGACCGACGCGGACCGGGTCCGCATGGACGACATCTGCGCGATCCTCGAGACGCTGGCGGAGGGGCACGCGGTGACGGCGAGCGAGAGCAAGTTGGTGTTTGACGTGCTGAGCGGCGACGGCTCCCGCGTGTCTGTGCAGGTTCGGGGCTGTTCCCCGTGGCCCGGCATCCCCCTGTCTGTTGTGCGGTGTGCGATGGGGCCACTCACTGGTTGGCCGGGGGGATACGTACATTACATTGCATTGGGTAGGGCACAGCGTACGGGGGGTGTGTGGAGAGAGTAGCGAAAACAAAATGCAGACAGGGCCTGGGCAACTTCTTGGCTGGGGCACCTTCATCGTTGGGAAAACGAAAAGTGTCGTGTCGTGTGGTGTGCCGTGGTCTCCCGTGCTGTGCTGCGGTGTGCTGCGGTGTGGTGCGGTGTGCTGCGGTGTGCTGCGGTGTGCTGCGGTGTGCTGTGCTGCGGTGTGCTGCGGTGTGCTGCGGTGTGCTGCGGTGTGCTGCGGTGTGCTGCGGTGTGCTGCGGTGTGCTGCGGTGTACTGCGGTGTGCTGCGGTGTGCTGCGGTGTGCTGCGGTGTGCTGCGGTGTACTGCGGTGTGCTTTGCTGCGCTGTTCTGTACAGTCGCTGCTGCGGTTCGGGTGCCGTGCGGTGGAGGAGGCCATCGCGTACCACGGCCTCCCGCGGTCGGGCTTCCTGTCCCTCGACCAGCTGACGCAGCTCGTCACAGTGGAGTACGCCTCCGAGCCCGCGTTCGACGCGCTGCACACGATGAGCAGGTGCGCGTCGCACGCCGCGTTCAGCCGGTGCAGCTCCCAGGCCGCGCTGTCCTCCGCGAGCCGGTGCAGCTCGGCGGCCATGCTCCCCCGCAAGCCCCCAGCGGAGCTGTTGGACGACGGGCTGCGGCTGCTCTTCGTCTGGCTCACCGGGAGCGACGCGGCGCGCCTCGCGGACGCGGAGCGCGCGCGGCTCGCGGTGCGGCTGGGGCTGACGCAGCTCGTGTGGTACGCCAACGACGGGGACGGCCTCATGGGGCTCGCCGAGTTCAAGGAGATGCTGGAGAAGATGCCGCCGGAGGCGACGCAGGACATCTTCGCGGCCGCGCGGGTGCTCGCGGACCCGCAGAGCGTGCGGCCGGCGAGCGCCAGCCACAAGCAGGGCCTGGAGCAGCTGTTCACGACGCTGTGCGGCGGCAAGCCGTTCTTGGACGGCCCCGCGTTCCTGCAGTACGCCGAGCAGGCGGGCCTGGCCCTGACGGACGCGGTGCCGCCGTACGCGTCGTGGGAATACAGCGATTTCGTGGGCGTGCTGTGCGCGGGGCTCACCCCCCCGCCGACCGCCTGCGCGGGGTCGCCGCTGCTGCAGCGGAACTCGTCCGCGGTGTCCGCCCTGTCGTTCGCGCGGTCCTCGCCGCCCGCGCCCCCGGCGGCCGCGGCCGGCGGCGGCAAAGCGGGCCGAAGGCGCATCCGGTACCAAAAGGGGGAGATGATCGGCGAGGGCGGGTTCGGGCAGGTGTTCCTCGGGATGGACCAGTCGAACGGCAAGCTCATCGCGATCAAGGAGTGCCGCATCGAGTCGGACGCCCAGATTAAGGCGCTGCGGGAGGAGATCGCGCTCCTGCGGACGCTGGAGCACCCCTGCATCGTGTGCTACCTGGGGGAGACGGAGACCGACACCGGCATCAGCATCCAGATGGAGTATGTCCCCGGGGGCTCCATCCAGTCGCTGCTGGCCAAGTTCGGCAAGTTCAAGGAGAGCGTGATCGTGGCGTACACGTACCAGCTGCTGCAGGGCCTGGAGTACCTGCACGACTGCCAGGTGTGTCAGGCGTAAGTCGCTTTTTTTTTTAGAAGGTCGCGTGCACTTTTTTGTGGGCGTAAGTCGCGTGTGGAAAAGAAGCTTGAAAGTGCTATGGGCACGCGACCTACGCCCCCCAAAAAGTCCGTGACCTACGCTTTTTTTTTGTGACGCGACCTACATCCAAAAAAGAAAGGTGCACACGAGCTACAGCCCAAAAAAAGTGCACGCGAGTTACGCTTTTCTTTTTACGCGACCTAGATCCAAAAAGAAAGACACGCGACCTACATCCAAAACAAAAGTACACGCGACCTACATCCAAAAAAGAAAGGTCCACGCGACCTACACCAACGAACAAAAATGCACTCGACTCACGCTTTCCTCCTGCCAGGTCATCCACCGCGACATCAAGGCGGCGAACGTGCTCGTAACGGACCGCGGGGAGGTCAAGGTCTCCGACTTCGGCACGTCGCAGAAGCTCGAGTGCGTCGAGGAGGCGGAGGCGAACGTCGACCTGTACGGCACGCCGCTGTGGATGGCGCCGGAGTCGGTCCGCGGGGAGGGGTACAGCCCGGCGTCGGACCTGTGGAGTCTGGGCTGCACGGTCATCGAGATGGCCACGGGGGAGAAGCCCTGGGCCGAGAAGGGCTTCGACAACCACATCGCCGCGCTCTTCCACATCTCGCAGTGCGACGAGGGCCCCAAGGTGCCGTGCGACCTCAGCCCCAAGGCCCGCAACTTCGTCTCGCTGTGCCTGGCCCTGGACCCCGCGGAGCGGCCCAGCGTCAAGATGCTGCTGGAGCACGCGCTGATGTGCGCGGAGCTCGACGCGGACTGGGAAAGCTCTGCCTCCCGCAGCCCGGTCGCCATGTCCCAGTCGCCCATGTCCAGCGAGCTGCCCCGGGCCCTGGCGTCCCTGTCCCCGTCCCCCCTGGCGTCCCCCGCGCACTCGCAGGGGTCCTCCCTGGCGCCGACCCCGACGAACGCCGCCGGCCTGTCGCCGCACGACTCGCCGCGCTCCATCGGGAGCCTCCCCTGGACCCCCCGGCTGGTGCGCTCCGCCTCGAGCTCGCCGAAGAACCACGTCGCCTTCAGCTACCTGCACGAGGAGCAGCCCGCGGGCCCCCGGACGCTGATGCCGGGCCAGAAGGCCTTCAGCTTCATGAATCGGGGCGACAAGCGCCTCAGCCACCGCCGGGCGCGGCGCGGCACCGTGTTCGACATGGAGCTGGCGGAGGACGCCCTGCAGCAGATCCAGGCGCACAACAGCTTCCTGAAGAGCCGGACCCGGCTGATGAACCTTATGGCCCCGCGGCGCGCGCGCGGCAGCCCCCAGGGCTCGCCCGGTTTGCCGAGCCATCGGAGGCTTGGGCTCCCGGGCTTCAGCCCGCAGGCCTCGCCCAGGTCGCCGACCCATCGGCCCGCGTCGTCGAGCCCCCAGGGCTCGGCCCGTTCGGTGACCAGTCTGAGCGTGGAGGTTCCGGTTTCGTAGGGTGCCGTCCGTAGAGGCGAGGGGGGCCAGGGTTGTGCTGAGTGTTCGGCTAACGGGACGGAGGGGGGGATGGGGGGGGGGGGATGAGGGCAAAACACGGTTTGTGTACCAAACAAAAGGAATGGGCCTGTCATGTGTGGCCCTCTGTTCAAAATTCCATTTTTCCCCAGAGGACTTTTTTTTTGGGGGAGTTTGGGTGGGGCGGGGTGGTTTGGCCTGGGGGGGGGGGGGGTTGGGTCCGCCAGATCCCCCCCTTCCCCCGGTGGATAGGCACAACCCTGAAGGGGGGCGAGTAGCTGGCCACCCAATCAGCCACACGATCGAAGGAGACACAAAGGCGATCAGGATTCCCAAAGTGCGGACCGGGCGGGACGACACCGCGGCCGCGGTGTGCCCCCGGTCGGCTCACCCTTCACTGCCCTTGCCCCAGTGCCCTCCACCCCCCTCGCCCCCCCCGCTCTATCGTGTGCCCATCACTCACCCCTCTATCCCCCGTCTCCTCACGGGTTGTGCTTGGCCAGGGCCTCGCCGCGGCCTGTTTGGTGAGGCGGGGTCGGGGCATTGGCCGCCTTGTGGGCGTTGTAGGGCCAGCGTTGGGTGGTGGCGATCGCCCTGTATCGGGTCCTGTTAATTGGACAGCGAGGGTGAGCATTGGGGCGGCGCAGGTGAGGGCTTCCCTCTGCGCTTGTCCCGGGAAAGGCTCCAAGTTTGCAAATGCCACACGCCTGTCACCGTTTCTGGAGTCCCTTCCTGTTGTAAGTACAGGGCGCGCGCGACAGCCTGTGAATTGACGATTCCGCGCGACAGGCATTGCGTGTCCCAATGCGCTTTTGCGGTTTGACTATGCGGAGTTGTGTTTGTGGAGAAATTTGCCCAAATGGCGCAACACCATTCATGTCGCACGTGCGCCGTGCGGGTCAAATGGTAGCTGCAACTTAAACCTTCGACAACGCCATCTGTGCAAGCTACAGGCACCAAGGCTGATACAGGCCACCAGGGGCGGCTTCGCCGCAACCGATCACCGCATCAATGACCGACTGAATTGTAGCTACGCATGGAACAACGTGCAGGTCCAGGGGGCGTAGAGATGAGGTGAAGTTCTCAAGTTGGGGAGGACAAACCCAAACACAGTGCAGAAGACCTGCACAGTAGCAGAGGGGGAGCGGGGGGCGTGACGAAATGATCCGATTAGGAGTTCCGTCTTCTCTTACCTAACGGGGGTAGCAGGTTGAAGGGAGAAGTTACACGGTGCATTTTTGTATTGCTGGGGACTTTTCTCTCCATGCATGTGAAGACAGAACATGTCCATACGTCATTACGTGTGCGGCCTCAAATTGCTTGGAGTCTGGGTGCAAATAGCAAGCTTCATGCTTGCGTGAAGCAATCGCACTGCGAGAGTTCAGATATTTTCGCGGTGCGAATGATCATCGTCCGCAACCTCCCCAAGGCGCTCACCGTGTGCTGCTCTTGTTGGTCACCGGTGTGCAGCAACCAGCAAATATGCCTCTGAGCTCGACTCTATGACCTCTATCTAAGACCCCTCAATTTCACTTCAAGTGATCAACAGGGCTCCAACCCCCGAAACATGACCTCACCGATATAATAGCCCTCCCCCCCCGTCCTCCGAAATGATGCCAAACTCTCCGCCTGGCCCACACTCTACTGTTGCCCCAACTCGAGGTGGCCGAAACTGGATCAGCACAGCAGACCCAGGGAGCAGGGAAGCCCGCATTGGAACGACTATGACAGAAATGTGCCGGGGATCAAATGCAGCACACACCACACTGCCCACGCTGCCAGACACGATCAACCCGCCCATTCCAGCCCCCCGTCCCGATCCTTTCAGTCTGTGTGGCTGTGTCTTCATCGATGAGTGAGTTGTCGGGGGGCAGGAATTGTAAATGCAATACCAACTGCGTGTGCTCCACAGCATCTTGGTCCAAGGGTGTGGAGTCGATAGAGGGGCATCAGCGCGATGATGAGGCATATGGTGCTCGGCGGCTTGGCATTTTTGCATTGTGAGCCAATTGTGAGTTGCGGTCGGGCCGTTGAAGGCCTATGCACATTGCTGCTGTCTTGATGGCGACCTCAGACAAACTGACGCCTTTGCGATGGTTTGTCAGGGCATCCAGGAACGCTGCTGGGGTTTCATTATGATCCCCCCCCCCCCCGCCAAACCGCCAGAATCCCCATGGTGAAGATGAAGCCACACAACCGTGATAAACAAGCACCTGAAGCTTTTTTTTGCAGGGGTCAGGGATCCTGGGCGTTTGAAGAGCAGATGCTGGACCTTTGTTGATCCGACACAACACTTCAAGACGCTGCAGGACTCTGACCCCGAGTGTGGCCAATGAACACCCGAAGTCAGGTGCGGCTGGAGCCATGTGCCTGATGCTCCCCATCCCTCTGGAATGCTGGCTGACAGACATGCCCTGGGTTCTGGTACACGTCTTCTTGTGGCTTGGGTTGACTGCACTCATCCTGTGTCCAACGCGAATGTAGCCCACCTATAATAAGTGCCCCCCCCAAACAACAACACACCCTCAACCCACCCACACCTATGAACGTTTGGCCCAATAAGGAGCCCAGAGCACTCGGGTGTACCCATACCTTATTTGCTACGATCCAGTGAAAGCGACATTCTGGCTGGCAGACAGGCAAGCAACATCCTGGTTGAACCCGAGGGATCCAGTGAATGGCATCATGATCAGAGGCACAAACCCCCCCATCAGGCCTTTGTTTACTGCCTCGCCTACCCTGCCCTGCCCTGCCCTTTAAGGGGAAGGGAATTTCCCCCCCTATCTTCTCCTTTGCGTTGGTCAGTCGGTGAGTGGGTGGGTGCCTTTTGAGCTGAGCCCCCCCCCCCCTCCCGGGGTAGGTCAAGTGCTGTGGGTGCCTGCCAAAAGTGGGTGCCCCCCCTTCTCATTCTGCCCCCACCCCCCTTCCCCCCGTTGCTGAAAACAGCTTTGGCCCCCACACATGTCTGGTGCGTCCGCATGCTCAGCACAGATTGGATGTCCCACCCTCTCCCCCATGTCCACCAAGGGGCAGACCCTGGCATGGTCTGCTTGGGGCCCCGCCATTCGACAGGCCTGTCCGACCGCGCGGCTGGCGCGGTACCCTCGTGTGGCCGGTACCCCCGAGAGCTTCGGGGTACTGTTGCTGCATCCAGGCTATTGCTTGAGCAGAGGGGAGGGGGTGGTGCCAAACGTGGCAAGAACTGTCCAAAAAAAGCTATGGGGCGGTTTGCAGACCGCTTCAAACCAAAACGCCTCCTCCGTGGCCAGTGAATCGATAACCTAGAACAAGGAAACCAGCGCCAAGTACATATATAAGCCGGGTTTCAACACAGTGGGTACCATTTCGCTCTTAAGAGCGCAAACAACTCACAACCTCCGATTGCAAGCCTCCTTTGAATTCATTCTTCACAAGGAGCGCTCTGCAAAACGCTCCATTCATGAAACCTGAGGAAAGTGGGTGCCTTTTATGGAACTGGGTGACGTTGCGCTATTCAAAGCGCAAACAACTCACAATCCGCCTTTGTAGGCATGTTTTTTTCCATTGTTTATAAAGAGCACTCTGCAGAGCGCTCCATTCGTGAAACCTCGAAAAGGGGTTCCCTTTTCTGGAATGGGTGACGGGGGGTCAGAGGCCAGAAAAAAGTTTGTGTACCTAACATTGGCCTCAAAATTTACGGCCCCTTTAACAAATTTCACTTTTTGCCTGAGGAAAATGTTTCTGATGTGGGTGGGTGGGTGGGTGGGTCGGCCGGGGCTGGCCAGGGCTCTGAACAACCCCCTGGCCCCCCAGGGTCCTTAAGCAATAGTCTGGCTGCATCCCCCCCTCTGTGCTTGTGCTGTTCTATCGAACCAGCACTCCGAACGCTCATGCGGCTCCGCAGCAGGGGCCAACGGGCCACTGTCCCTGGACCAACAGATCCTTGTACGACCGAGGGGTGTTGCCGGGGGCCTGGCCCACACCCGACGCCGCAGCTGCTTGCAAGAGCAGGTCGCTCGCACGTCCCCACAGAGGCGTGCTGCCGACCACGCCTCCACCAATCCTCTTGATCGTCCCCAATGGCCCTCGTTTTGCAAGGCGTATTGATCGCAGCTCTAACCATTCCCCAGACGTGTGTGAGGACGCCAGTCGTGACTTCCAGAATTGTCCAATCATGCTCGCTGCTCTGCTGCGCACAATTGTGCAGGGCCTCTTTCCCGACGACTCCACAAGGCCCAGTTGGACCAGAATGGGACATTGTCATGAGTATTTGGTGCATAGGGAGCAGGCACACATGCACACATGGACGGAAGTGCAAACGGCAATGAACTGCATCCACATCGTTTGCTTACATATGCAGTGCGCATACACAAACAGGTTGCTACTTGAGCAGGCATATTCCCGTCCAATGATCCCCCATCCCTGCGGGCCAGCCCTACTCCATATTCCCCACTTCAGCTTGCATACCGCCATCTGCTTTCCAGGAAAGGGGTATTGCTGCTGAGGCCCCGGCGGCACGCCTGCCGTGCTGTCCTGGTGGTTCACTGTCTGCATTGGGCCATTGATGCACCAATGCCATTACTATTCAATCGCATCCCCTGCACCCCTCGGCGACCGTGCTCCTGGCGTTTGCACCCTTTTCCTTTCCCTGGCGCCTCCTAGGCTGGGGCTAGCATAAGCATAGCCTCGGCCAGGACGTAGAGCCTCGCGATTTCGGAACATATTCTCGGATCGGATGGGTGGGGTAGGGCCTTTGCAGCAACACACGCCAATGCAAAGACATCGAACACCACGGACAGCAGTAGCGCAGACGATGCCAATACGAGTGGCGATCACAACATCAGGTCAGGGAAGCCTGTGACGGCAAGAGACGGCGGTGCTGGGTGCCCCCACCGGGATACTGACTGCGGTCGAAAGAAGACTGGTCCGCTACTGAGGGGGCACCAAAAGCAAAACGGAGGACATGTTCACAGGCCGCCCTGTGTGTTGCAGTGCTTATGCATGCATGCATGCGAGTCAGGACCAGGTTCTGTGAAGATAGTGTAGCGGTCTGTGGCCTCCGGCCTGAACCTTGCAGTTGCTACTCCATGTGGCTTGGGCAAGTGTTTTTCCCGAAGAAAGCCATGTTTTTATTTCCCCTGTGTTCAGACAGCAGAAGCCAGCCAGCTTTACTAACATCACCCTTTGCATTGGAACCATTGGAACTGCGTCGATGCTGTTGCTTCCCAAACAGCACTTCCCTGAAATCATTCTGTCCCAGAAGGTGTGGAGATTACATGGGGCATTTTGGGTAAGTCTTTCTGTTCTGCAGCTGTGCACTCCACCGTGGCCTTGCGTATACCGTCCGGTGTGCAGTTGCACCAGGGGGGAGCGTTAGCGCGCCGGGCGCGCGCCGGGCATCTTCTTTTGACCATTCCCCACTCGTGCCTGTTTTTGCCCCCACCTCAACAAACAATTTGGAGTACCTTCTTGCCGTGTCTAAGAATTTGGCCCGTCCTTTGCACCCAGTTTATGACGATGGCAAGGGTGGTGGTTGGAAGTGGTGGGAGTGAAATTTTGTGTTGTTGAATTCTCATATTTCGGCTTATACCAGGTGCCTTGCAGAGAAGGTTTGCGGTCTAGTGCGGTCTACTTGGGGGACTTCCCAAGGTGAGGATAAACTTGGGGCTAGAAATAAGATACTTAATACAAAGGTAGCGCGCCGGGCATGCGCCGGGCGTGCGCTGGGCAAACATTCCCCCAGGTGGTGTACCAAGTAGTGTACCCTCCTCGGGATGCACCCGCAATGTTGTCGTTTCACACAACTTGGTGTAACCTTATCACATTTTGATTGCCTTTTTGTGGGTCCAAAATGGGGTTATTACCAATATATAGGCCAAATTGGCCTCCACACAGGGTAGTTGGACCTTTTGCAAGACAACCCCCCACGAAGACAATGACCGCTGACCGTCTCCCAAGCTGGATTCTCCCCTCTACGGAATTGAAAAAATTGCCCAATGGTTTGTAATTGGTTTTATCACATTTTGATTGCTTTTTTTGAGGGCCCAAAATGGGATTAGTACCAATATATAGGCCGAGTTGGCTTCTCAACAGGGTAGTTGGACCTTTTGCAAAAAAAAAAAAATCCTGCGAAGGCAATGTGTGATGACTGTGTCCCAAATTGGATTCTCCCTCTCCTAAGGGTTGAAAAAATTGCCCCATGTTATGTAATTGGCCTTATCACATTGTGATTGCTTTTTTTGTGGGCCCAAAATGGGGGGGGGGATTACCATTATATAGGACGAGTTGGCCTCCAAATAGGGTAGTTAGAGTTTTTGCAAAACACCCCCCGCGAAGGCAACGAGAGAAACGAACGTGTGGTGCGCGGTGCAATGCGCGGTGCGCAAGTGTTGGTGCGTGTTGTTTTATGAACACACCCTTTTTTCATTTAATCACAGCGTTGTAAGCAATACTCTCCCACAAGCATAAGTAGAGCTTGTCGGAGGGCAGCGGGATCGAAAATTTGCGATCACCGACCTCCTTGCGCAAGGGGAGGCACACGTGGAGACCATCGCCCCTAACAATGATGGCTGTGGAGTTGTGAGCCCAACATCGCAGAATTCAAGGTGCTGAATCATTTTTTTCCCCCATGGGTTGCCTTCACCTCTTTGCTCCGTTGCACTACAACTCACATCATCATTGGACTCGTCATCCACATCGGGCACATCCCTTGCTTCTGCCAAGGAGGAGGGTGAAGAGAACGAGGAGGAGTACTCCAACCAAGGGGCACCTTACGGGAATGAGCAACCCATGAGGTTCGAATCGCGAAACATGTCGAAACGAATGGTCCGCAGGCTTGGGCACCCTGTGGGGCACCCTCTTCGGTGCGGGCCGTGCCGAGGAGGTCTCTTTGTGCTCAACGCCCCCCCTCCCCCCCTCCCCCGGCAGAGGGTGTGGGCAGCTTCAACCGCCATGACATTGGTGGGAAGGTAGAGTCGAGGCCTCCGTTGTTGCATGCTGACCCCTTAGGCCATGGCGTCCCTGCCACCCTGAAAATCTGCCAAGAGTGCGCGGTGCGCGCGCGGTGCAATGTGCGGTGCACGCGGTGCGTTTGTTTCTCTCAATGAATGATGACCGTCTCCCCAAGTTGGATTCTCCCCTCTCTAAGGGTTGTAAAAAATTGCCCCATGCTTTGTAATTGGGCTTATCACATTGTGATTGCTTTTTTGTGGGGCCCAAATTGGTTGGCTTCCAAACAGGGTAGTTGGACCTTTTGCAAAAAGACCCCCGAAGGCAATGCATTAGGCACCTGCGGTATAGAGCAAAAATTTTAGGAGTCCACAGAGCAGAGTGTGGCAGCATGGGATGCAGCATTGGAATCAGGGGTCGGACCAGGGATTTTGCAACCACAGAAGATGTCCCCTGTACGCACAGCGTGCAGGACCTTAATCGGCTAGTTTGCTTCCACAACTACTGGAACCATGGAAAAAAACGTTATGGTGATTCCTTTTGGTGGTCGTCCATTGAAACCGAGGTTGTTTTGTGATTTTTTTCTGGGATTAGGGATGGTGTTTTGGCGATTTCGACTTGCACTTGCACTAGTATGGCCTAGACCTTTCGCTTTGTGTCACCTACCCCACATTTGACCACCACCATCATCGGGGAACTTGGCATTCACTCTTGTGCCATCTGAGGTAGGCCCTGAAAAGTGACTCATTCCTAGTGATAGGGAGCTCAAAGCTTGTTTTTGCTCGGGTAGTGCATAGCCCCCGGAGGCCTTGGCTGCCAACACCGCAGCAGGGTCCACAATGAACTGAGTCACCCCGCCACAGAAAGCACAAAGCCAGCACTGAGGGGGCCCGCCATTCTACAACGAGTCCTGTGACTCCCATAGGTCAGGATGTACCCAATGGCAGCAAGCTCAAAGCAAGCTCAAAGGGGAAGAGTAACAAGTCTTGTGGCTCCCATAGGCCAGAGTGTACCCAAGGAGGAAGCACAAAGGCGGCAACAAGGTGCATGGCTATGCTATAGCAAGTCCTGTAACTCCTAGTAAGGGGGTCTTATGCATTGGCATATGATGGAATGTTAGTGCTCCATGCACCTTTTAGGCCGAAGTGCCCCTGACCAACACTATACCAAGCTCTATCCAAGAGTTCCCCACCCTAGGGGCCATGAGAAGGCAAGGGTTACACAATCACTTGGTATTCCCCTCCCCTATGATCTGTGGACCCTCTTGCACCCAAGGTCATTTCTTTGATTTTGAGGTGGGCGCCAAGGGCTGGTGCATGTCATTGTGCCTCTTGGTAAAAAGAATGGCGGTTACCTTTAGATGGTCTGACAATAGTCATGTACTGATGTACATGGAGGCAGCATGGCATGGCATGGTTTGGTGTGGTGTGCTTCCACCACATCATCTGATGTGTCTTGTTGAGGCAGCTTACTCCAAAATTGTTTCACAAGCTATGCCCGCGTTTTTTGGTACAGTTGTGTCTTGGCCACGGTAATACAATTGTGCAAAAAAAAAGTAGGTACTGCAAGACCACAGATTAAGCAACCGTTTGCTCATTTTTGGCATTGGGATTTGGTTAGGAACATATGGTATGGCGTCCAAATGAGTCGCATCAGTCCGTATTTGGTTGCATTTTGCCCCATTTTGATTCGGAGGTATGTTTGACAGCCCCCCCCCCCCCCCTATGGTCCGCGGCAACACGTTCCTCTGATGTTTGAGAGACTAGTCATGCAAACAACTCAGCTGCCACACTGCACAGTGCAAGTGCGCTCCCTCTGACCGGGGGCCTGTGTCCCTCGACCTCTAATATACGGCCTCTCCACATGCACTCCATCAAGTGCAAAGGTGCAATGCATGTTTTCGGCGTCCAGCCCTGTGAACAGACCAGTTAGTGTGTAGCCTCTCGCGAAAGAAGCCTGGGCACGAGATCAAGTGGCTAGTCCCCCTTCCCCATTCTGGTCTAGCAGAGAACAATTGGCCATTGACCCTGTCAGGTGAGGTGAGAGGTGAGGAAGCTTTTGCCTGCTACACTACGTTTGTGCCAAGTATCCCGACTTTAGACCCAGTATTACCCTCCCGAAGCAGACCAAAATCAACCCCAATTCCTTCCCTACACACACACAACAAAAGACTCAATGTGTGGATTGCCTTTGCACAACAGTTGGGACATGTGTTGTGCCTAATAAACTTCTGACAGCACATTCTGCAAACCTCAACCTCATTCCCTCCATCATCTCCCCAAGAGTTTCTTTGGTGCAAGGTCCGTCAGTGCACATCAACCTAATGAGTGTTTGCGAGCGGTGCGAGCAAATCACTCAGGTACGACATCGCAGGATCGCAGGAGCAACATGACAGCACATGGCGAAGGTCGCCAACCAGCCCTGTTTCTGAGTGGCCCCGTGCTGTACACAATGGTCCCTGCAACATTTTAGCCCCTTGAGCGTCAGGAACTCAACAAGAAGTTCTCATTTACGGTATTGTTGCCACAGAATTGTTCTTCTGTGAGGTTGGCTAGCCAGGACCGACAGCCTCACCCACCCACTGTATCCATTTGAAAGAGCCTTTGGACAGTAATGCCGCCACGTTCTTTCGTTCTTTCGAAGACAATACCACTTGGAATGACGGGGTCAGGCACTGGCGAACGCACTGAGGTTGCGTGTGCGTCATTGCGGTATTGCCATACAGCGTGTGTTTGCAAATTGTGGTGGTGTGAGCCTCCCGCCGCGCGTGTGCAGGCGCTGCCAATCGTGCGTTTCATGGGTGGCTGACTGTTGAGTTATTCTTGAGCGCGCGCCGTTGCGCAAGCCCCGCGTGCTCCGTCGCCTCCGCGCCGTTTCCCATGGGCCGTCCAAGCGCGTCGCGTGCTCCGCAAGCGTGGCAGTGACGGGGGCCGGGCCATGAGCGTGCGACGCGAGAGTGTGGACCTGACCTCGGCAGAGGCGGAGCCCTGGCGGCTTCAGGCGCGAAGCTTTGCCGCGGCGTTGTTCCATAAGATGGGCTTCCTCTTACCCGGTCTGGAGGCGGAGTTCGACAAGTACGATGAGGGCATGCCGGGCCCGGTCTTTGTGCAGTTAATGAAGGAGAACCTGAAGCAGGTCTCCTGCTACAAAACGGCCACCGAGATCATCTGGGACAAAGAGGAGCTGTTCGACGTGCTGTACCGCGCCGTGCAGAAGGCGAAGGTCCTCACTCTCGCTGTAAGTCCCTGTCCCTGTCCCTCGCGCTAGCCCTCCCCCCCCCCCGCCCGCGCCTGGTGCTGCGGGCCACGCAGCACCAGACGCGGGCGACCCGCGAGACCCGGCGTGCCCCCTCCCCCGCGAGTCCAGCCTCCAGTTGCATTACTCCGGTGCACGCCCCCCCCCCCCCCCTGTACACTCTGCAACGGAACCGGCCCAGAATATAGACGACTAGTTGTCAACACACGGATGCGCGCTGAGGTACCAGGTGTACACTTCAAAAGCGATGACATTGAGTGCATACGCCTCATGGTCATCATTAACGACAACTTTGACTTGTAATGCACACGACATTGTTGCTGGTACAGTGGTAAGAAAAGAGATCAAGGACTACACAAAAGAAAAAATTGCCCCCCGCAGGTTGTATGAAGGATTGATGCCAAACTCACATGTCAAAAGTACGGATATTGACTACTACATCGGCGCTATTCCTCCAGTGTCGGCACTGGGTACGAGGAATTCATGCACTCCACACCGTGGTCCATGGCGCAGGACGTTCTCATAGGGCGGATACCAGCATACCATCACGGACACACATTGCGAATTATCCTACGCGCCAGGCAATTCAATGATACAACTGCCGATGTGCAAATTTCCCGCCTACTGCGTATTATGACACGTTTTGTAGTCTCTCGCATACACACGGGAACATCCCTCTCTCAGAGGAGAACAGGACTGTACCTGTATCCGGGTGCTCTCAGACACCACGGTGCGCGAGCACAGGGGCACGACAGTGCCATGATTGACCACAATCCCACACAGCCTCATCAAAACTGTCGAGGACGTTCTTACAACTCTGACCCGAGACGCATTCGGCGGTGTTGCCGCCGCTGGATGGGGATTGTCGTTGAACACACCATCCCACGCGCATCGGACCTTGGGTGCACGGGGTAGGCTGCGGTGTACTGTTGATGCCATTGCATTTCAAAGACGTCGGACATGCTCGCAAACCTGGTCAAAGGCACCGGTGTAAGTACACAAGCCATCCCTGGGGTACCTGCTGCATCGGGCTTTATGTGGTGGTCTCCATGCACAGCCCTATACCAGCCTGACAGTGCTGCGCCAAGAACTACAAAACTACATCCACCCAACTTGTCAGATGGCCAAATTGCCACTCTCGTGGGATTATTTTTTCTGGGGACAGGTATGGCAGTCAACAAGCATACGAACAACAAGGCGGAAGACAAACTAATGCAGGCGATGGTGTTAGTTGCCAAGGCGGGGTGATGGCACGCCCTCCCGTCCAGACTGAGGGTGCCTGCCCCAACCGCTTCCGTCCTGCCCCAACCGCTCTCAAACCGTTTGGTCGGCACCCGTTTTGTCGTCAACCGCGTTTCCGGTGATTTTCGCCACCATGCCTGAGAGCCCCTTCTGTGTTCCCCTTCTTCAACACACTTCCCGTTTCAGACCAAAGTGGCCATCGCGGGAAAAAACGAAATTTACCATTGGGAAATTCTCGTCGGGCCATTTTTTGGGACCAAGAATCCCCCCCCCCCGCCTCTCTTCTAATACCCCCCCCCCCCCCCCTCCCGCTTCCCTCTTAAACCCCATCTTCCCCCTTCCGCACCTCAGACGTCAGCCTCTCCCTGCATTTGCCTCAGGTGACCCCATGGCACCGAGAGAAGGTGCAGAAGAAGCTTCAGGCGAACCAGAAGAAGGAAGAAACCCTCGCTCCGATGCGGACGCTGTATGCCGGGCCCCTCACGTCCACGAAGAAGCAGGTGTCACACCGCGACCGCGACAAGAGCATCTCGCGGACCTACGAGAAGATCTTCGGCAGCGAAGAGGCGCGGATCGGAGGGACCGATTTCTTCGGCAACGACGAAGTCTTGGAGTTCTGCCTCTGGGAACTGTTCCGGGCGGTGGACAGCACCGAGTCCGACTGCCAGGATGCCATTTGCTGGGAGACGTTTATTGTATACCTCATCGACGCGACGCTTGTGCCGAACAAGGGCAGGTCCCCGAGTGTTCGCGTCATGGTCGCGTTTGGGCCGGGAGGCCCATTGTGGCACCGGGTTGCCGTTGTTCTCCTTGTGGTCTGGGCTCGCCGTCCTCGGTTTAGTGGATTCATCCATACAAAATGTGCGCTTGGTGGGGCGACCCATGCGATGCGCTGTCACTATCGTTTGGCGTTCTTTAAACGTTTTGCCAAAAACTTATGTATAAAGAGGCACATGTGGTATGCATGTGGTAATAGGGCAAGTTGTACTTGGTAACGCATAGCATACCTTGAGTGTTATGTCTACTTGGTATTACTACCCAGGCTACCATGGTAACTGCCAATCCTCAATGACAGGTGACTCATTGTAAGCTGTTTTCACAGTGTGCCATCTGCTATGGTTGTGCGTACTGTGTGCATTGTTGTCGTCTTTTTTTGCAGTTGCTGGTGTTGGACCCTGTGCTATGTACAGGCCTCTAAGAAGCTGGGATTTTGGTATCCTTCAGTGACCGGTGGTTTGGCAGTGTTCTACACTTCTGGATGTACAATTTCCTTAATTCTTTGGAGGCTTTTGGATGATTTGATACACCAATTAAGCAAGAAACCATTCACCATCCATCTACAATGCAAACCCTCACGGACAAGAACAACTGTGGGAATGTATTCCGTTCGTCACTGATCCAATTGTTTGCTATGGTGGAGGCAATACTCCGTTAAAACCAAGTGACATATATGCTTTGTGTGTACGGCCGCTCCTCACCTGTCACCTGTGGAGTACGGCAGAGCCAGTTCCCCAGTCCTGCAGCCACGTTAGTGGCAGTGCTCGTCCATGAGCGGTCCACTGGGACTCTTCCTTTTGGGGCACACCAAGTGCCATTCTGATTGTTGCGGTGCATGTTGGGGCAGTCATACGCACTCGGATATACTCACCCAATCCAGGATTTCTGGGGTGGGAGTCCTAAATGGACGTGTCTTGCACCCGAGGATTGGAGCAAGATGAAGATACTTGTGGGGCTGGGTACCAATGCCAGACTGAAGCGGTAGCCATGCCCTTTCGAGTTCCATTGATTCCTTGGGGCGGACAAGTGCCGGTTGGGCCAAAATTAGGAGGGGACCGTATGAGCCTGAATGCATGCCAGTTTGGTCGGTAGTCCTTGGTAGTATCACAACACGTGGCGTAAAACACACACTGAAACGGCCATGACATGGAGAGGGCTTGTTCGGCGCCTTATCAGGGGCCCCCTCCAAGGTGGTCTGACGGGTGGACAAAACGTACTGACCATACCAACAACGGTCAAAAATGTTGGGGTTTGTGGCTCATCCCGCACCTTGTGTCACATCAACGAATGGAGGGTTTTGTGGTTCATCCCAAAACCTTCAAAGATATTGGCACCCGGGCCTGGGTAGTGGAGGGCTTGCATCACCCGTGAAGAATTGAGAATGCAGGGAGGGAGGGTTGGCCTCTGCCCTCCTCCCTTCCTCTCCCACAATGGTGGTGTCTGTTGACGGTGGTGTCAGATCAACATTTGTTACCCTCTACTATTGCCATTTTCCTGATCACATGCTCCATTTCCCGTTACTTAAGGGGCGAGGTTGCGGGACCTTGTGGGGCCCAACTGTCATTGGGTTGGTCTGTGTTCCCTGAACCCCCCGCCCCCGCCTTCTCCCCCGAGCCTTCTCCCCCTTATCTCCTCCCCACCCCCTATACATCCAGCAGCTGGACATAGCACACCAGACAGGGGGAAGGGAACCAATTTCCCCACTCCCTCCCTACCACTTCCTCCAATCGTCCCCCCCCCCCAAAAAAAAACAAATGCTGTTGCTTGGCATTTGGCTCATTGCTGGTTTGCGCCCCACATGAGCAAGACAAATGTTGTCATGGTGCCAGAGAACAAGGGTGAAACAGCACACAAAGTATGCTGAAGGCAAGAAGATAAACCAAGACAGCCGAACGGGTGGCATACTCTCAATGGACTGCCCACAGCTGCGCTTCTGTGGTAACCATTCCCAAGCCACCGAAGCCCCCCCCCGCCAAAAAAAAAGTGCAGCTGATGCACTAAGGTAGTCAGACCGTGCACACGGCTTGCCCACTGTAGTGCATCTGGCAGGTGGAGTCGTGCATATTATCTTCACAAACAACCCCTTTGTCGATGCGCTATGCTAGGCAAAGGGTGCGCAGTTGCAACTCAAAGCGCCACACCTGTGGGCTCATCATAGCACCTGGGCAGACGGGGGTACGCCGGGGTGGGTGTTGGGTTGCTGGCTCTGCAGGGCCCCAACCGCCCCGCCTCCAGGGTCCCCAAAGCTATGCACTCAGCTAAGCTCATGCAATCTGCCGGACGAACGCGTTTACAGGGCTGAGGATCAAGGCTGGAACCGAATGTTGGTTCAGGCTCACGTGTGCCAAGCAGAGCAGAGCAGAGAGAGAGAGAGAGAGAGACGCTGGGAAAGGGACCGTCAAGTTCGATAGGGTGCAGTCTGCGAGGGACAGGCCGTGGGCTATTCAGAGCCAATGTACACAACTCCATCTGCAGTCTCCGAGGCAGGTCACTCTGAGGGACTTGGGGAAGACCAATGGCGCACAGAGGGCCGGAGGGTGGCAGAAAAACCGAATGGGGCAAACTGTGGGACGTGTGCTGGGGTAAACAGGGCAGCGGGGCGTAGCAAGCCCACATCCCGGAGTGCTGTCGGAAATGCATTGTACGACGCGTCGGGGCGTCGTACAAGGCGTCGGGGCCCGACGCGTCGGGAGCGTACGACGCGTCGTACAGTGTCGTACAAGGCGTCGGGGCCCGACGCGTCGGGGATGTACGACGCGTCGTACAGTGTCGTACAAGGTGTCGTACAGCACCAACACCGTACGACACAGTACGACATAGTACGACCGCCCTCCCCCTCTAGGCGGGTAAACGATGGCAGCGGACCGTCTTGGGGGAAGGGGGCCTTCGGCCCCCTTCCCAAATATTGGCACTTCGCGTCTACAACATGCCGACAGTGTCTACAATTAGCAGGCCGCGTCTACCTGTGGTGCACAGTGTCTACAGACCCCAGACCGCCCTCCCCCTGTGCAGAGTGTTGCTTAATAGAAGGGGGGGGGCAGAGTGTTGCTTAAGAGAGGGGGGGGGGGGGGGCAGAGTGTTGCTTAAGAGAGGGGGGGGGGCAGAGTGTTGCTTAAGACACTGTACGACGCGTCGTACAGTGTCGTACAAGGTGTCGGGGCCCGACGCGTCGGGGATGTACGACGCGTCGGGAGGTGTCGGGGCCCGACGCGTCGTAAAATCCCTATTTCGACAGTAGTGACATCCCGGACGGAGGGGACGTGGCACCGCCGTGAGAGCACACACCGCCTGACCAAGAGGTGCCGGGTTCGGTTCCCAAGTCGGACACCAGCAGCTGTTCCGGGCGCTGGGATGTCAGTGGTCCCGCGCGCGGAAGGGACGCCAGAAGGGACGGAAGCCCGTGTACCGCCGGTGCCTGAGCACTGCACTGTGTCTTCAGCAACGAGGAGGTGATCGGCGAGTACCAGAAGCTCCAGTACAAGCAGCATCCCCCGTGGCTGACGGGCGCGCGGAAGTTCTACTGGTACCCCTCTCTGCAGAAGTATGCGCTGGTGTGCGGCGAGAACACCGTGAAAGTGCTGGACCCGCAGAAGAAGCATCTGGACCCCAAGTCCTGGCGGTACAACCTGAAGCTGGAGCACCCGGAGAATGCGGGGTGGCTGCAGTGCATCGAGCACCTGGACGGGCGCGGGCTGTTCCTGACATCGACGTCGGACCGCACGACGCGGTTCTACGACACAGAGACTTGGAAGATCACAGGTGCGGCGGGTGCGACCCTGTGGGCAGGTCCACGGTCTGGGCTCCGTGGCTGATGGTTGTGTGCGGTGTTTCCTCCCGGTCCCAGGGTTGTTCTTAGTGTGTGTCCTACCCTACGGGGGTGTGGGCTGGGGGGGGGGGTGTTTCAGAAATTTCGAGGGTCCTCGGATTCTCTGAATTCTATCAGCTTTGTAAACAGTGTCGCCATCCATTTTGGTAGGGCATCCTTCTCAAGGAACACTCCGTGAGGTCAAGTGCCGAGTCTCTCTCGAGAGTCCCCCGGGGCACAGGGTCGGCGCAGGGTGTGCGGGGTGCACCACAAGGAGCATTCACCCGCAGAGGGCGGGTTCTCCCTGCGTGAGAGCGATGGGCATCACAGCGATGACACGTGTAAAGCACAGGGGCCGATGGTTCCCCAAGAGCGCCGTTCTTGCCGCACCGTCGCGAATCTGGGCTCCCCAAATCGGACCCCGCGACTGCCACCTCCACGAGCACAACTCACCAACCGGCGACTAACAAGCACGCCGCCTGTGGGAAATTCGCACGTGCCCCGAGATCCCTCAAAGCCCCATGAGGACCAGCTTGCATCACCCCTTCCCCCGTAGGAGTCGGACAGCGGGGTCTGAGACCAAGGGTTTGCGTACCCGAAATGGCCCACAAATTTCCTTCCTTTTACAACATTTGATGTTTTGAGGAATATTTTGTCAGACCCGGGGGCTGGGGGGGCAGAGGAGGAGAGGCCGGTCCCCCAACTGGGGAAATGTGTCCTCTGGGAGAACCGAACACACCGAGAACAGAAATCCCCAATTCGGGTATCGGGGAGGGGGGTTCTCCCAGAGGACACATTTCCCCAGTTGGGGGGCTGGAGGAGGGGGGGGAGTGGTCTTCCTTCCGTTTTTCACGTTCCAATACAAGCCTGCTTGGAAGCCAGGACGTGCAATCCGGTTCTGTCCCCAAGCCACACGTGATGCGGCACAGCGTCCGAACAGCAGCCCCGTAAGATGGTCCTCGGCAGGCGGTTGGCGCACCGTACCACGTGCCAACTCCGAGCTCCAGGTCCAATCATCCCCCCCCCCCCCTCCTCCCAGGCGGTAAAGCCCAGAGCCCGGAGCCCACAGCCCTGACCCCAGCCAGGGAGGTGGGGACCTGGACCTGTTTGGAACTCGGACAAGGCCGTTGGGCGGAAGAACACACGATGAACGGGGAGAGCAGTGAAGGCCGTGGGGCAGGCGCGGCTGGAGCGACACACCTGACCAATTGCGCCCCCCCTCCCCCCCAGGGCTTCGCTTGAAGAGGAGGGGGGGCGATCGGGGCAGTTCCAGAGCGGTTGTAGAGCGGGCACAGGGGATGTGAAAGCGGTTGGGGCGGTTACTGGCGGTTGGAAATGCGGTTGGGGCCGGTGTTGGGGGATGCGAATGCCTTTCGGGTAGAGTCAGGGCCGGAGTGTTGGGGAGGGGGGAGGGGGTACCCCCCCCCCCCTCTTCAAGCGATGCCCTGCTCCCCCCCCCATTGCCCCTCCGCCCCCGGTGCACAGGCGAGATGCAGCACGACTTCGTGCAGTCCCTGATGCGCTGGGACGCCAAGTTCAACAACTTGTACTGCGCCACCGCCTCCGGCATCATCTCCACCCGCAAGTTCGCCCACGACGGCACGCTGCCGGTGGTGGACACGTGGAAGTGCCACACCTCCAACGTGATGGACATCCTGACGCTGGCCAAGGAGGGCCTGGTCTGCACCGCCGGGCTCGACCGCAAGATCTTCGTGCACGACGCGAGCATCGGGCGCTACGTCTGCAGCTTCGAGGGGCACCGCGGGGGCATCCTCGCCCTGTCCTACAACCGGGCGTACAACTTCCTGGTGAGCGCGGGCACGGACTGCGAGCCGTACCTGTGGACCGTCAACATGCCCAACACGTACCCGTTCACGCTGCACGACGCCAACCTGCGGCACATGGCCGATATCGTGGCGGTGCACGCGGTCCCCTTTTCTGCGCAGATCCTGACGCTCGACAAGAATGGCCTGCTGAAGGTAAGTTGGGGGTTGCTTGGGGAAGTCGGGTTGTCGCTTGCGCGCGCGGGGGGGGGCATCCTCAATACGCCAACGACTGGGCGCCGCTGACGCGCAAACGGCACACCATGCCACATCCAGCACAGCCCCAACACACCAAATACTGGGCTCCGCGAACGCGGAAACGACACCAGCAAGAGCACCGGCCGCAGCGGCCGACAGAAAGCAGCGACCCGACGCAACATGCGAAGGGAAGAACGGGTGACTGTCCAGGGCCCTGTCAAGAAACAACAACCCGACGTCATGTCACACAGGGGGTCAATAGAGCCCCCCAAAACTTGGGGGCGTTCGGGAAAAGGGCTCAATTGACAAGACCATGAATCAGTCATTATGAACTCTCGCGCTGAACGTGCCGAAGCTTTTTTTTTTGGAGCATTGAAAATGGTCAACTTTTCCCCCCACCAAATACATGGCAAATGATGACTTTTCTGAACCCCCTCGACGCAGTGATTCCAAAAATGCCATTTTCATTTGTTGTAGAATTTCGGGTCCGGGTCACCTCCGCGGCCCGGGGGCCAGTCTCGGTAGGATTGTCGGGGCCACGTCAATTGAGCCTTTTTTTTGTGGGTGGGGGGGGGGCGTCTAGCCAGAGGGCTGTATCGACCCCCCCTCCTTCGGAGTTGAAAGCCCGTCCATGCTTGTCCGCCCTGTTCCCCAGGGATGCGCTTGAGTTGTTGGCCTCCTAAAAGGGCTTCAAGAGTGTTTGCAAAAGCGGTTACCGCCGGTTGAGACGGAAGTTGGGAGGCTTGAGCTTGAGGCGGCAGGCGGAGGCGAACAAAAGCGGTTGGCAATCTGACGCTCCGAAACCACCGACTGCTAGTTTGTCACCCTCATCACACAGTTGTCCAGGATCGAGCTCTCCAGGGGTCCATTCAGGCTGCGTTCATGGGTTGTTGTTGTTGTCTGGAAGGTGGTGATCTGGGCGGGGTTTTCAGTCCTGGGTGAGTGGCTGAAAAGGACCAGCCCTCACCCCCAACTGCCATCCTGCCTTGGGTGGGTGGGTCTGCCATCCCAGGTATGATGATCGCATACCTGGTGGCCCGCTGCAAAGTGCCGGTTCCGGCCATGTAGCAAGAAGTGCATTCTGGGGCCCACCTCAAACCAGAGCCCCTGGCAACACATAGCCGCTGCATCACCAACTCCAGCTGACCAAAAGCACCCCCCCCCCCCCAAAAAAAACAAAGTAGAAAAGCAGAAAAGCCAACCAAAAAGTCAGAAAGCAACAAAAGGTAAGACCAAGAAAGGGGGTCACCGCGTGTTTTTGGCAGGCATAGTGGCATCAGCAAGGGGCGGGTGTCTTGTCTACGGATGGGTACCTTGGATCATGCCACATGGATGAGGCTACACAAGCGGTCCCTTGGCTGACGACAGCCAAGGTGGGGGATCGAATCTAGCTGGGCGACGCGGAAAACGGCATACGCTGCAGCAGCACGGAAAGATGTCCAAGCCCAGCTAGGGCAGATTCTTCTATTCATAGTGCCGTGCATTAGCTGTCTTATTGGCATTGGTCTTCGTGTGCATCTGTGAGTTCCTTCAACATGTATGTCTGTCCCTGTGGGTCCTGATACCGTTTGTCTCGTGCAGAGGGCCATGCAAACATCCGGGAAGAGTTTCAAACTTGGGACTGGGAAAAATGGAGAAAGAAGTCAGGGTGCTGAAAGGAGCAGTTCAATCCAAAGATTGCCATGACACTCACCAAAAAACAAACGAACAAACGAAAAAAATAAACGAACCCTGCCCAGTTTCATCCTCAAGGATCAGAATCATAGAAGACGTCTTCTGCTCATGGGCCAAGCCCTGGTCCAAGGCCCCGCCTGCGCAAGCCCAATACTATCACTGAGCATGCCCCAAGTGTTGCACGTTAGGAACATCGTTGGCAAAGGATTTTGTGCTGAGAAAGGGCAATTGACTTTGGAATTTTCTGGTTGTTGTGCGTTGCTTCTCAAAGGGACACATGGATGGAAAATTCTGTTTTGTGTACGCAAATTTGTTTCTGTTGCACACAAGCCCCACCTTGTCTAAGCTCCGCCTCCCATATGGGCGTACTGTTTTGGAACCTGGGCGTATTTTAGATCAGGGGTGAGAGGTTGCTGAACTTCTGTGCATTGTGTTGCACCATCTAGGTCTTTCCCCTAGTGCATTGTGTTCCTGTGGGTCCAAGATATCTGTTCTTTTCTTATCGTTACACCTCTCATCATGCTTGTCCCAAGCGTATAGACATGCTGACGCTGTTCCTACGCTGTTCCCGAAACGCTTTACGATGTTCCTGCAGTGTGCGGAACAGCGCTAACTACACAGCTTCCCCTGTTTTTACTCATCCTTCAGTTTTTCTTATGCTCCAGTAGCACACTGGGATGCCTTCGGGCGTGGCACTTCCCACTGCATTTCCAGGTACCAGATTCAGCTCATCCTCACTACGTGTCATGTCCGCTACCACATCGTCTTGTGGGACAATCGTAGCATCGGACAGCTCTGATCCTTGATTCCAAGAGATTTTGCGAGTGCCTTCTGATGAGCAGGCTTTGCCAGCTCGCCGTGGCCGGAACCCCCCCAAAAAACAAAGACAGCTTCCCTGCATGCGGCAGAAATCGACATCGTTCCCGAGCATTGTTGACGTGCCACATGATGTGTGCGTGCGGTCTGGTCCCGCCGGGCGGGGGCTCCTCTTCCATCTATCATTCGCCTGGCTCTGCCATGCCGTCAAAAGAGCTTGAGGAGGAATATCGACGAGGATATTGTGATCAACATAAACATAGAAAACAGTCTTTGCCCACAGGATTCTCGCCAATACAAAAGGCATGGCAGGGCACACATGCTCTCTCTCTCTCTCTCTCTGTGTGTGTGTCTCTTTCTCTCTCTCGCACTATCTCTTGTAGCACTACGGACCGCCCTTGCACCCCCCCACCCCTTTGAAATCCCCCACCCTTGCAATGCCCCCCCAAAAAGGTATGGGACGTCCGCACTTTCAAGAGCGTGCAGACCATCCCCCTGGAGCCCAACTGGAGCCGGTCCCAAATGGACAAGGCCGTCTGGACCCCCTTCGCCTACGTGTCCCACGAGCGGGCGCTGTTCACGGTCAACAGCGTGAACAAGTTCTACGCCGTGCAGTACTCGTCGGAGCGGCGCGTCACCGCCGCCACCGCCGCCAGCCAGTTCCCCATCAGCGCCGTGCAGTATCAGCCACGGGACCACACCATTTTCAGTGCGGCCGGGCGGGAGCTGTCGATCTGGGAGTTGAAACATGGGACCGTGGAGTACTGCGTGCCCCGCTTGACAGGTGAGTGCTGCGCCACACATGGGGCCTGACATCGAGACCACCGTGTTCAGGGAATCGCTTAAGCGCCCCCCCCCCCCTCCGACTCCGGCCTGGATTCTACCCCAAACGCATTCGCATACCCCAAAGCCAGCCCCAACCGCACTTCCAACCGCCAGTACCCGCCCACTCAACCGCTTTCACAGCCCCGTGTAACCGCTCTGTGGCTGCTCTAGTATTGCTCCCAGAGCACCCCCTCCCCTTCAGGTAAACCCCTTGCCGTGGAAGATGTGCGCCGGGGCTCACAGCCTCCATGTCACAGGGGACGAGCTACTGAGCCCCACAGCTGTTCGCCGACGTGAGGGCGGCGGTGGTACGTGGCACAATTGGGGACGGCCCACGCTCCTGGCGGGCGGCACAGGTGGTGCCATGCTGCCTGGGTCTATGTCAGCTGTGTTATCAGTGGTAGCACAGCCAGCAGAAGAAGGCAAACACTACGCAAACTTTGATGCTCCGACACTCCGAGCACTACTTCGTGTGGCTAGACCAAAGTGTATTGATGAGTCTGTCCCATTTATCGGCAGTGCTGGGCAGGACAGGAATCACATCAAAGAAACCCAGAACAAGAATCTGAAAGAGCATGTACACACCCGTGGGGTAGTATCGCGGAGCAGTACTGACGCAGCACGGGCTTTTGATTTATTGTACAAGAGGCATGGGGGCATTTCGTTCTATCCTACCAAATTTCATGGAAACCCGGACCATTGGGTGGATTCTATGGTTTTTGGTGATTCCACCGGACCAGAGCTCTGTTGGTTCGAAGCTAAGCTTTCAATGCACTCTTGTATCTGGCGCTCAATCTCCTTCACCATTCGCTGGGCAGGGCAATGCACTCATGTATGCATTGGGCTGTGATAGTGTGACTATCACCATAAACATGGCTCAAGTGAGTCACGCAGGCATAGCAGTAGTCAGAGCCCATGCAGATAATATTATTGATATTACTATTATTGAGGCGGTTACTCGCTTACTCGTGGTTACAACTTTGGTGACCCGTGGTCACAGCATTCCCTCCCATGCAGGGGCAGTCAAATAGGCAAATTTTGTACTTCCTTCCCACAACATGCACACATGCTCTCTACAAATGGTCTAGTCCCCCCACAGTGTGCACCCAACGTGTGTTCTCAGCCCCTATACAACACCTCCAACGTTTGCAAAGGCTGTCCCCATCCAGTGCAAATTGCCCTTTCCGCTCTGCGAGGCTCAGAGGATTTGTTAATGTTGTTCTAAATGCACTTGCTTTATCTGCAGGGCGGCATTTTCATGCGGTGTGATTCTGTGCCCCCATCCACCTGGGCTTCGCCACAGGCGAAGAGGGTACAGCCAGAGATATCTACCATGTCTGGTGCACGCGAGGAAGGGCAGTAGAAAATCCAAGAATGGAGAGTACCCTGGTCCAATGATGCTTTTTAGCTGTGCACGTTGGGTTGCAGTGGCGTTTGGCTGGTGATATCTATTTTTGGGATCTCCTAGTGTGTTGCTGAGGACCTCTTTGTAGAAGGGTCTAGTTAGGGCAGACTCTCTGGCGGAGGCCTCCTGAACATGGGCGCTTTACACACTCTATGCAAAAAAAAAACACGCCCCCACAACGCCCTGCCTGGGACTGCCTCCTCGTTTGCGTGGTTCCATCTCTAGATCAGGACATCACGTCTATGTGCGTCGACGACACTGGGCACTATCTCTTCGTTGCGTCCGTTGGTGGAGCTCTTGGGGTCTACGACACCGACAGCATGGAGGTCAAGAAGCAGTTTGTCTTTGTGCAGCAGGTCGTGGCCATGCAGTGGTGCGTCGGCAACATCAATGTCAAGCCGTACCGCGGCTTCCTTATGATCGTGTTGCAGGTCGTGCCGTGTGTAGTGCTGGGGCCCCTTTGGTTCAGGCGTGGGCTAATGCGGGGTCAGTTATTTTTGCAAAAAAAAAAACAAACTCCTTGTTTAGTTTGCTTTGTTTTTTTCCTCGTTTCCCCCCCCTGTGCCGGTGTGTTGGTGTTTTTCATGATTTCAGGACTTTTGGGGGGGGTTTTCAGGGTGGAATATGGTAGAAAAACATCTTGGGGTGCCAAGGAGGCTTTTTTTTTTCATGTAAGTGTTCTAGGAACTGGGTTGAGTGGCACCATCCAAGAACCACTGAATTGCCTTTCTCTAGGTAATAGTGTTGCTGGAAACAACATTTCTCCTGCAAAAAAAATCAAAAAATGGCTCTTTTTTAAAAAAAAAAAACACCACTTTGGGTGTCCGGGTGTCCCAACATCAGGGACACGTGTTTAGCTCAGCCTTGCTTGGGTCATTGCCCTTCGGCGGTTCGTATCGCGGGTCGGGGCAGCGGGGCGGTTGCTGAGCAGCTATGTGCTGTTCGCAAAAGGCCGTGTGTTTACCTGTCGTCCGGCCTGCAGCTTGCCTCAAAGCCATGTTCTTCTACAACTCTGCCCACTCTTAGCGAAGGGCGGAGAATAGCACTGGGGGTTTGGCCTTTTTGATGGATTGGAGGTGGCCAGGTTTCTCCAAAACATTTCACATTACTGCACCCCCCCCCCCCTTTTTTTTCGTAGCAAGCAGCAAGCAGCAAGCAGCAAAAGAGGCAATCAGCAATCAGCGATCAGCCATCAGCAGCCAGCAATCAGCAGGCAGCAATCAGCTAGCAGCAGTCAGCAATCAGCAAGCAGCAATCAGCAAGCAGCAATCAGCTAGCAGCTAGCAGCAAGCAGCAAAAGAGGCAATCAGCAATCAGCCATCAGCCATCAGCAGGCAGCAATCAGCAGGCAGCAATAGCTAGCAGCAGTCAGCAAGCAGCAAGCAGCAAGCAGCAGTCAGCAAGCAGCAACCAGCAAGCAGCAGTCAGCAAGCAGCAAGCAGCAACCAGCAACCAGCAGGCACGATCGCACAAACCAAACAGCAACCGACAGGATCGTGAACGACAGACACAATAGGCACTCACAAACAGACAAGATTGCAAAGGACACAGACACGATCGCGCAAGCGCGATCGCAGAAAACAAACAGCAACAGACAGGATTGCAGTGACTGACACAACACATACACACAAACAGACCATGGCAGTTCACAGGGACAGACAGACTGACCGACCGACCGACCGACCGACCGACCGACCGACCGACAGACAGAGAGGGGCAGAGAGAGAGAGAGAGAGAGAGAGAGAGAGAGAGAGAGAGAGAGAGAGAGAGAGAGAGAGAGAGAGAGAGAGAGAGAGAGAGAGAGAGAGAGAGAGAGAGAGAGAGAGAGAGAGAGCGAGAGAGAGAGCGAGAGAGAGAGAGAGAGAGAGAGAGAGCGAGCGAGCGAGAGAGAGAGAGAGAGAGAGAGAGAGAGAGAGCGACAGAGAGAGAAACTGAAAAAGAGATGGAGAAGAGATACACACACACACACACACACACACACACGGCGCACAGCTGAAGCATGCTGTGCGCTGGGACATCACGCTGATGACCACATAGCACGCAGACCGCAACTGCAACTGTGCCCACTGCATGGCCTGCCACCGTGCCCGAGGTGCACACTCAAGCAAAGGGGAGTGCGCCACTGCTGTCAGCGGGGACACCATAAAGTGTGCACCCCAGTGCCTGCGCGCCGGAAGCGCCCACTTGCTGCACATGCACAACTGCCCCACAAACGACCACGCCTACAAGGGCCTGCACGTATCTCTACAGGTCTGCTGAGGTCCCCACACCAACCCCCCACCCCTCCAGCCCCCAAACGCAGGAGGCCGAAAACACCCCCCCCTCCGTCCCCACCAGCCCCAGTTCCACGGGGGCTGGAGGAGACCGTGGCCGAGGATGTCGCCCGCCCGCTTTTCGTGACGAGGCACGGGAGAGCAAACACTCTGGATACCTAGCCAGCAAAATACAGAGGTTCTGATTCCGCAGAAGGGAGGGAAACCACGTCACAAAGAGGCCTCAGCAGACCTGAGCCAAATGAGGCGTCCAGCCCAACGCTGCACAAGGATCCACCTCTAAAAGTACAGATCACACACACACACACACACACACACACAGAGAGAGAGAGAGAGAGAGGGCATGCATACCTCAGAACAACAAACCAAGGGCAAAGCACTTGTCCTCAATTGCTTCAAGCTTGTTTCAGCCGTGTCACAAAGGGTACGGATATGATTGATGCCGAATCGGTGACTCATTGCTGCGTTGGCTGGCCCAACATTTGGGCAAAACATGATTGCTGCTGCCTTCAGCCACTTGCACACCAACACACCCACAGGGACACGGAGCCACTCACAGGTACCCGCAGAGCAGCCGATGCTTGAATGTACAGATCCGCCACAGACGGGGTAAGCGGCATGTTGTCGCATGTTGTCGCGTGTCGCGTGTGGCCACTGGATGGCCACCGGAGTGAGCGCCGGCCCTTCCTGACATGGCACTGTGGCGCCACTGGGGAGCCGAAGCGGGTGGGACTGGCAGCAGCCCCGCTGCAATTGTCCGGTGATCTTTGCGGCCCAATCGATTACTCACGGCACACCCATCAAACGGGTGTGAGAGGGAGGTTGCATGGGTCAGCCTTCGTGCACCGGACACCTGGATTAGAGGTCCCGGTTCGACTCCTGGACAGCACAGGTACCCAACACTGACCGGCAAAGCGCGAGTCTAATAGCTGGGCATCCGCCTTCCAATCCCCACGGTCCTCATAATGATGTAGCACCTGAAGAACTCCCTAGACTGACCTCACCTCGAACCCTGAGCAAGGCGCAATAGCACGCCTGTAATACCGGTCGGCCACAGTTTGGGGCAGGGGTTGGGGAGCAGGACGCGGCGGTTACAAAAAAGCGGTGCAGCCGCAGTTGCAGTTGGAGGGATGCGGTTGGAGCACCAACTGATAAATGCTGCTGGCAGAGGGGGGCAGCCCCCCGGCCCCCACTTCAATGCCAACCCCCCCCCCCTTTTGTCCAAGCTGACCGATCCATGCCGGAACAGCACAGTGCACGATCGCGAACAATTGTCGAACGATCTGTGGCGGCGCCTCTGGCGCCATATCCCTGACAATGAAGTGAGCGAGGTGCTGGAGTGATTCCGGAGGGTGACGGCCATCGTCGTTTTATGGCCAAGCTGCACGGAAGGCGAGGGGTGTAGCTTGAACAAGCCTGGACGCTTGTAAAACCGCTTGGTGACGGTCAGAAAAATGGTCCGGGAGCGATAACCGGCGGTTAGAAAAGGCGGTGCAGCTGCAACTGGAGTTAGAAGGATGCTGTTGGACGGTGACTGAGAGTTGCTGCATTTTTGTAGGGGGGAGGGTGGGGGGCTCCCCCCCCCCTTCCCCCTCTTTGCAGCCCTGCCCCCCCCCCCCCCCACACCCGTGCCCCTGTCCTCGGGCCATTTGTATGTCGGTTGACGTTTCAAATGGTTGGAGTCGACAGCGGACCCCCTGGGCTGTTCCGGTGTGGCGTGCAACAGCCGCCGTGCGCCCTGCGGCCCCACCGGCGCCTGCCCTGCAGGACGGCCACGTGTACGTGGCGGACATGTACGCCGCCACGAATCTGATGCGCTTCACGCACTCCAAGTACCACATCGATGCCAAGACCCTCGCGTACAGCCCGGTCCACGGGAACTGCATCATGGGCCAGACGGGCAATTTTGTCACCGTCTGGGGGCATTACAACAAAACGGACCGCCGGGTGAGGGATTCGCGCGACCATATCCATACCCAGGTGCAGCGTGCAGCCATCCGCACTAGCCGCCGCGGCGGCGAATTGTCGGTGGGTGGCAAAATTTTTCCCATGTTTCCGTCGGTGAGTGCGGTGAGCTGATTTTTACAAAGGGAACTGTGGGGAAGATCTTTGACCTCCGGGAAAATGGGGAAAAGGGGACTGTGAAAAATGGGTATTTCGTCACATTTTGCACCCATTTTTCTCCGATTTTCTCTTATTTTTGTCCACTCTTCGTCAACCACATCCCGCCACAACCCTCCACAACCCACATCCCATGTGCTATGCCCCCCTGATTCCCCCCCCTTCGCCCCCATTCCCTTCCCTTTCCCCAACTTTACTCCATTCCCCCCCATTTTCCCCCAGTTTGCTCCGCTTCCCCATTTTCCCCATTATTACAGACCCCAAAACCCTGGTTTGGGGAGTTGGTGAGTCCGATGGCGGTGAGCGCGCATGCCTGAGCGTGGTGTCCAGCGGACACGATTGTTGGGTTGCATACGCATCGTGTTGAGGAGATGGCTGTGTGAATGGCATTGTGTTTGTCTCTCCGTGTTGTTTGGTTGCTGGACCGCCATTTTTGCTGCAAAAGGGGTTGGGGAGCAGTCGAAAAATTCGCAGCGCAGAGCCAGGGCTCCTTTTCACAACTCAGCACCACTTGTAGCCCCCTGCCCCCCCTGGACCCCCCCCCCTTTTCAAAGATTTGGCCAAACTTTCTTCGAGCCTTCTGCCCCAATTAGTTTAGACCAAAACCTTTCTTCAGCGCCTCTAAAAACTCAGCACTGGAGGGGGGGGGGGTGTGGACCCGGGATGGGCAGAACCAAGGACAACGGCGCGGTCGCAGTGCAGCGTAAAGCACGCGGGACACCACGCAGCCGCACACGCCACTTGCGTCAACCATGAAGCGCATGCTGCCCACAACTAACAAGGAACGCACCCTGCGCACCCGCGACCCACGGAGTGGGGGAGCGTACGTGGTGGACGGCCGGGACAACGCGTGGGGGAGCAGGGCACCTGGGCCTCACGCACACGGAAACGCAGCGAGGCAGGTTACGGACGGCCTGAGGCCGGAGGAACCAAGGAACGCACCCTGGGCACAGCAAGGCAGGAGAGGCAACCAGAACAGCGGGAACAGGGAACCAGAATGGAGGAGATGGGAGAGCGTGCGCATGGGAGGCAGCGACAACAAAGGGGATGGCCTGGCCAGCCCCGTCGCTACCGGGTGCCAGGGCAACCCCTGCTCAACCGGCATCAGGTGGGGGGTGTCTCCCGCAGCCCAGATGGGCTGTTTGCGCAACAGGAGCGGGAGCCCATCAGGGGCAGACCAGCCGTGAGGGGGAAAAGGGCATATGGTGGACGGCCGGGACAACACGTGGAGGAACAGGGCACCTGGGCCTCACGCACACAGAAACACAGCGAGGCAGGCTATGGACGGCCTGGTGACAGAGGCGTGTGGACAGCAAAAACAGTCAAACGACCCCAGCAACAACCAGCACATCCTCAATATGCCAACTATTGGGCGCCGCTGACGCGCAAACAGCACACCATGCCACATTCAGCACAGCCCCAACAGACCAACTACTGGGCTCCGCGAACGCGGAAACAACACCAGCAAGAGCACCGGCCACAGCGGCCGACAGAAAGCAACCCAACGCAACATGCGAAGGGAAGAACGGGTGACTGTCCAGGGCCCTGTCAAGGAACATCAACCAGACGGAATGTCACACAGGGGGTGGACCCGGGATGGGCAGAACCAAGGACGACGGCGCGGTCACAGTGCAGCGTAAAGCATGCGGGACACCACGCAGCCGCACACGCCACTCGCGTCAACCAGGAAGCGCATGCTACCCACAACAAGGAACACACCCTGTACACCCGCGACCCATGGAGTGGGGGAGCGTACGTGGTGGACGGCCGGGACAACGCGTGGGGGAGCAGGGCACCTGGGCCTCACGCACACGGAAACGCAGCGAGGCAGGTTACGGACGGCCTGAGGCCGGAGGTGTGAGGACAGTCAAACGACCCCCGCAGCAACCAGCACAACCCCAGTACGCCAACTACTGGGCGCCCCTAACGCACAAACGGCACATCCCGCCACATCCAGCACAGCCCCAGCACACCAACCACTGGGCTCTGCGAACGCGGAAACAACACCAGCAAGAGCACCGGCCGCAGCGGCCGACAGAAAGCAGCGACCCGACGCAACATGCGAAGGGAAGAACGGGTGACTGTCCAGGGCCCTTTAAAGGAACAACAACCCGACGTCATGTCGCACAGGGGGTGGACCCCCCCGCCCCCAACAGGAGCCCGGCACAGCGCGGCCGTTTTCAAGCAGAATGATGGATACAACAGCCAATTGGTCCATCTCGTGGGTATGGCCCCGCAGGAGTCAGAGGGGTCGGTTTGCAATAAAGTGGGGGGGGCAAGCCTTTTTTTAGTGGCCTGGATACCCTCCCCCAGGAGGGGGGTGCCTGCCTGCCTTTTTTGAAATTCTGGGTGCCCTCAGCGGAACTCCCCCCCCCCCCCTCCGGTGGGGGTAGACCATGAGTGGGTTGGGATTTTTTGGGAAAAACATTTGTAACCAAAATATTCATGTCGCCCCTGAGCAATGCGTTGCCAGATCTGGTCAGTACCCCAGCGGTACTACGTTACACCTGCAACACAGAAGTACTGGGTTCGAATTCAGGGCGCTAGGGTAATCAAGGCAACAGATGCCAAATGCTGGGCGAGGCTGACATTTTGTGGGGGAAAAAATTCAAACTGAAGTATCTGCATTGCGTGTGGTTTGATATTGGGTTGGTACTGTGGACAAGGCAGTGAGTGCCTCCTTGACTGAACCCCCCCCTCCCTCTAGGGTAGGGGTAGGACAAAAGCAGTGCCTGCCCTGAACAAGTGCCTGCCTCCTCCAAGATTTCACCCCCCCCCCCTCCCCCCGTGTCACAAAAAAGGCTTGGGGGAAGAGGCTGTGCCCCTGCCCCGGACCGCTCAGGTGAACTGGGTGCTGGAGAGCGAGGTGCACAACGTGGACCGCACCGCCGAGGTCTCGTGCATCGCCGTCCTGGACCACATCCCCTGCTTCGTGTGCGGCGACACCAACGGCAGCCTCCACCTCTGGTCCTTCCGCAGCCCGCGCCGGCCCGTGGTGCTGTCCTCGTGGCAGAACGAGCGGACCCACAACCTCAAGTACTCGCCCACGGTCACCTTCATGGTCTACTTGTCCGAGTACCACCTGCTCTACACCGCCGACGACTTCGGGCAGCTCTGCACGTGGGACCTGTCGCTGATCTTGGCCAAGTGGCTGCACCGCATCGTCCCCGTGCAGACATTCCCGGCGCAGCTCGTGCAGCTGGTGGTGTGTGCGCGCGCGCGCGCGTCACCCCGCGCGCCGCGCGGCACCCTCTCTCGGTGCCGTCCGCGCTGCTTGTGGAGGGGTGTCGCCTCGGCTCTTACTGGCATCAGCCCGTGGCCGTGGGGGGCCCAGACTGCGTCTGCTTCGGTCCCGGCCAAGCTGTTGCTGAGGCGTCGGTCGATACTATACCCGGGGGGGGGGGGGGGCTGAGGCCAACAACGAGGTGGTGTACGTAAAATCGGCCTCCATTCTGCGGCTCCTTTAATACCTTTCAGTTTTCCCCTGAGGAAACTTTTTCAGATGTGGTGGGTGGGTCGGCCAAGATTCCAGGAACGCCAGAATCCCCCCCCCCCCCCCCAACATGAGTAACCCGGAAGTGCGAACCGGCATACTCATTCAGCCTGTTTGGCGGCCCCCCCGCCCAGTATCACTCCTGAGGAAGTCGGGTTTTCGCTTACGGGGGGGGGGGGGGGATAGAACCCCCGAAAACTATGTGTTGGGGGGGGGGGGGGGGTTCGGGAAAAGGGCTCAATTGACAGGATCCGAAATCAGTCATTACGAACTCTGGCGCCGCAGGCGCCGAAAGTTTTTTTGAGTATTGAAAACCCACGGACGCGCTGATTCCAACAAATCCCATTTTCATTTTTTTTTTGTTTTGCCGAAGACCGGGGGTCAGTCTCGGTAGGATGTTCGGGCAGAGGGCTGCATCGACCCCCCCCCCCCCCCCATCCGCGGAGTCGAAAGCCCGCCCACCCCTGGCCCACGCCCCTGCTCTCTGGTAGACCACGCCCCCCAGCCCGGCCACGCCCTCGTCGCAGGTCATGCGCTGGCGGTCCGCCGCCTCCACGCGGCGCCAGTCCAAGCCCCCGCCCCCCCAGTCGCTGCGGCAGCAGCTGGCGGAGCTCGCCACGCGGTCGTACACGCCGCTGCTGGTGGTCTCCGTGCAGTGCCACAAGGCGTGCTGCACGGGCCTCGTGCACCTCGCCATGCCCTCCACCATCCTCACCGGCGGCGAGGACGCCCACATGTACATCTGGACCCCCATGGGCAACTGCATCACGTACCTCAGCCGCACCACCCCCGCCGACTACGCCCTCAAGTTCCCGACGTGGCCCGGCGCGAAGGTCGGGCGCAGCGCCGGGCGGCAGATCGCGTCGCAGCCGTTCCGGTCCGTGTTCCAGAAGCGGATCCAGCGGGCGCTGCAGAAGTGGACCCCGGAGCGCGCGGCCTTCGAGGAGGCGCGGCTCGCGTACAATGACGTGCCGTGCCCTTGGGGCGAGGTTGCTCCCTCCGTCTGTCCTTGACAGCCCCCAAGGACCACCAACCGCCAACCGCCAACCGCCAACCGCCAACTGCCAACTGCCGCCAACTGCCAACTGCCGCCAACTGCCAACTGCCGCCAACCGCCAACAATTGTTGAATACTGTTTCTGTGGTTCTGTGTCTTGCCCATGCCTTGAGCACCAAGTAGAGAGGGTCCCCGTGAACGTTCGTTTCTGTTGGCGTTACGAACCCTTTTTCTCTTTTTTGTCCCCCTTAAGGTGCCCCCTGTCCCCCCCCCCCCGACACACACACACTCCCCTTTTGCGGCAGCAGTCGCCTGCCCTTTCGGCTCCCTCCAGGGCCCGCCTTCGCTCCCGCTGTCGCTCCTTCACACCACCGTCTCCTCAATCCCTCCCAGTGTCGTTCCTGATTTTCTTTCCCTGGTCATGGAGCTTTATGAGGCTCGTCCCGGTGTGCAGCCCAAGCCAAGTCACACCAGGTCTGATCTCATCTACGATTGTGCGTTTTGAAACCATTTGTCGTGTTGCACCTTTTGTCGCAGTTTCACCAACTCCATGTCGTCTTTAGTCGACCACCTATTGTAGGGTGCAAATCTGGTGGAGTGTATAAGCTGCCTACTGCTGTCCAGTAGCATACCCGTGATTCTCCCCATGTCACCTCTTCAGGGTTGCAGATTTGGAGGATTGTATAAGTTCCCTGCAGGTAGCTCCACGTCGTCTTGGTACAACCTCTTTTGGGGTGCAAACATGGTGCACCTTTCTACGTTCAACTCAACTCATCCTTCACGCCCGAGCTCCATTGCTATACCCATTCCAGAGGTACAAAAAACGTTCGTGGGGGATATATGCTTCAACTTGTTCGGTGACAATGGTTTTTGTTGGTTTGTTCTCTCTCCTTTTTTTTTTTTAAAAAAAAAACAGTGAAAACGGCTGAAAAAAAGTGTATGCGGTTTGCACAAAAGAAAAAAGAAAAAGGTGTACGCGGATTACAGCAACTAAAACTGGGGTTTCCCCTTTTTCAGTTTGTTTTGTGTGCACCTTACATTAAAAAATGCATGCGGGGGCGACAGCAAAAAAGTCTGCGGGTTACATGTTCCACCCTCCGTCCAACGACCTGTCCATCCATCCGCCCGACTCTCCTCCGCTCCGTGCTTCCATCCATCCCTCCATCCGTCTGTCCCTCCCTCCCTCCCTCCCTCCCTCCCTCCCTCCATTCCTCCTGCATCCATTGGCCTCTATTTTAGCATGGCACAAAGTGGGCTGCCCACAGGTCGGGAATAATTTTCTTACAACCTCAAAACACCAAACTTCACAAAAAGACGAAGAAAACCACAATTCGATAGCCACTTGGGGTGCTTGTCCACACACATGTTACCCAAGGGGGGTTTGAAAATTGGTGTGTTGACACAATGGCCTCCTACACAGCAGGGGCTACGGCCCGACCTCAATATGCAAAGCGTCGCGCATCCATTCTACTGGCTTACTTATTCTAAACGCACGCCGCAGGCCCCCAGTGGAGACCTCCCAACATTTTCTTCACCGCCTCTCCCCTTCTTGCCTATTGCCATCCTTCCCTAGGCCGAGTACGTGCCGATGAAGCGGGCGTCCACATTAATGCGCGACACGTCCGATCATTTGGCTGTTGTTCGGGAGCAGTTTCACCCTGCCAAAGAGGCGAAGGAGCGCCGCCTCATCGACCTGACATTGCTGCAGATGCATCGTTCCACATCTCCAGAGCATTCATCCCGGGGCGCATCAGCAAAGAACAGGTATCTCAAATCTTTTTGCCTTCTCGTAGCATACACCGACCCCTCGCTGCGATTATTTGTATTTTCACTAGCATTAGAGACTGCCCTGTCCAAGCCAACCTTGAATGCAAAGTACGAACACAGCAGGACTTGCTTTTGTCATTGTCTTTGTTGTTGTTGTTGCTGCTGCTGTTGTTGTTGCTGCTGGTTGTTTTTGTTGCTGTTGTTGTTGTTGCTGTTGCTGTTGCTGTTGCTGTTGCTGTTGCTGTTGCTGTTGCTGTTGCTGTTGCTGTTGTTGCTGCTGCTGTTGTTGTTGCCGTTGTTGTTGCTGCTGTTGGTTGTTGTTGTTGATGTTGTGGTGGTGATGGTACATGGCTGTGTTGATGGCTACAGCGATGTGGCCATAGACAACAGAGAGGAAGGGCAAGGGCAGGAGAGGGCAAAGCAGCATGCGCAAGACGGCACAGGGTGCAAACCACCAAAACCAAATGGCGTATTGCACAAGGGTGTTGGGAGGGCGTCTGGCTGAGATTTGGGGTCTTATTGATCCCCAGAGGCGGTGTTGTGGGGGTGATGGCGCTCCGCTCGACGTGGTGGATGCCGATGGCATCGGGAGCTTGCACCGCGTTCTTTCCGAAGGGGCCATGGCACAGTCAAGGACACGAATGTGGCCGATGATGTTCAGGGGGGCGGGGCATAGGGCAGGGCGTTGGTAGTGGACTCCACAGCTCAGATGTGCGAGGCCGGACTGAGGACGGGGAATTTGGGCGAGCCCATGCTCCACTTGGAGATTGTGGCGGGTGACGGGCACGCCCTCTCTCATAAGAAGGGTCTTGTGCCTCGTGTACCTCCCCATGATCCGTGCGGGTGCGTTGTAACCCCTCCCCCCCCCCCGTGTCCGTGTCCGTGTCCGTGTCCGTCCCTGCCCCCCTCTGGCTTTTGGGTGGGTGGGTGGCGGGCTTGCTCGATATCATATCCCGAGGAGGAGGCCCCGCCATGGTCGAGACCAGATGTTGTAAGCGTCAGTACAGCATTCCAGGCATGCCCCCCCCCCGGCGCCCGGCCCGGTTCTGTAGACCGGCTTTGATGCCTCCCTCGCTCCCCTCCCGTGCTGCGCTTCGTTGCTTGCTCCCGGGCTGTTGCCTGGGTCCGCAGACACCTACCCCGCCGTGTGGTAGCATGTCTGCCTCTGGGACGGTGTGGGATCGGTCATGGGCACTGATGCAGAAGCCGACGTTGGGCCCCTACCAGGCCGGCCAATCGAATCCCCTCCTTCACCCCCCCTCCATCACCCCCTCGGGGGCTGCCTCCCTTGCTCGCTCCCTCGCTCGCTCAGTCTTTCCCTTGCTTGCCACCTCCTGCCTCTCTTCCTCCTTTCCTCCAAAATTGGCGTTGGGGCTCCAGATCATTGCCGAGGGTTGAAAAGGAATGTGAAGAGTTGTAGATGGCTGCAGATGGCTCGGATTGGTTGAAAAGGGCTGTAGACGGTTTGCAGGGTTCCCGTGCTTGGTCCCCTGGGAAGAGAGTGAGGCGAGGCAAGGCGAGGCGAGGCAAGACGAGGTAGGGGTGCAGGGAGGTCAGGCTGGGGACGCTGGCAAAGCAAGGGCATTGGGTGGTGAGAGGCCAGTGGGTACCGCCACCTCCAAGCGAAAGGGTTCATGGGAAGGACTCGGGTCAGTGACGAGAGGCCCACAGGCGCTGCCAGTTTCAGACAGCAACCCCCTCAGGCGTCATGCCGTACCACCCCCTTTAGACCCTCCTTCCCCCTCCCCAGGGACGCATTGGAAGGGGGGGGGTAGCCCCCCCCCCCCTTCAGGGCTCCCAGCCTATGCCCAGCCACTGTCCCCCTGATGGCAAGCGCCAGGCTCAACGGCATTTGTAACCGACAGTAACCGCCCCCAACCGCTTGGCTATCCCCCCAACCGCCTGTCTAACCGCTTCTGGGCCGCCTCTGAGGTCCCTTCCCTTCTAATGCATTCCTGCCCCTCCCCTCTTTCAAGCGCCTTGCCCAGTGACCACCCGATTCTCAGGTCCATGCACAGGTCCGTCCACCAGCAGGTCCGAGAGGTGCAGCTTTTGGAAGCCAACATCTGTGCACTGGAGTCCCTCCTGCCAACACCGAGCGACGGCGATCCGGAGAGCGACCCGCGCATGTGGCGGGGGGTGCTCCGGACCACGGGGCTGAGTGAGGACCGGGACCATGGCAAGGACCCGGACGGCAAGAACAAGGAGCGGGACGGCGCGGACAGCCCCGACTCCCCCGCGCCGCAGGAGGACGACGACGGTCAGCCCCCGACGCCGTGCGACCCCTCCCTGGCCATCTGGGCGGCGGCCAACCCGCTGCCGCAGAACAGCAAGCTGTGGAAGCAGGTGCCGTGCATCCTCCGCCCGCCCCTCCCCCTCCCCCCTCTCGCATTGCGAACAGGGGCGGTCACACTACCTCACCCAATGCGTTGAGGGCAGCAGAGGGATTTGGGGTCCTCGAGCGGTGTAGTCTGAACCAGACTTCTGGTTGTTCGGGTGGGGCACCAGGTCCGTGACCCTACGCCTCGTGTGGTGCGCAGGGCCTAAGACCGCGGGCGTTAGGTTTGAGGTGCCACCCTTGGCCGCATACAGGCCCCGCGATCTCTCGGGGCCAATCGGGGGGTGAGAGGGTGGCATGCTTCCGTGCGCCATACCGAGGCCACAGCCAAGGCCTGCCCCTCCACAGATCGCCCCGATCGCCAGCGACACGGACGATGAGGAGCTGACCATCCGCAACACGCACCTCGTCTGGATGCTGTCCGACCGCCTGCGGCGGACGGACGTCAGTGACGTGCCCCCAAACGATTTCATGGAGAGCCTCGACGGCGTCGACACGAACTTTACCCGCCCGAAGGTCCCGCTGAAGTTGGACGCGCCGGAGGCCGCGCAGGCGCAGGCGTCGTGCATGTCGCCGCGGCTCGCCGCCATCCCCAGCAGCCCTCCGAGTGACAGGCTGGACAAGGGGGCGCCATGGAAGCAGAAGGGCAAGACGGTGGCGGCTGGAAAGAAAGCGGAGGTCCGTGCCCATGCCCCTGTGGGCGTGCCCATGCCCCTCCGCACGTGCCATGCCCCTGTGCACACGCCTGTGCACTGTCGCGCAGGTGTCGGTGCGCGAGGTGCAGAAGCGGACTGCGGAAGAGATCAGAATGGACGGGCTCCCCAAAGGGGTGCCGTTGCCGCCCGGTATGGTCCGGCAGGGCTCGAAAACGCGGAAGGGGCCGCCGTCGCCCACTTCCAAAGAGTCCAGCATGGGCAAAAGCAAGGGAAGCACCATCGCAATGCGTGCCCATCGGCTGATGAGCCTCGCTTCCTTTGTTGAAGACGACGAACCAAGCGAGGACCGGACTATCAGGTGACCGGGTTGTGATGCTGCGGGGCTGCGGGGCTGTGGGGCTGTGAGGCTGTGAGGCTGTGGGGCTGTGAGGCTGTGGGGCTGTGGGACTGTGGGACTGTGGGGCTGTGGAACTGTGGGACTGTGGGGCTGTGGGACTGTGGGGCCGTATGAAGCACCAATACCGGCCTCCGTTGAACGAAACAACTACCAACTGTTGTCGATCAGCTGCCAATTCTGTACACCACAAACACCGGAGGCCATTTGTTTGTTTGTTTCCTGCCCTCTGGGAGGGTATGCGGCTCGTCCGCGCCCGCCCCAATTCCACCCTCCTTCCGTACCGTTCTCCTGTCCCTTGGCACGGGTGCTGTTTGGGCACCACCGTGTGCACGTCTTGCGGCGGGGGGCTGGCCCCTGTTGCTGCCTATTCTCCTTTGCCCCCCCCCCCCCCCTTTCCAGGTCCAAGCCCCCCACCCCCCGCCCCCCGGGGCTGACACCACGTCCCCCTCTTTTGTAGGGCGAGCGACTTCCTGAGGCCTTACAGCTTCAAGGCCAAGGTGGCGCAACTGCGGGACCTCAAGATGAGGCAGTTAATGTCGGCCATGGAGCAGGAGACGGGGCACCGTGTGACCAGCGACCAGGTCAAGGGCGTGTGGCTGTGGTGGGTGGAGTACTACAGTTCGATGCTTCTGCAGATGGACCCCGTCCAGGCCTTCAAGCGGGACGAGGCCTCGGGGCAGTGGGTCCCGCAGCGGAAGCACGTGAGCCCTGTCGGCCCCGCCGCGTCGTTCACTGGGACGGAGCCGGACGAGGCCGCGGACTCCGTGGGGCATCTGTCGCCCGTCGCGCTGTTGCAGGCGATGAAGTCGATCGGGGGCTCTCGGAGTGGTCTGATGGAGACGTCCGCGCAGGCGCACAGCCTCCTCCAGGTACCTGCGTGCAGGGCATGGGCATAGAAAGGTGCGAGCCGGTGTGTTCCCAAAGGGTTTTGAGCGAATTCAGACATTCCTCTTTCTTGCCGGCCTCCGTCTCTTCCATGGTTGGATATTGTCATTGGAACGACTGTCCTGTGCACCCTCAAACTCCCTAAGATTTTGGTGTATGGATTCCGTTTTGTCAAGGAGCTGCACTGTGCTGCACAGAATTATGGGGGTTAGCGAAAAGGCGTTTGTTGGCGAAGGCACACGTGCGAGGGTACGCCTCAAGCACCCTAACAACGGTAGCCACAACCTCAACGACTCCCAGCCACCTCACAACCCTCCGCAAGCTCCACCTTGCTCGCCCCTTGCGCGCGCCTCAATGCACTCACTGCGTGGCACTGGGTGCACCGGATTGGCAGCAACCGCAGTCCCCACACCAAAGGGCCTATGTTTGGCCCCTTCGTGCATGGCGCCCAAGCACGACGCGTACAAACATGTGGTGCCCGTGGCGGACCCTCGCAGTATGGAGCAGTTTAGCGCTGCGCGGCGTGGGGACGTTGCTTAGGGTCTCGGCGGTGGTGGACAAGCGGTGCCCATGCCTGCCACCAAAGGTGATGCCATGTCCCTGAGGGGCATGTGCCCACGTCATGTCCGAAGATATGATATGCCCTCTGTCACAGAGGCATTTTCTCTGGGCTTGTGGGTGAGGTCATGTAGTGGCACCCCCTCCCCGCCTGGAACTCTGGAAGTCGCACAATGTAGAGTCCCGCGCACAGTCGCGGCACAGAGTCGGTATAGAGTCCCGGTGTAGACTGGCGGTATACAGAGCGGCGGTATATTCGGAGAGCAGGATCAGATGTGGCAGAGGCGATGGCAGGAGGCTGCGCGGAAGGAGGCTCCATGATCATCAACCAAAAATAAGGGCAGCCCGACCAGCAGCAGCTGGTGCGGACCTTCATACGGAGAGGCAATCCCGTCAGAATGGGGGCCATTTGTTGGTGAGTTCCATTCGTTGGCGGACGCAGAGGGTGCGAAATCCATGGGCGACCTCGGACCGGGTGTGTACGCCTAAATGCACGGCCCGGAGCGACCAGAGACCGGCAGTCATCTCGGGAAGAGGGTCCAAGGGGAAGGGACGAAGTACCGCAGCGGTGGCGCTGGCCGCAGCGGACTTTGAGGGTGCGGCAGTTCATGCGGCGGGGGGGGGGGGGGGCAAACACCCCCCCAAATCAGCAAACACCCCCCCCTCCCTCTACAAGGTGCCCACGTACTCCACAAGGGTGGGGGCTGCGTCCCGCGCGCCGGGAGGTGCCCACCACGGGGGTGGCAACAGGGCCGTGAACAGCCAACCGCGCATGGGACAGTCCACGTTGTACGGAGATGTCAAATCCTCGTACGGGGGGGCAGGCGGGTGGGACAGGAGGGGGTGCGCGACATGGGCACCCAGCAGCGCCACCAGACAGGGGGAGGAGCAACATGGACACACAGAACGCGGGAGCCACACCAAGGGGGACAAGGGCGGGCACACCAGACAAGGAGGAGGGGCACAGCAAGGCAGGAGAGGCTACCAGAACGGCGGGAACAGGGAACCAGAATGGAGCGGATGGTGGAGTGTGCGACAACAAAGGGCATGGCCTGGCCAGCCAGCCCCGTCGCTACCGGGTGCCAGGGCAACCCCTGCTCAACCAGCATCAGGTGGGGGGTGTCTCCCGCAGCCCAGATGGGCTGTTTGCGCAACAGGAGCGGGAGCCCATCAGGGACAGACCAGCCGTGAGGGGGAAAAGGACATATGGTGGACGGCCCGGAAAACACGTGGAGGAACGGGGCACCTGGGCCGCACAGAAACACAGCGAGGCAGGCTATGGACGGCTGTGGACAGAGGTGTGTGGACAGCAAAAACAGTCAAACGACCCCGGCAACAACCAGCACATCCTCAATACGCCAATTATTGGGCGCCGCTGACACGCAAACGGCACACCATGCCACATTCAGCACAGCCCCAACACACCAAATACTGGGCTCCGCGAACGCGGAAACGACACCAGCAAGAGCACCGGCTGCAGCGGCCGACAGAACGCAGCGACCCGACGCAACATGCGAAGGGAAGAACGGGTGACCGTCCAGGGCCCCGTAAAGAAACAACAACCCGACGGAATGTCACACAGGGGGCTCAGGTTCGATTCTGGGGCTCCACTCGGGCCGTGGGGAGCAGGCGCGGCCGGAGCCTGACGCGGACACTGCCAAGCGGCCATTGGGGCCGCGCCCCTGCCCCTGCAGATGTGCGCCGCAATGCGGGGCATTCGTGTCATCTGAGGCCCCTCATTGCGTTGCCACAGTGTACGACGTGCACGCAGCCCCCGGTCCGTTCATCGCCCACTGCCTCCGTGATCTGGAAGGGTCACACTCTGCCTTTGCGCCGTTCGTGCCTCCAGAACCTCAAGAAGCCGAGCACGCCCTCCAGGCAGCCCATCCAGTCACGACCCAATCGATGGGGCAGGGAGCGGCACCGCAAGGCGGGTGCTGCAACCCCCTCGGACGGCACCCCTCCGCGCTGCTGCTTATGTTGTCGCAGGTCAGGGGGGGGGGGGGGCGAGGTTGAGGTCCGCAATTTCCCGTGATTTCCCGCCCTTGCGCAATTTTTCGCAATTTCCCCCAATTTTCCGCAATTGCCTTTGGCTTGTCCCCCTTGCGTGTTTGTTGGTGCGCTGTGTGTCCCCTGCGCGGAAGTGTTGCTCTTGGAGGCTTCGGGAGGTCTAGTTACGGCACCGCATTTCTTCCGCAATTTCCCGCATTTTCCCGCCCCCCCCCCCCTGTGCAGTTTGGTGGTAGTGGTGGTGTGGTAATGTTGCCGTTGGTGCCGTCGTCGTCGTGGTCGTTCTGGTCGCTGCTGCTGCTACCGCTGCGCTTGTCTCTTGAAGGACCTGCAGCAGAGCCTGGCGCTGATGGAGGCCGAGCAGCAATCCGCGGGGGTGGCGGGGGCCGCGGCGCAGCCTCCAGCGCAGGAGGCCTCGCCGGAAGCAAGCGGCAGCGGCAGCGGCCGGCGGCCGGCGGTCGGCTTGCCGCGGCTCAACCTGGACGACATCCCGATGCCGTCGCTCTTTGCCGATGAGCCGCAGGCCTCGGGCGATGAGGCTGCGGAGGATGCGGGGCCCCTGACGGTCGGATTGGACTCTCTGATGTCCCCGCGCAGGGCCTCGGGCAGCTCCTCCGAGGGCACGACGACGCAGGGGGGGGGCTCGGACTCCCTGCACAGCACGCTGCGGGTCAGCCACTTTGACCAGCTGCCGCTGGGCAGCGCCATCGAGGTGCGACGCCTCGGCCCCCTCCGCGCCGCCCTCCACACCCCGTCTGCCGCACCACCACCTCCCGCTTCTTATTCTTTGCGCTGGCCATCAACATGATGCGTTGCAGAGGGCTGCGAAAGGGGGCGCGCGCGGGCGAGGGGGGGCAGCAGCGCGGAGGAGCAAAGGACTGCAGAACACTGTGGAGGATTGCGGAGTGGGTTGACCGCCGACAACCATCGGAGGAGCACCCCCCCCCCCCCCCTGGACCCCCCTCCCCCGACTCCTGGGGCTGGAGGGCCTTGGCTGGGTCCTTGTGTGCAACGCCCCCCAAAGTTTTGGGAGACAGCAGTCGAGGTGTCATAGCACTAAGGGCACTGGAAAGCTTTTTTTTGGGCGCAGTTCAAGGCTCTTTTTGGGGGGGGTTTACACCACGTGTTCATCTTGAAGGTGCTCAGAACTCAATGCCGAATTCAAACGCCAGCGAAGAAGATGAACATTAATTTTGACCCAACCCCCGCCCTGTGAGCCAGCAAGAGGTCGGGTGTGTGTGCCCCCACAAGGCTGCAACAGTAGCCTGTGGGGAAGGGCTGCTTGGACCGCTCCCGCCTCGCCCCCTTATGTGCACCCCCCCCCCCCCCAACCGCCCCTTCTATCGTGCAACGGAACGCGTTGGAGCTGGTGGAGGTGTCATTCGGTGTTGCTGCATTGAGAATGAGGGACCCTTCTGTGAGGGCTTCTGTGAGGGCGTGCAGTGATGGGCTGTGGCTTGCCTCCTTGTATTGGGGGAGGGCCGGGGGGGGTTGGGTTGGGTTGGGCTGGCGGCCTCATGCAGGAGCAGGCCCTCGGGTGTGGGCTTCCTTCCCTGCCCCACCACGAGGCTGAACAACCTGACTGTCCGGTTCCAAGGCCGAGCGGACTATCGACAGCCACCAGACCCCACCGAAGCGCAGGTGGGCGGAAGATGCCGTCGTCCTGTGTGTAGGCGCGCGCGTGGGCAGGGGTGTGGGCGGGGGCTGGGCCTTGCGTGTGGGGGGCAAGTGTGGCCTGGTGCTCCAGGCCCGGTGGGGCAGGCCATGGGAGCCCGACGCTGAGCCCACCGGGGAGTAGTGGGCCAGGGCATCGCATCCTCCTGGTCACAGAGACACGCTGCCCGCCCGTCCCACGACTGCGTACGCACGGGGACGGGTGTGCGCCGGGCACGACTGGGGGGGACCCGCGCTCCTTGACTGCCTGTTGGCACAGGTGGCGCTGCTGTACTAGCTGGGTCCCGCACTCCCACGGCCTGGGGCGCTGGTGGCAGGTGGAGGGGTCCCTGGGCGCGCTGAGCGCTTCCCTGCCCTGGGACCTGCCCGGGAAGGTTCCCGGGTGCGGCGCTGCTGCCCCGTTAGTCCTAGGGGCCCGTAGGGCACACCACCGGACTGGCCCCTCCAAGGGAAGGGGGGGGTAGGGGGCAGGGGTCGGCAGGTGGCTGTCTGGCCTCCAGGGGTCGCCCACAACTGCACTGCAGTGCACGGGGCTGTGTTGGCCTAGGCGTCTGTGATGAGGTTGGAGGGGCGCGTGCACACCTGGAGGTCCCCTGGGCAGGTCGCCCTAGGGATGCCCACAGCGGTCAAGCTGTGAGCCCTTCACAGCCTCCACTTTTCAGGCCCTGAGGGCGCCGACTCCGTGCACCCCTCCCGTCGGGGGCGCAGGCTGGGGGGGTTGAGTGGTGGATGGGTCTACCTGTCCGTTCATTGGCCCATGGTGTTCACTTGTTTGGGAGAGGAGGACCACCTGCTGGGTTACCATGCGGGTCCCAGATCCCGACATACTCGTCATTCAGCGTCCGCCCCTTTTCCGCGAGGGGAGGGACCTCGTTCACCATGTGCCGGCCTGCAGTGAGGGTGCGAGGGCATGCTGGGGGCGGGGGGGGGGCGGGTCTCCTTTTGGTCCCGCCCCATTTCTGTTGGGGGGGGGGGGGTAGGGGCAGCAAAAAGTCTGCTCCCCAGTTTCCTGGTCCCCAAGGGGAACCAGCCCACGGCTTGCACCCTCGCTTTGTGGTGGCTGAAATTTGGGCCGACTGAGAGGGCTGGGGGGGGGGGGGGTACCCAAACACGCCAGTTTGTCTCAAAACCCCACAGGGAAGCTGCACGCAGAACTACAACATTTGCATCGCCGAGGCCAGACGTATGTGTCCACGTATTTCAGTGTGTGTGCAGTACGCACACCTTTTTGAGAAAGACCACCGACATACCCAAGACTAGCCCCCCCCCCCCCCCTGAAGGATGCCCCATTGGCTGGCCCAAATTGCGACCAGGTACGACGCACTATTGACATAAACCCCCAACAGCACACCAGCAAAGCGAAATGAAGTCCCTTTTCTTTGTACAGCGGCCTGACTTGGAGTCGGTCCCACACCGGCAAACCTGAGGGTCAAACGATATCAATGCCGCCCAAGACAAACCATGTCCCCGGTCATTCTCAATGCAGCGACACCGAATGACACCTCCACCAGCTTGCCGCGTTCCGTTGCACGATAGAAGGGGCGGTTGGGGGGGGAGGGGTCTGCGCATAAGGGGGCAGGCGGGAGCGGTCCAAGCAGCCCTGCCCATGTCCCCGGAGGGACGGCGGCGTCCGGAGCTCGCCCGGCCCCTCGCTTCGCCGACGCGTGTCTGCCCCTCTTGCGTGTGCAGGGCCGTCCTTAAGGACCGAGATTTTTTTTTTGTTAAGGACAGCCCTTAAGGACAGCCCCTAGAGGCCTTTTTGCCCTGGCCGAACGTGGGCCATGTCTACCCCCCCCGGCCCTCTTTTGGGCACCTATTCTGATTTTGCCCCCCGCTCTGAAGCGGTGGGGATCCCCGATACGGCAGGGGTGAGGTAGCCAATTTGCCCACTTGTGGGCCACTTCTGATTTTACCCCCCGCTTTGAAGCGGTGGGGCTCCCCGATACGGCAGGGGTGAGGTAGCCAATTTGCCCACTTGTGGGCCACTTCTGATTTTGCCCCCCGCTCTGCAGCGGTGGGGCTCCCCGATACGGCAGGGGTGAGGTAGCCAATTTGCCCACTTGTGGGCCACTTCTGATTTTGCCCCCCGCTCTGCAGCGGTGGGGATCCCCGATACGGCAGGGGTGAGGTAGCCATTTCGCCCACTTGTGGGCCACTTCTGATTTTACCCCCCGCTTTGAAGCGGTGGGGCTCCCCGATACGGCAGGGGTGAGGTAGCCAATTTGCCCACTTGTGGGCCACTTCTGATTTTGCCCCCCGCTCTGCAGCGGTGGGGCTCCCCGATACGGCAGGGGTGAGGTAGCCAATTTGCCCACTTGTGGGCCACTCCTGATTTTGCCCCCCGCTCTGCAGCGGTGGGGCTCCCCGATACGGCACGGGTGAGGTAGCCATTTCGCCCACTTGTGGGCCACTTCTGATTTTGCCCCCCGCTCTGCAGCGGTGGGGCTCCCCGATACGGCAGGGGTGAGGTAGCCAATTTGCCCACTTGTGGGCCACTTCTGATTTTGCCCCCCGCTCTGCAGCGGTGGGGCTCCCCGATACGGCACTTCTGATTTTGATTTCTGATTTGCCCCCCGCTTTGTTGCGCGCCCGTGCATGCACTTTTTAGGTAACTGGTGGGGCGGCTCCCCACATGAAAATTGAAGCAGCAAGTGGTGCCCAAACCCAAACCTGCGTGTGCCGAAACCTAAACCAAAATGAATGCACTCGCCGCAGAGCGATGGGAGTAGGCACCCAGGACAGCACTCGCCGCAGAGCGACGGGAGTAGGCACCATTTGTGGCATTCTTTTCCTGCGATCGCACGTGCTGTGTCTCTGTTCCACTTGGACCCATGGCGCATTTTGGTGTACGTTGCGCATTGAGTGGAAGGTGATCGAGGAGCGCATCATCGCAGTGGTCTCGGATGGTGCCGGCACTATGGGTGCCTATGTGGGTCTGCTGAACAATATAAGGGAGAAAGGGGGGAAGGAACTCATTGGTTGGGTGAAGGATGCGGCACATTGCCTGATGCGAGCGATCAGCACTGCAAAGGGAAAGGTCAAGCTGTGGTACGATGCACTGGATGATCTGGTGTCCTTCTTGGCCTGCTTCTACAGGACCAGCTCCAAGCGCATGCGGGGGTTGTGGCGCAAGGGGGGGAAGTTTTGTTTCTCCCGCCGCACTGGTGTGCGTTGGGTGGAAGCGATGTTCCACGAGCTGGATATTGTGCTAGAGAATTTGCCTGCTGTTGTGGAACACTTGCCCGAGTACATTAGTCATGAGACTGACCTGGGGCGGAGGGAGAAGGCCCAGGGCTTGTTCGATGCACTTTCGCACCCCCTCTTCAAGTTGACGGCAGCCTTTTTTTGCGATGTTTTTGCTGTGGTTTGTGCCACAAGCAAGAAAGTTCAAGCGACCAAGGGGGCACGGGTCGCCGCCGTCCAGGGTTTGATGAACGTGATGTGCACACAGCTGTTGCACACCATGCGTCATGTCATTCCAGGGGGGTGGGAGGAATCGTTGGGTGTTGACGTAGGGAGTAGCGTCATCAAGGGTAGCCGGATGAAGTTTCTTCGCAGTTTGATTGAGGACGTGCAGACACGATTCAAGCGAGCTGAGTGGGATGGTAGTGCTAACCTGGAGGATTGGGTTGAGGCAAGCTTGTGTTCGTGTGAGAGAGTTTTTAGCTACGTGACGGCTACGGACTTTGGCCAAACCACGGAGCGCATGTGTGAGACGCTGTGGGTAAGGTGCAATGGGGAGGCACCAGAGGATTCGGGGCCCTTTGAGGTTTTTGATGAATTGCGCAAGACCCCTTTCCGCCCGCGCAAACGGAAGCAAGGGCATGCGGTTGAGGTGGAAGATGGTGGTTTGCTTGGGTTTGCGGCTTTCAAGGATTTGGCAGTTTCTTTGGAACAGGATGGTGAGGCAGAGGTTCCGTTGGACATTCGAGATTTGTGGGTTGTCCCCAAGAGGGCGACACGTGACGCCGACATTGGCGATGTGTATGGGGTTGAGTTGGAGGGTGAGGACGAAGACAGTGAGGACGAGGATATGGAGCAGGCAGGTGCAGTTGCCAGTAGCTCCTCTTCTGACCTTCGTAACCCCTCAGCTGTCCCCTCCACCTCTTCTAACCCTGCCGCGCAGTTGGTGTTTCGGTATGATGTGGATGAGGCGGTGTTGAACGCAATGGAGAGGGGGAGGTTGCATGAGTGGACTAAGGTTGAGTTTAAGGCCATTTGTAGGAAGCATGGTTTGAGTGTGGGCGGGGGGAAGGGTGAGCTTATGGAGCGTGTCAGGGTGCACTTCCAGAGGTTGTACCAGCTAGGGAGTTTGTTTCCAGCTGTGCCACCGGCGATGGAACATTCGGGTGGTCGAACGCTACATGACTGTATTTGATCAAAAAAAGTATTCCTCTTGTTCATGTTGAATTGTGCAGGGTGTGAGGTAGGGTCATGCAACACATGTGGGGCTAGGATCATATGGTTGTGTGCTGAGACCAATTTGGGGCTAGGGACTCATGGTTGAACAATTGGGAACACCGGGGTGAAGACATGTACTGTCCGCGGGCTCTTTTGAAATTACCCCGTTCTGGACGGGATTTTTTTTTTTTGCGTTAAGGACAGCCCTGTGCGTGTGACTTTGCCGCGACCGGACCCTCTCCGCAAAGCCCTTGCACAGCCCCCGCCGGTCCCTCCGCACGCCTTTTGCGCGCCTCTGCGCCCTCTGCCCACCCCCCCTTCCAGGCGATGTGCGGCGACGACGGCGAGTGGGAGCTCTCCGCGACAAACAGCGCCGTCGCGGACCGCGAGGGCGGCAGCCCCCGCCCCTCCCGCCCGGACGGGGCGCGCCTGCCCTACGGCAAGTCCCGCGACGCCAACCTGAACGCCATCGTCGTGCCGAAGCACGTGCCCGCGGAGGAGCGCGAGCGGATCGTGCAGCGGCGCCTGAATTTGGCGAAGCAGCACCGCCTGCTGATGCTGCAGTACGTCACGCTGCAGACCTCGAAGGTACGGCGGGGCGTCACGATCACCTCCCAAGGGGTTGTGACGGTCTTGTAACGCCCCCCCCAACCCCCCTGCGCTTGAACCCCCCCAACAGTGTACGTCAGTTACGCTCCAACCGTGTCCTGCCCCCCCCCCCCCCGTGTTCAACGAACGCCTTGTCCAACGAACACTTCCGTTCGGACGGTAATTGTTGGGGACCTAATTGATGAGGTCCCGGGTTTAGGTACCGAGTTGATTAGGGACCGAACGGCGTGTCCAACGAACCCTCCTGTTTGGACCGTGTTTTTGAGGGCTTTATGGTTCGCTGGACACGGAGGGGGGGGGTTCCAACAGCAACGGTTTTGTAGCCGCCGCTTACGGCTCCCCAACCGCTGTTCCGACCGTCGCCAAGCGGTTTTACAAGCGTCCAGGCTTGTCCAAGCTACACCCCTCCCCTTCAGTGTAGCTTGGACAGAGCGGGGGTGGCGTTGAAGGGGGGCGGGGGGGCTGCCCCCCCCTCTGCCAGCAGTAACTATCAGTTGGCGCTCCAACCGCATCCCTCCAACTGCAACTGCGGCTGCACCGCTTTTTTGTAACCGCCGCGTCCTGCTGCCCAACGGCTGTTCCACCTGCGGCCACCCAGTTTTCCAGCCATTCGCCGCACTGCTCTGTGGCCTCCTTCTCCTTTCAGCGCAGGAGGGGGGCCGACCACCAGAACTGGTCAACGGCAAACCCAACGGAGTTGCACGAGCGCATTGTCGACTGGATCCCCCTCCTTCCCCCGCCGCTGCACGTTGTCCGAGGGCACAGTGCTCCGAGAGCTCTGCGGACGTGGGCTCCCTGTGGCTCGGTGGTCGGGGCGGGGCGTAGTCCTCCCGGGGCCTACCAGCGGATGGGGGTGTGAGGCCCAGAGGGTGGGGCGTGTGGAGGAAGGGCCGGACGCGTCACGGGAGGGGCGCACTTCCCTCGCCGCCGGCCGAATGGAAGGGGTGCGATGCCAAGCCCTCTGGCTTGAACCCTCGGGATTACTCCCGGGGGCCGATCCAACAGGTATCCCGGCCCCGAGTGTGCGCTGTGCGAAAAGTAGGGTATTCTCGCCCCGTGCTCCCCGATGGCCAAGGTGACCGTGGTAACCACTGTGTTGCCATACACAGGACTGCTCGGATTCTTATTTGGTCCAAAAGCTCCGATCCTGAGGTAACACACACTATGTTTCACACGGCAAATGCCAGACTATTGTCAGCTCTCTCCCCAAATCTGCTGGTGTTACCCTGTGGACATATGGTTCCCTGGTGGTGGGTGGTTTGCAGGGGGGGTGCCGGGAACACGAACTTACTATTGGCCGCTGTCCCCGCGCTGTGCAACAACGCCCCCAGAGTCCCGGTGTTTTGCCCAGGAGCCGGGTGCCATCACTCCAGGAATACAGGGCAGTCATACCTGCCCCGTCAGCGATATCCCCGACACGCACCCGACACGCGCCCTTTCCCTCCGTGAGCGGTGGCGCCCATCGGCCTCTGACCACCTTGTGCCTTGTGCCTCGGGGGGGGACAGGGAACGACGTCCGGAGCCGCGGCTGGGGCACAGAGGCCGACGTGTTCTGACACCGTCCCCGGTCGGCTCTGTGCGGGCCACCCGGCCACCCACCGGTGGGCGATAGCCCGACAGCGTTGATAACCCGTCAAGGTTGCCTCCCATCCGCAGGGCCCAGCCTATGCCCAGCCACTGTCTCCCTGACGCCAAGTGCCAGCTTCAATGGCATTTGTAACCGACTGTAACCGCCCCCAACCGCTTCGGCAGCCTCCTCCAGCCGCCGGTCTGACCGCATGTGGGACCACCTTTGAGGTCCCTTCCCTTCTAACGCATCCCTGCCCATCTGCACGGTCTCAGGTATTGCACTCGGGGGCTCATCGGGGGGCGTCGGGCTTCAGCAGCGACGTGCTGGAGGCGGTGGCGATCAGCACCTGCATCTGCGTGGAGATGCAGGCGGCCATGGTTCTCCCCATCCACCTCGCCGCCGCGCTGCTGCTGGACGCGAGCGGCCCCGTGGCCGACCTGGTCGGGCAGTGCGACGCGGACCCGGAGGCCATCTACGACTCGCTGCTGGCGGATATGGAGTCGCAGCTGGCGGACCAGGAGGAGGTGGAGAACCCGGTGATGTCCGGGGAGGTGCAGGTCGGCCCCTGTGCGTGCGGCCCTCTCTAACCGTCGACAACCGCCAGCATCATTTTGCGGGTCCCCGCAGCGTTGGAACACCGCCGCGAGCAACACAGCGGCCCTCTGCATGGCTGCGCGAGCGCACCTGAATGGGACACGCGTGGCGGCGTGACTCCAAGCCATCATCAATCGGTTTCAAAGGGTTGTGGCAACTGCATGGGCAATCCGATGATTGGCATCCAATACATGACCAGAGGGGGGGCTGGGGGGGGATTGTACAGGGTCTACTTTCTGTGTCACAAGTTCTGTGCGAAAGTTCTTGTGCGCAGTTTGCTCGATGTGTTTAAGGCACGGGTATGCGTTAGGCTTTGCCTTTGCTCATTTGTACGATGCCAGAGGATTTCCCATGGAAGTCGCAGAAGTGCTGAAGTGGTCGTTCCTCATTTGCAGTGGTCCGGTGGCATTCAATGGGGTGCAGACAAGCGTGCTGGTGGATGCACGAGAATGGTCCTCCGGGAAATACCAGCAACCGTCCACTGTTTCTCACGAGCAACTGTTGCCAGACCTGCGGAATTTGTTCGCTCATTTTTAAGAAATGGCACGGGTCTTGTTGCGCCAGAATTTGTGGATTCAGATTTTTGTGGACACAGGATAACCCCCGCCCCCCCCCTCCCCCGCCCCCCGGGTACATTGGCCAGCGGTAGAAGGAAAATGAGCCACAAAACGCACGACTGCACTCAGGCAGACACAACCAGTTCCTGTTCGTTGGGCGTCGACGGGGTCCGACCGCATGAATGAACGCCCCATACTGCCCTGCACTCCGTTGGCCCTCCCATCCGTGTCTGCCGCACCGCACCGCGCTGCCTCGCGCTGCTGTCGTCCCGGGCGCGCATGGGTGTGCAGGGCTGTGCATTGGTCCTTTGAGGCGTGGAATGTTGTGTTGTGCCGGCCGCACGGATCCGGCTCCGGAGGGGGGCACGGGAGTCAACTACGGAGGGGTCTCCGCGACGGTGGAGGGCTGCAGTGGGGGTGCGGGCTGTACAAAGGGCTGGCGGTTGTGCGTTGCGGATCATTGCTGAGCGGTGGCAGAGGAGCTGCGGGGACGGGCGTAGAGCGTTGCCCGGCTGCAGAGGTCTGAGGTCCTCGTAGATGTCTGCGGATGCCTGGCGAGGGTCGACCGCTTCACGTGTCCCGGTACGGCCGGAGGGGCCCGTGTTGCTGAGCAAGCCCCCGCTGGGGAGTGCCGCGCAGGCTGGCACAGCGCTGGACACGATTGTGGCGGCGTTTTTGTTTTTGGTCGAGGCACAGACATGATGATCAGCGCTCTCCATGGGGCCACAGACCGAGGGAGGCATCGTTGTGCAGTGGGGGCCGGGTCACAGGAACCGACACGCGCACAACGCGCACCCGACAAACCCCTGACCCCGGGTCACGAAGGTCTGCGCCCGGGGAGGGGGCGGATTGTGGTCAGGGAGCGTCAAATCCAATTGCGAAAAATTGCACGAAAATTGCGGAAATTTTTTGGGGGTTTCTGTAACGGAACCTCCCGAAGCCTCAAGGGGCAACGCCTCTGCACAGGGGGGTCGCAGGGCACCAACAAACACGCCAGGGGGACACACAAACAGGAATTGCGGAAAAATTGCGGGAAATTGCGAAACGCCGCGGAAATTTGCGAAATTGAAAAAAAAATTACACAAATTGCGAACCTCAATCCCCCCCCCCCCTGACCTGCGGGGTGGCAGGGCAAACCCGTACAATTGTTCCTGTGCCATACCACTCCTCCACGTGGCTATCCCTGCACTGCCAGGCAAAGGGATGTACAGACTGAGACATGGACGCGCAGAGTCTGGCCCGACTGGCGCATCTCTCGGTCCTCCGTGACCTGGACCCCACAACCGTCCCCCTTCCACTGCTCTTCTTACCCCTTTCAATCAGCTACAGCCCTTTGGGACCCTCTGCAACCCTCGTCGTACAGCGGCTGACGCGGTGGTAGCGGTGGGGCGGGCAGCGGGGCAGACGGGGGCAGACCTCCCATGTGCGAACGCAACAGGCCGTGCAATAACCCCTTTACCGCCCCCGCCCCCCTCCCAAACACCTACACATTGCCCCGTGCCCATTCCACCAGTCCCACCGCAGGAGGAATTTGGCCCCACCCCAACACGCCCGCCAGGGTTGTGCTTAGTGTCCGGCCTACGGGACGGGGGGCGGGGTACCGAGCAAATTTGAAATTTATTGAAAATTAGTTAATTATTTGGGCCACATGGGTCACAAACAGCCTGATACAAAACAATTTAATTAGCAAAATTAATTAATTGGGTGCATAGAAGCACACATTCATTGCATACAAAAAAATTGCCAAAACTAATTAATTGGGCGGGTGAAGATTTTTTTCGGGGGGCGGGGGGGTTGCGCTCCAGTAGTCATGTCCCGGGCTCTGAGGGGTCGTTTACACACTTTTAGACTAGGCGGCACGTCAGTGGTAGTGCACAGCATTGTGGTGCAAACACATGCTGGTTTAAATCCTGTTGCGGCAGAAATCACCTCGAAGAGAGGTTGTTAGATCAAGCGCAGGTGCGGGCGTCATTTTTTTTCTGTCAGGGGTGTACAAAAAATATGAAGTGCCGATTTTAGTTAATTGTGCTGGTCATACAACAGAAAACCGGCCACACAAAAAAAAACCACCAACGTTGATTAATTCGACCTCTGCAGAAAAACATAGACCAAAAATCACCTCGAAGAGAGGTTGTTAGATCAAGCGCAGGCGCGAGCGTCGTATACCCCCCCTTTTTTGGGGTCGTTCGCGTAGCATACCCCAATGTATGCTTTCTAACGTCTAACCCCCTGTAAAATCATCATTTTAGGACCAAAATGATCCCCCAATGATTTTTTGGATTTTGACCCCCGTACCCCCCCGCACCGGGGTACCCTTTTTTGAGGGGGTGGGGTGGGGGGGGTGGGGGGCAAAACTTCTTTGTGTATTGTGGCCGCTGTGTGTGTATTTGGACCTGGGTCCTGAAGAACTTTTTTCTTGTATATGGACCCTCTAACCCATGGCGGGGGTCCCGGGTCCCAACTCCAGGTACCCCCAGGCACCCCCCCCTATATGGCCCCTCGCCAATGAGGACTTAGCCGTTTTTCACGCTGGATAGGCTGTTTAGTGGCACGTGAAGGTTTTTTGAAATTCGATTTTTCATGACTACCTTCCGTTGCCCCTAGGATTGGTTTGGGTGATCATTTGGTGACAATACGGGTACTTGAGCACCCATGGGGACCCACGTAGTGGCTGCAGGGTTTTTCACTGAAACGTGGCACGTTAAATCACGTTAAATCACGTTTTACCACGTTTTGAGCCGATTTGCCAAATCACGTTAAACCACGTTAAATCACGTTAAATCACGTTTCATTGGGTTTGGGCCTGTCCTTCCCTGGCATGCCATGTGAATGCGCAACATAGAAGTGAGACACGGCATTGAAAAACAAGTTCAGCGCAGCACAGAAGCATCTGCTGACAGAGCTGAAAAAATATTTGGAGAACCAGAAGTCGCTTCTCGCTTTACTGAAAAAATTCCGCATTTTGGACCCCCGAAATGTGAGAGACATGGATGCACGTTGGGAGCTGTACTCAGATTTATTTGCTGTGCCAATTTCAGATGATGATGATGATGATCTACGGGAGTCAAAAATGAAACGCAACAGACAACTACAAGAGGAATGGGGGAGGTACACCCGAATTGAGAAGGCTAATGTGCAATGTTGTAAGGATATTGATACCTTTTGGTCCCAGCGTGGAGGACTGTTGCCTGCAGCAGTGGAACCGTTTTTGTGGTTTCCCTTGTCCTCCGCTGCTGTGGAGCGTTCTTTCAGTTTGGCTGGCCTAATTGATGCTCCCAACCGACAAAGAATGGGAGAGCGTGTACGTGAAGCATGTGTCACAATGTTTTTCAATGGGGATGTGGAGCAGCGCTTCACTAAGGACTGATGCATTTAGGTTGTTTCTCGCATCCAATATCTCATCTGTACTATTCCTGTAGCATTCAAATGTGTGAAGAAATGATTTTGGTGGACTGAGAATTGTCTCCTACAAACCTGTCCAGTGCATTGCCCTGTGTTACATGTTCCCAAGGACAAGGCTGATGAATGAGATTGGTGTACAGGGGTTTACCATGTCCAGAATCCACAGAGCAGCATGGAATTGCAACCCAGAAATCACGTTAAAAATCACGTTAAATCACGTCAAATCACGTTAAATCACGTTAAATCACGTTTCATCCGGGGCAGCCCAATCACGTTTCTATGAAAAACCCTGGTGGCTGCTAGGCCTATGTAGCCCGTGCCATGGGCCCTCCGAAAGCCCCAAAATTGCTGTTGCGTAGGCTGTTTAGTGACACTTGAAAGTTTTTCACATTTCCTTTTTTTCCGAAACCCTTCTGTTGCCCCTAGGATGGGTTTGGGTGATCATTTGGTGACAATGCGGGTGCTCGAGCACCCATGGGGGCCCACGCAGTGGCCACTGGGCCCATCTAGCCCGAACCATGGCCCCCCCAAAAGCTTCAAATTGCTATTTGTAGGTGGTTCAATGGCATTTGGGGTGTGCACAAACTGCCTAAGCAGTTTTCCACCCTCTACAGGTCAAAAATGGAAAATTTTTGCAAAATCACCTCGCAGAGGTTGTTAGATCAAAGCCAGGCAGGCGTATATAGGGGAAAACGCCACATACCCCCCCATTTTGGCCTTTTTGGGCCTATTCGCGTACCCTACCCCAAGGGGTTGAATTGTTAGTTTAACCCCTTGTAAAATCATTATTTTTTCCAATAAACGCATCCCCCAATGAGTTTTTGGTCCGGACCCCCCCAGACCCCCCCCCACTTGAAACCCACTTTTTAGGGGGGGGTGGGGGGGGTGGGGGGTGTCGAAAAAATGACCCCCCTTTTTTTTGGGTCGAAAAACATGAATCTTTTGGTTTTTTTCGATTTTGAGCCGAAAAAGTGTTTCCGGGTCCCGACTCTATAGGGTTTGTATGGGGCGGAGTGGGACGAGCGCTAATGCAGTTTATGCACTTTTCAGCCACTTTTGGTATGTTGGCGGTTTTGGCGACCTCGGGGACCCCGTGGTACCCCCTCCGAGGGGTGTGAGTGGGGATGTTGTGACAGTATATGCCTAATAGGATACGGAAGGACGTTTTTTGCATTCTCTAGCCTTGCCTAGGGCCGTTCACAACCCGTGCCAAAGACGCGAAATGGTTGTTTCCACCAATAATGGCCTAGTGAATGGGCCGGTACACAACCTGCTTATGCAGTTTTTCACCCCGGGCAGCTCAAAAATCGAAGTTTTCGAAACTTATTTTTTTCATATTGTGACCACCCAAAATGACCATCCAAGGTATGTAAAGGTATGTTTTAGGCCGTATTTACGTGTTTTTCATCCTATTTGGGTATTAGGTCCGGGGGGGGGGGTCTCCGAAGGGATTGGTACACAACCTGCTTATGCGGTTTTTCACCCTGGGCAGCTCAAAAATCAAAGTCTTCAAAAGTGGTTTTTATGATATTGTGGTCACCTAAAATGACCATCCCAGGTATGTAAAGCATGTTTTAGGCCGTATTTGCGTGTTTTTCATCCTATTTGGGTATTAGGTCCGGGGGGGGGGGGGGGGCTCCCAAGGGGTTGGTACACAACCTGCTTATGCAGCTTTTCAACCTACGCAGCTCAAAAATCGAAGTTTTCGAAACTTGTTTTTTTGATAATGTCACCACTTAAAATGACCATCCAAGGTATGTAAAGCATTTTTTAGGCCGTATATATGTAGTTTTTACCCTATTTCGCGTGTGTGTGGCTTGGGGTAGATTCTCTGCGAGGTGGACTTGCCGAAGGGCAATAGAATTTTTTTTTGATATTCTGACCACTTACAATGATAAAATATGCTATGTAAAGCATGTTTTAGACCCTCTTTGTGTGTTTTTCACCCTATTTGGGTGTGGGGGGGGGGGGGTACCAAGGGGTGTAGGGCACACAACCTGCTCATGCAGTTTTCAGGCTTCGGCAGCTCAAAAATGGAATTTTCTGAAACTGATTTTTTCCATACTTTGACCATCCAAAATGATCAAATATCCTATGTAAAGCATGTTTTGGCCCCTCTTCATGTGTTTTTCACCCAATTTGGGTGTGTGTGTGGGGTGGGGGGGGGGGGGTACCAAGGGGTCTAGGGCACACAACCTGCTTATGCAGTTTTCCGGCCTCGGCAGCTCAAAAATGGAAATTTTCCGAAACTGATTTTTTTGATACTTTGACCATCCAAAATGATCAAATATCCTATGTAAAGCATGTTTTGGACCCTTTTCATGTGTTTTTCACCCAATTTGGGTGTGGCGGGGGGGGGGGTACCAAGGGGTCTAGGGCACACAACCTGCTGATGCAGTTTTCAGGATGCAGTTTTCAGGCCTCGGCAACTCAAAAATAGAAATTTCCGAAACTGATTTTTTTTTGATACTTTGACCATCCAAAATGATCAAATATCCTATGTAAAGCATGTTTTGGCCCCTCTCCCCTCTTCGAGGTGCCTTGCCGAAGGCAATAGAATTTCAAATTTGCTTGGTGTGGGGGTAAAAGGAACGTTTGTGTACCCAAAATGGGCCTCTCATTTTTGGCTCTATTCAAACTTTCATTTCACCCCAGAGGAAGATTTTTTTTTGGTTTTGGGTGAGTCTGGCTGGTTGCCTGAGGGGCGGGGGTTCCGCCAGATCACCCCTTCCCCCCCTCCCCCCGTGGATAAGCACATCCCTGCCTGCCGCCCCGCCCCGCCCCCCCCCCCCCAGATTTCCCCCGACTGCCCCCCCCAACGGCAGTGTTACCCGAACGGTCGCCCTCCAAACCGGTTTGCCGAGCCCCCGCTCCAACCGCTTTCTAAACCGCCCCAAGACGCGCCCCGGGCCCCGTCACCCTCCAGCACACCCCCAACCCTCAGCCCCTTGGCACAACCCCCGGACCAGCCTCCACATTGCGCCCACGCACCCTCGTTCAGGACGTCCTGACCCGGGCCGCAGACATCCGCGAGAGGCGCGGCCTGAGGCTCGTCACCTCCGAAGTCGTTCTTCTCGCGCTCTTCGCGTGCCCGTCGCTGGACAAGTACTTCGCGGACATGGGCCTCGACCGCCATCGGTACGAGGCCGCGCTGTCGAAAGGCGGGTACTTGAGCCCGGGCCGCGGCAGCCACAGCCCCGGCCGTGCCCATCCCCCGGGCTCACCGTCGGGGGGTGCCCGGGCGGACTTGGGGCGAGACTCTCCGAAAGAGCTGCCGCACGTCCCGGCCAAGGCCCTCACAAGCCCCAAGGCGGCGCCCGGCAAACCCGCCGCCGCCGGCGACGCCCGCGGCAGCGGCACTACGACGGCGGCCCCGCAGGCGCCGGCGCCGAAGCACCTGCCGCCGGTGCGGCCCTCGGACGGGGGCGGCATGCAGCCCCGGTACAAAGTGGCGAGCTCGCCCCCGCGCTCCGCCTCGCCCTACGTCACCTCGCCGGCCTTCGCCGGTCCGCAGAGGCACAGCGGCCGTGGCGCCCCCGAGTCTTTGGCCTTCGGCCCCGGGCGCCCGCCGCCCGGCGCGGGGATGACCATGCGCGAGCGGCTGACGGCCGCCAAGTCTCCCGCCCCCTCCGCAAAGGCCGGGCGCGCGCACACGCCCAGCGGCAAGGGCCAGAGCCGAGCCGAGCGGCGGCCGCACTCCTGCCCCCCGCTGTCGTCGCTGTCGGCGCCGCTGCAGACGCCACCGCGGGCCAGCACCGCCACGCGGGCGCCCAAGCACCTCGTCTTCTGACAGGCAACGCGCTGCCCTATGCCCCGCCCCCCTGAACATCATCGGCCACATTCGTGTCCTTGACTGTGCCATGGCCCCTTCGGAAAGAACGCGGTGCAAGCTCCCGATGCCATCAGCATCCCCCACGTCGAGCGGAGCGCCATCACCCCCACAACACCGCCTCTGGGGATCAGTAAGACCCCAAATCTCAGCCAGACGCCCTCCCAACACCGTGCGGCGCTGGGCAGGACAAGCTCCACAAGGTGATGCCCCTGAGAGATGGGCCTTGTCCACGGGCCCCACGCTCGTCCCGTCCACTTACCCAGTGCCTTACCATTGTTCCGTCGGGGTGCGGGTCCAAGGCTGGGCACTGCACCTGTGCTCCACAGACAGTGTCCAGGCGTGTATGTGCCCGGCTGCAGGGCAGTGCAGCCATTTGCGCGGGGCCCAGGAGCGCTGCCGGGAGGGGGGGGTGGCACTGCACTGCGATGTGATTTTCACATACGTCCGATGTCGGACGGATCCGACATGGATCTCTCAGTAAACTCGGGTTCCGCGGTTTCCACTGTGTTTGTGTGTGTGTGTGTGTGTGTGTGTGTGTGTGTGTGTGTGTATGTGTGTGTGTGTGTGTGTGTGTGTTGTGTGTGTATGTGTGTGTGTGTGTGCGTGTATGTGTGTGTGGCAGGTGCGGGGATGGCTTTTGTTGAACCGGCAGCACTGTCGGCATCCTGGGATCTAAAGCGGGGTCCCCTTCTGAGCCCGGGGAGAGCGTACTATGGGTTACCTGGGGGCTATTTTCCACAGGGGTGTTAAACAATGGGCTGCCATTCGTTGATTCATGGGCTGCACAGATTTTCAGTGCTGCGGCATGGTTGCAGGTTGCCATGCTTTCCTGGCTACCGCAGGGCAGAGGCAATGAGAGCGATGCATAAAGGCGTGTATAGGGCGTATGCCACGGCTCCACATGACGTTCAAGCCACGGTGAAAGCTGTTTACTCAATGTCGTATATACTTTCCGGCTGCACGGCACATATGCAAGTGGCTTCGCGTTCATGCATATTGGGAGGGGGGGCAGTACAGCAGCTGGTATGCACGTGGACAGCTGGCGCTGCAAGGGGTGACACGGTGCTGGTGCTCACATTTTGCTTGCATGAACCTTTTGAGTGAGGAGATATGATCTAGTGTGGTATGTAACCGTATATGCATGTTGGTGCTACTGACACCCGGGGGGGGTCGCCGGGCCCGGGTCCTTTACGCCGACTCCCCCCCCCCTCCCCCCCCCTCCCTGGAAATTGGCACCGAAGTGCCGGACCATCAGCGCCAAAGGCGCCCTAAGGCAAATTTGCTTGACTTAGTAGAGGGTGAAAAATTGGGTTTTCACCCCATGTGTCTATACTCAAAATACTCAGTGTTTGTA